>JAWZYV010011731.1:600000-1200000 GCA_038373885.1 Cheiracanthium punctorium
ATGCCGTGAAATAAATATTCTTTGAAGATGCTTCCTGAACTTCCTTTGCCTGTAAAACTCCTTTTTCTGCATTAACAGTTATGATGCCGTGAAATAAATATTCTTTGAAGATGCTTCCTGAACTTCCTTTGCCTGTAAAACTCCTTTTTCTGCATTAACAGTTATGATGCAGTGAAATAAATATATCAACATTGGCTTTCTCTTCCAAATCACATCAACTAATACTCAAAGTGAAAAATAATTAAAAACTGCGAAATAACGCCATAAAAGTTACTTGTCAAGCCATATAGCTATTTCGATCGAAAAATGTCGGTCTTCTTTAATGAAAAGCTAAACTATAAAAATTTTGATCCAATTTTGATCCCACCCCGAAAAAAGTTTGATCATAATTTGATCATTTAACTAAAATTTCTATCTGACGTTTTGAGCTTTAGCCTGATTTATAAGTTTATATATATATTTGCTTTTGAATTAGCATTATTATCTATAATGTCACTTCATGAACATTTATACTCACATCCATTAGATATTTTATATGAGCAGGGGTTTTTCTTTGTTTGTAAAATCAGATTTTCTGGATACGAATTTTAATACACTGAAATATAAAAAATTTCTATTGCTTTTGTCTCTTGTCGAACTTTTCAGTTCCCTATTATAATCTTCCAGTCTATGAATGGCATACATCTTCACTAAAGAGGATCGAAATTTTTTCGAGCGAAACAGCTGACAATTAACTTTGATGTTGTTATTTCGCAAAGTTTTAAATTATTTTTAATAGCAGTTATTTTGAGTGGTTTTTTTAGTTAATTCTCTAGGTCATTCGTACGCAAGAATTTCACTCTTTTTACTGCCTTTAGAAGTTGATCAGTTCTTGACGAACATTAACTTTTAGTTTCAAAGGATATTTTTTATTCAGTCATCGGAATTGAAGTGATTAGTCTTTGAAGATATTTCATGAACTTTTCTTGACTCTAAAACTAATTTTCTGCATCAAACACTATGAATGTGGAATGTAACAAGCCACAACTATCTTTCATATGATATTTTTTTTCTGCGGGCGGGAACTTGCCGATTAGGCATTGTCCCATACAACTGCCCGAAGGTGTGGCTATTTTATTATGGGGGCACCCAGTGGGCGGCCAACTTTATCCCCTATGAAGGGACGTACACAATGACATCCACGCCCAGCCGGGGATCGAACCCCCGGCCGACGGGAGTTGAACCCGAAACCGGACTACGGTGCTTTATCCACCATTCAACTCGGTCGGTATCATATAGTAGGGAGTTTTTGCGCTACGTTTCTTCCCACTGTAACGCTAACGTTAAATGCCATCGAACAATACAGCGCATGTGCACGAATAAATTCCGAAACCTGATTGGTCAAAGTACTACCAATAGCGGATAGCGTTAGCGTTAATGTGGGAATAAACGTAGCGCAAGACTCCATAATATTACTTACCCTTTATAGTTATCATCTTAAACTAATATTTCGATCTGACCTTTTGAGCTTAATCTAATTTACACGTTTATAGACATTTGCTTTTAATTCCCATTATTATCTATAATGTCACTTGATTTACGTTTACACACATATTCACTGGGCATTTTTTGAAGTAAAACTTCTTTAGGCGCAACTAGAGAGTAACTCAGATTTTTTTCTGACGGAAGTAACGCTCAGTAAAGGAAATGACATATCTTTTTCCCCCTTGCTTCTTCATTCCGCCATGACTGCAAAAACATTGCAATGTCAAGGACAAAAAGCCTGATAATTTCTACACCGTTTGTACGATCCCCTTGAAAATTTCCATAACCGTGTATAAAAATATAGAAAACAATCTGCGCTACTTTAAAAATATGAAAATCGACCTGTTCCCTCATTTTTAAGCGATTTTTCGCTATTTTCAGCAACATTTCATATCCGAGAGTCAAAAAAGTTAATCATTTGCGTGACAAAATTAGTTATTGCAAGTGATTTTTACTTCATATTGACGTCACACTTAACAAGCTTTTTCCAGATTTATAAGTTTAATTATTTGCGGAACAGCTCTCGGGCGTTCGTTCCTGAGAACGTCGACTGTGCTCCCTGCGCTTCGACATTACTCCCTACCTGTTTTGAAGCAAGATCTTGTCTGATGACCCTGTTCAGTGGATAAGTGGACCGGCTCTTGTCAGAGCCACTGTGTGAAGTCTTTCGCTGAACAGGCGGCGATCCTGCTGACTGTCTCTCACTGTTGTTACAGGTGGCGACCCGACTCGTCACTTCCGATAAACAAGGCCTACGCACCGAATAAAGAAAGTGGCACTATGGTGCATTCCGTTGCTTTACTCACATGTTTTCAATGGCATTAATACAATATTTAATGGAATTATGAGTAAAAACTTGACTTGATTGACTTGATTTAATGCGACTTTGCCATGATACATATATATTGTTTGTCTGTACTTAAATAATATGTAATCTTTTAACATTGCTCATGTGTTTTTGAGTTATTTATAATAATGACCCAAATGTAAATTTTTAAACAAAATAATACTTCGAGCAAAAACAGCAGAGGAAAACAAAGGTTTAAGAACACTGCCATAAAAAATGCAATAATAGACCCTACGTGCATTCGATACCAACCGACAGAAGAAAACACCAGTTTAGGAACACAGTTAAAGAAAAATACCACAAGAAAGACATTCTCTCGATTCAAACCCTACGGGAAAACATTTTAAGAAGACAGTGAAAGAATAATAGTTCAACACGGACACTTCCTGGATGCTAACCCGATATCCAGACGGAACAACGGTTTAAGAACACGGGTATGTAACACCACAAAGAAACAAAAACTGGCTGCAAAGGGTTTAAGATCAAAAAAAGGAATAACAAATGGACACTCCGTGGATTCTAACCCAACCTCAAGACGGAGCAACGGTTTAACACGGGGGTGGAACACCACAAAGAAACGGACCCTGGCTGCAATCATTCCCAAACAATAGATAGAACCTGCAGTTTAAAAACACGGAAACAGATAAATAATTCAAAACCTACCAGCAGACGAAATCAACGCTTAAGAATACTGTGATAGAAAAACACAAAAAAAAATTTACACTACCTGCATTCGTACCCAACAATCAGAGGAAAACATCAGTTAAAGAACAAAGTATAATACTAGACTATGGACATTCCTCCCATTCAAACCCAAACTCCCGACGGAACAATGGTATAAGAAAACAGTTAAAGAATAATACTACAACAGGCACACTTCCTGGATTCTAAATAATTATCATGAATGACCGGTGATTCTTACTGGAGATTTTAATGTCAATTTTCGATACTAAAAATCTCAGCCGTCAGTTGATTTTTAAAAAGAAAAATTTGATCTAACTATGAATACTTCTCGACTTCAATCAACAACGCGTTTCGGTACAACGATAGATGCTATATTTTCAAGAAAGTTCGCAAATTTAGAGAGTAAAATTTATGTTTCACAGTATAGTTAACACAAACCTATAATTTCATACATAAAATATTATGATGAAATCCAAGTTCCTATTTACAATGAATAATATGAATATAACATTTATATAATCTTTGTAAAGTACATGAATAATAAATATAATTAAATTATAATATGATATTTATTTTAAGTTAAAGTTTAATAATTTCAGTGATATTTATCGTAAACGTCAAAGAAGTTTTACTTCAATCGCGCGTAAAGATTACACGCACACGCTTTTTTTACGAGTTCAAGCTTTCCTTAGTGAAATTAGATTTTCTGCATCAGAATTTTAATCCACTGAAACATAAATAGTAGTTCCTATTATTTTACAAGCGATACAAATAATATTTTCATATTTACTAACGGGAACAAGATTTTCGTTACTTTATTTAATTTTTGAATCGTAGTCGAATTTACACGTTTATAAAAATTTGGTTCATACCCGAATAAATAATTACAATTTTACTATCAGTAATGCGACTTGAAATTTTCATCACCCTTACATATACTTGTAGTATGAAGCTGTTTGATAAATTGACCTTCCATTGTTCATAAAACTACTTTTTTTGTCCAAAGAGTTATAATGCATAGAATTTATAGATATGAATTTTCTGCTAGAAGAATTATAATGCAGGAAAATGATAGCCGAGTTTATTGTCATAAGAATGAATTTTGCTGTTTGCGGACTCTTTTACATTAAAGTTGATAGATTTTTACTGACTTCAAAAAAGAAAGCGGAACTAGGTTCAAGGCATACATTTTTTATGCATGTTTTGATTTTTTACTTTGTGGACCGATTTCAAAATTTCCTTTTTTTTTTATTGGAAAGGGTAGTCCCATATTAAGTTGGTCACATTCTGATGATATTATCATTCCGAAAATCGGAAAAAACCGTGTTTTTAAACCATTGCTGAAAGTGTTGCCTGTAACGGCGTTGGTCTTAATGTCAAAAGTCGTCAAGGTTGGCCTCTTTTGACGATTTATCGCGAATTTTGGCGTCAAAATCAAGCTTCCCAAAACTGAACTCCGCTTGGTGATATCTTCTATGTTTGGCAAGAATTTATCAAACCTAACTAATTTAGAATGGGAATAATGTTTTGCTATAGTGAGGTAATTTGAAGTGGGTTTTCTTTTCTTAAAAAATTATACTTGTTTTTAAATGCTTACTTGTAGTCTCAATAAAAATAGTTATGAACTTAAAAAAATTAAATTTCAGTTTCGAATTACACATATCGTCTGAAGATATTTCATGAATAGTAGTTTTTCTTAGGTTTTAAAACTCCTTTTTTGCATAGAGTTATGATGCAATGAAATGCAACATGCATTTTATGCATTTTTCTTTTAACTATATTAGTTACTTTTTTGAAGCTCATGCGACACCCCCACCCCACCCCATCCCCCCCAAAAAATAGAAAACGAAAAATACTTCTTTATTTTCTCGACTTAATGGCGAATGTAATGCATTTTGGGTTTCCAATATACATTCGTACAGAAATTTTATAAGTTAATCTTTCAAAAGTAAAAGGAAACGAAAATTTTTTATTTATTCATTTATTTATTTGGGCATAATTTAAAAAAAAAATATTATTCATAAAAACTTACTTAAGTCTTCCACTTTAGTAAATTTAAAATATGCCCTATTTTAAAGTATTGATAGCAGTAATATATTTAAATATTTATCAAATTAAAAAAATGAGTACTTTATGTGTTTCTATATTGAGAAATACAATGTTTCAAGCTCGCTTATTGTCAAAATATAGCATGCGTATTGCAAAAGAAATGAAATTCAATTCCACAACTCTGTAGAAACCTTTTAAGTATTCTTCTGTTAAATATATATATATATATATATATATATATATATATATTACGTAAGTTTAGTTATTTTATATTATATTATACATATATATATATATGAAAATTGAACAATATGGTAACAGCAATACAATATTTTTTACTATGAAAAGGGATAATCTTATATAAGATATAGTAAAATATATCTATGATAAAACTCTACTTAAATTAATTAATTTTACTGTTATTTAAGAGTAAATAGTATTTGGTTCCAAAATTTTTTGATGCTTTCTTTGAAATTACAATATTTATTGTTTTAATGCAAGTTGTGCAGTGGCTAGAGGACCATTCTACTACACCATGGGTCCAGATTTGATTCCCGTATAGGATCTGAATTTAAAATTGAATTTAAAGGCCGCTGGTTTGCCCGCTTGGTCGAAGCTGACCTTTAAGTCTTTCACTGACAACGCGGACTTTAATGCGGGGGAGAAGGGGGTTTACATTGTTCTGCAGGGAAGACCGGGCACACTGACTTGGACAGCCATTTGTACGAGAGTTCGCATTCCACTGGTTTTTCCATCTTTTCAGTAGCTCACTTGTTCATTTGCTCTTCAGGAAGGAGACTAGTTCTGGTTTTGTTTGAACTAGAATTTGTAGTAGTATTGCTTTTTTGGCTAATTCTTCTACTCTCACATTTTGCGCTACTGTCACGTGCTCACTACCTAACATGTGGCTGCTTAATTAGCTCTTTCTTTCTGTCTAGAATTTGATTGGACACTGTACCATGTGGCGGTATTGCAGCCAGGCCAGACTGTCGTCGCTATGGATATGTGTGGGGATTGGTTGTTGTTCCTCCGTCCACTTGAAGGCTTGGAGATCGCAATCAGTTCTGCTTGAAGTACTGAAGTGTGATCTCCAGTACGGTGTGTGTAGTCCGGAACTTCATGTTCGCGGCCATTTGCTAAAAGACCACTCCTACTCCTGTTGTCTCCAATTTTGATCCACGTGTGTAGATTGTTCTGATTTGATCAGTGAAGGGATGGTTGGATGCCATTTCGTCCATACCGTGATAAAAGGCAACGCTTGTCCGCCTAATGTTCCTCCATTATAAAGTGTCCAGTACTTTTGGCCTCATTAGCCACTACTAGGCCAATACCTATAAATGGCTAGTATCTGCCATTAGAGGGAAAATAAATATGCAATATTTTCCATTTATTTCAAACACTTTACAGCGAACAGGTGACACATACACGAATGAGTTTCTTCAAAGCAGAATAAAGCCATTTTAATTTCTTAGGTGGTGAGAAAATGCACCGGCTCTACCGCAAACAGGATAATTCCACGTCTTCACTTCTTTTCCACCCATAGCAAAGCCCAGCACAGAAGAAAAGCATACGTGCTGAAGATTGTACATGTACGTTTCTTTAGAAACAAGAGATATGCTTAGAGGTCTGAGCCGTTAAAATAAATTGCGGCGGCTTGGAAAAAGATTTTAAAATGTACAAAAATTAAAAGCAAAAAAATCCCACCACTAAATTGGTATACATTTCTATATTAGTGTAAATTAGTGTGCTAATATTAGTTGCATTAGATTAGAGTTAAAATTTTCCAATTACCGAAAAACATGCAGCTGTCCGTGTCCATGTAGCAGCCTTGATATGTCAAATGGATGAGAATGGGGAGCTACAAACCCTAAATTGAATCTAACCCTTTATGATGCATTCTGTGAGATTAAGGGAAGAATAAGAGAAGCTTTAACAGCTTCATGATGACACTTGATATGCCTCTGTTAATTAATACCAGAGTTACAGTACAAAATGAATTCTGAGAAACACTGAGAATAAGTACGGATCTTGACACTGGAGTATTCGAACCAAAAAATGGTACTGTTTGGCCTGAAGAAAAAGTAAAACTATACTAGAAATCTAAAAATTCAGATTTTCTTCACTATTTTGGAAATAGATAGGATCCTTAAGAAATTTGCTTGAAAAAGTCGTGATTCAGACAATATATATCAGCGTTGTACACAGCCACGGATGAAAATGGTGCACCTCACCTGGATGCCAACACTGATAGGACAACAAGAAGCAAATACCAATGTCTAAATGTATATACATTTTCGAAAGCAATGTAATAATTTAGATATCATTTCCTGCTATTTGAATATTTCAGTTTCATCCCCACTACAGTGAAATATTTATTTGGTGGTGGAAGATCCCACGTAGCAAAATTTGGGATGCATAGTTTGTCCTGACAGTGTTATATTTGAAAAGAAGTAAGAATAATGTAGATATTTCGCGACTAAAATATGAAATTTTTGTAATTCAACTTTGGAAGCCGTTTTAATGAATACGATGGACTCTCATGAACATTTTAAAATTCAATCTCATATTGTGTAATAATTTACTTATTTACAAAATATATTTCATAGAGTCGAACTCTCATACTGGGCTTATGCTACAAGCGAAAACGTTTGAGGATATAGGAATGCAGTCAGGCAAGCAGCACAGAAGGGAGAGTCCTAGTACTATAACTATATATTTTAAGGGCCTGTGTCAAACATGTGTAAAAGAGCCTCCTAGTACAAAATTGCGGCCACAGAAAAGATCTTTTATGCTGTTTAATTTTTTTTAAACTTAAATTTCACCTGAAAAACATGATATTAAGCATACATCCTGCAAAGGTACAAACATATTCAATCTCTTCTGTTGTAAAGAATGAATCTTGTATCGTTGACTGACTTAAATCTTTTGGAATAATTCAATATTAACTTTATCTATCTATAAATTTTTACTTTTTACTCAACAAAAGATCGAGTATTTACTCCTTTAGCAATCAGGGTGGATTGACTGTCATTTCATGTTTTAGGAATAACTCTTTACTCTTTGTAAAACAAAGATTGTTGTAAGAAAATTTTCATTTTTTTTCCCTAACAAAGTTTGATTTTACTTCTGCAATCAAGCCCACATACACACAGGTTCGATCTTACTACCAATTTCCCACGCATAAACTGACAGAGTCAAATCTTCACTGTTATAATTAAAATAATGATGAATATTGAATAAAGATTTTTTTTTCGTCCCCGCCTAATGCATATCGACTTTAAATGTTTTAATTAATTAAGTATTTTTATTTTTTGATGCGGTATAACTCTGTTACACTGGTTGTGAAGAATAAAAGGATATTCTTTTAACACATTGCCGAGCATTGTCTTGAAATATATGTGGCATTTAAAATGTATTTTTAAATTCTTTGGTTGTATAAGAATTATCTATAAATGATCGTTTCTTCCCACAGATTTTACAAATGAAAGTATGTGTAATATACATTTTAAAGGGACATCTCCCGATTTAATTTATGGTGCATTTTTATTCGTGAAATATAAAGTATGTTTCTAAATTATACAAACACTACATTGAACTGCAAATCATTGAAAAATATGAGTATCTTCCCCCACCCCTTTTTTTTTTTGGCCAATCAGTATAACATTATCGCATATACTTATTATTTACATAAGAGAATTTTGACACACATGTTACATAATCTTTTAGCGAACCAAATTCTTTTTAAATTTTCGAATACTTTGTAATAAAATTCTAAGTACGCTTAGTAAAAATTCAACTACCAAATATATATTAATCTCTTCTATTTAAGATAGCGACGTTACTCCTTTAAGGCTGATAAAATGAAATTCTTCGAAGAATTTTTAATAATATTTACTAGGCTAAAACTTTTCTTCCCGTTTTATAATGAAGTTATGATTTAATCTATATTTTCAGCTTGCTACTTTTATTTCCAAAATATGATGGATGACAATAAAGCATGTCACAGGATGCATTATTATTTTTCATGCATTTTTAATTGCATAAGTTGATTGATAAAATTGATTTTTGCGATAATAATCCATAATTTAGGGAGTTGTAATTAAGCTGTGAAAATAAATCCAGGGTAAAATTAATGTTTTGTGTGTAACATAAATAATTATGTAATTATTGCTTTTATAGTGTATTGCGATGATTGAACTATGTTAAACTGAAAGCTTTTTTCTTCCCTTTAATAGATTTACGCAGAAAAAAATGCTTCAGAAAGTTAAATTTTATTGAAATGATTAATGATTCTGGGCAATTGCCTTGCAATTTATAATATAATGTAAGAATATAATAGCGTACTCAACCTTCTGTACACAATCTTATTTGACTGTAGTTAAGTAATGAATGAAACAGTGTAAATAATAAAATTGTGTGACAAGAAGTAATATGATTATATAGAAACATTTTTGGGCTTTGACAATTTAAAATTTTAATAGCTTTTTGGGTAATTTACAATTTTGAGAATTTTTTTCCCTTTGTGTAAAACAAACAAAATGTTAGTTTTACATTTTAATATCAAAAATTTTTAATCTTTATTTTAAGAAATAATTTTTAATAAAATTGAAACGCTCTAGCTTTTGAAAAGTATTTAAAACTAATTTTTAACTAGTTGTTTAAATTATAGTTTTGCCTCTGGTTCTTAAAATTTCTCAACTTAAACCTAGGAAGCTATCCAGCTACGCAAACAAACGAGAGGTACTGGTGGCGAACTCTCTCTTAAATATGTTTTTCAACGTATTTTTTCTTAGTGGTACACTTGACAAAAGAAATATTTTTCAAGATTAGTTAAGTTTAGTAAGTTGGAAATGTCATCACTTTTTTCCTTTTTGTCAGCTGTTGGCATAGTGAAAAACTCATGAAACCATTTTTAAATTTAAAAAAAATTCGTATTTTCATCTTCTAAAAGTAATTTTTTGGTGTTGCAAACACTGAAACACTGATGTTAAAATGCATTTTGTTTAAAGGTGAGTCTGTTTTTATAGTTTTTTCACCGAAAATTTTACTACAACATAATAACTAAAGTTCATTTACTTACTTGCAAATAGTTCTATTTTAGGATTATGCAGTAAATATAAAATTAGGGATATTCTCGAACCAAGATAAAGATAATGTTACGTTCTAAAATTTTTCATTCAATTCAATATGTAAACAAGAGAAAAATTACTATAAATATAATAGGCATTTATTAAACGAAACAAAACTAATTTTTAATAATTATATGTCATTAAGATTAAATAATAATATTTATCAAAGAACAATGAATCTAAATTAGCCTAAATCAATAAATTCATGAAAGTAAAAAGAAAACAGAAAAAGTATAATTCAACAAGAAAATAATGTGTCGATAACCAATAATTTAATCTCTTAAGCTCAGCCCATGTATTGATAGTATTTATCTTCAATTTTTTAATTCCAGAACTAAACATAATAACAAGTACAGGAAATTTTCACTAAAAAATCGAATTGTCCCCTGAGATTAATAAAAAAAATTATAATAATAAAAAAAAATTAAAATAAAAAAATGACCTACAAAATTTGCATTAGCTAATTATTCAGTATTAAATAATCTCTTTTTGCTCTTTACTTTTATTTTTATAAGAATATTTATGATTTACAATCTAATTAAATTAAAATTTAAATAAGCAGAACAATGACCTACAGTATCACACGAAGAAAACATACTTTGGCTGGGCTTTTAAAATATACTATATTGTAATGTAAAATTGGCGATTCAATAATTTTAAATTGTAAAATTCTAAATCCATGACATGGGATAGGTATCCTTAAATGTACATACTGGGGGTTCCAAAAATGACCAGTATATTTGAAAAATGGATAAAAACTAAACGGGCAGCGATAGAAATAAACGGTTTGTTGCAATATGGTTGGAACAACAGTAAATTTTCAGGCAGACAAACTCAAAATTAGTTACAATTTTCAACAACAGATGGAGCTGCAGGCGATTTGAAAGATATAGAAGAAAACGCAGTCTGTGAGTTCACCATTCTGTAAGTCGTCTTTCTGCTGTAAGCGTGCGCTGTTCGCAGATTGGAAGCTTGCTGTGAAATGGCGGAACTCACAGAATGGCGAACTCACAGACTACGTTTTCTTCTACATCTTTCAAATCGCCTGCAGCGCCATCTGTTGTTGAAAATTGTAACTAATTTTTTGTATATCTGTCTGAAAATTTACTGTTGTTCCAACCATATTGTAACAAACCGTTTATTTCTATCGCTGCCCGTTTAGTTTTTATCGATTTTTCAAATATACCGGTCATTTTTGGAACACCCGGTATGTGTGGGGATACTCAACAACCCAAATTGAAGGTTTTCTTATTTCATATTTTTCTACCTTTACTGTTACTATTCGAGAAATACGAAAACATATCTTTTTAATGTGTTATGAAGTATAAAGTTAGTTAGTATATTAATCTATCTGAATAATATGGAACAAAAATTAGATTTAAGCATAATGTATGTGGAAGGAAATTTCTTGATTCTCTGAAAAAATGTTTGAAGAGAAGTATGCTAAGAGGAAATGATGAAAGAATGTATAAGTACTCAAATATATTGAAAAACCTTGAGATTTTTAGAGAATACGAAAGCTTAAAACTGCCATAGTCCACGTAGAGGCAAGATAATTAAAGAGGATAATCAATTATTAACACAATTATGAATTTTTAAAGTCATCAAGTTTGTAAAAATATATTTACGATAGCAGTTATGAAACTTAATTTATTAAGTTTGTTTTGAAACAAATATATTTTTAAGTTCGTAATTCAATTTTGCATATGACATTAATAATATTAGTTTTTTATGAGGTGACAGGACTCATTTTGCTGAAAAGTCATAAAAATATAATAACGCCCATTTTTGAAATGAGCTTAATGTAATGTACGGAGCGTCTGCACGCATTACGCTTTCAAAAGTGTTGCCGTTTCCCAGAAGATTAAAAGTCTGATCCGCATTGCTATTGTTATCTGCACAAATGGGTGGTTGCTGAGCAGCATTCAAATAGACTGACTGTTACAATTAGTTCATGTTTGAGGTTTCTTTTTTCGGCTTATTGAATTAAATACTAAATTCGCTTCAATATTTTATCATCGCGTCACGTGTGCTGAATTCAAAATTGGCTTTATCTGGAAATGAGTGCGTTTTAAATTAATGGATTATTTCAGTGAAGACAGGCAATTATGCTGACAGTTGAGTTTTCAAACACGGGTATGCTGTTAGATGACTATTAAAAATTCTTTTTTAATGCTTTTGCGTGAAAAAAAATAAAGCTGCTAATAGCATAGGTCATTATAAAGGAAGATAATTTAATTTTAGACAACGGAGACCGTTTCATGGGTTATAAATAGTTTGGATTCAGGAAAAAAAAAAAACGAATGACTCCCTTGTGATTTTAAGTTTAACCCGTGTTAATCAGAATTTTTTTTTCTTTTATAATCCATGTTATTAAGTGCCATAGACAAATTAAGTCACGTAATTTTGGAACCTGATGTAACATGAAATAATTAAACTTGTATAGTTAAGAATAATAATTTAAGGGCATTAGCACTTGAAAAATATATTTTCATAAAATATCAAACTTTTGCAAAATATATGCGTGGACTTTTTATAGATACTATATAGCGGCGTTTTATTTCGATAGAATTAAACTGTATTATGATTTAGATTGATGTAAATTTATATTATTTCTATCTAGACTAATAATATTTTTAATCATTTTATATTCTGCACGATTTATCATATGTTGTTCAAACGTAAGAATATACAAAGTATACAAAGTTCACTGACAGTCGGATTAAATATTTAAAATTCTGTAACCCCCATCATCATTCTTTATTATGTAGGGTTAGTGAAATAAATACAAGGTGCACATAAAAGAATGCTGAAAATTTGATGAGCTGAAATTACAAAGATAGATAGATTTTAACATTTTGGGGAAAGTTGTTTAAAAAATAATATTCTCAATAAATGAAATCAATTATGCATGTTTACTGTAACCCCTTATCATCATGTTCTAAAATCCAAAGCAGTAAATAAAAGACAGGTAGTATAATGTTTAAAAACCTCCTTCCAGTAGTATTCGAACACAATTCGAAGGAATGTTCCTACTTAAAGTTTTCTTTTTTTGCTTGAGGATATTTTAATCAAGGTTATTTATAAGTATATCTCCAAAAAATTCATTATAAGGGTGCTAAACCACAAAAGTTCAAGACTTATTTAAATCATCGAATAAAAAATGTTTAAAAAATCAGCATTGTCTATCGTTAGAAATTTCTTAGACTGCACCATCTACATTGTTGCAACGTATATCTATGCAATTTTTTACTGAAGTAGCCTCAAAAAATTACAGAGCGTGAGATAAGACAACTTCCCCTTATCCCCCCTCCAGTCCTTCACTCTTCAAAAATAAGTAACATACCGTTAATGCCTTTGACAGACTTATGTTTAGCAGATTTAAGCACTGAATGCATTAACATCTAATAAAGCAACACAAGCAACGCATACATGTGACACCCCTGAGTTCGTATATCGTTACATATGCTATGTTCCTTTTTTGGAATATTGCATTTTTATGCAAGACTAGTTGCGTGCCCGTTCTCCGCACGGTAGGGAACGAAACTTTTTCTTACATGTATAGCTCGAATTGATTCCAGTGATTTGGAATCGAAAAATAAGCAAAATGATTTGACTCTTGGCGTAAAGTTACTCATTAGTTATCTGTAAAGTTAGTATAAGTATTGACCTGAGACCATTGTTAATATTATGACGCAAAAAACTATGTCGGTGTCATTCGCGATTAGAAACGAAAGGCGCTGACGGTTTGCTGTGAAAATTCTTAGTTTTCAAAATGTCTCATTTCTACATCATACTCTTTTTTTAGATTAGTTATAGTTTTAGTTATACCACCTTAGATACTAAATGATGTGGAGAACCGTTTTATTTTATAGTTAAATAGTTGTGTACCCATTCTTCGCAAGGGAAGAAGAGAACATTTTCCCAAAATGTGATCACTACTTGTGACAAAACAGAATCTCCAAGAAAAAAAAGTTCTGTTATAGTCTTTTCTGTTGAAATTACCGCGGGATATATTAACGCGAAGTAGAATTACTTAATGCTTAGTTAGCTGTGATGTAATACGGCTGTTCAAAAATGAAAGGAAGACTTAGTTTCACGAAATATTTATTAATGCGGTATATTGTGCTTTGATCAAAATTGCCTTAGCATATCTACTTACTATTACTTATACTATCTTTTACTGTTACCAATACAATATATTTTCGTTTTGCAACCGTTAATGCTTAATTTAAAGAAACGGTTTAGATATTTGCCACAAATGTAGTCTTTTACTCTTTGGTGATTCTTTGCAATTTACGCATTAGCATAAACGATAATCATTCCACTCTATGGTTGCCACTAAATCAGCTCTCCATAAATTTTTACGCATAATTCTTGTCAGATTGGCGGATTTAGCACCAGGGTCCTATTATCGCACGGGCAAATCGGGACTCTGCCAAGGGCCCCCGGCTCGAAATGGCCCCCAATTTCAAATGTTCTTCTTTTTTTTACAACAAAATTTTATGAAAAATAAAACAAATTTCATAGATGGGTGGTCCACAAATTCATCAATGCCCGGGGCCCCCTGTTGGCCATAATCAGGTCCTGTTTAACACCGCAATATATTTCCTGCGATTCGAAAACGTGTCCCGTTTAAAATCTCGATTGAAAATAATGCTGGATAATTCACTGGTGTAAAAACAGCATTCAATTCTTTTTCTGGCAACGTAAAATAAAATATAGAATTATCTCATGCATGGCGTATGTTTTGCTTATGAGTCCGCTATTCTGGTTGACTTTTGAAAGGGGTTTTAAACTTGTGACATCAAAATGACGCACATTTCACATGCGAAAACTCAGTTATTTTAAAGTAATTTTATTTATTTTTTTCGGAGGTAATTTTAATCATTGTTATTGTCTCCAAGACAACCAAACCGCAAGATATCATACCGAAATTTTTAAGCAGCTGCTATTGAAATAAAATCCTTCTTTACTTAAAAAGTCGTAAAAAATCTCCTAATTTATATTTTCCCCTGGTTTCTCTTTTAAAAGAGGGCGAGATGTATGCTCCATCATTTGAGAAAATATAAAAAAGTTATGACGGATAGAATTCAAGATGCAGCAGTTTTAAAACTATTTTACGAAAGTCAGCGTCAAATTTAATTTTATTTGAAAAATTCCCAAAAATCTGCAAATTATGTTACACAGTCCGAACAAACAGTTTTTAAAAGAAACTTTCTCCTCTACCCGATGACGTAAATATAATTTTCTTGCGAGTGTAATTACCGGCGTTATTACATATTAAGCGAGAATTATCGCTAAAAATCGGACAACACATAAAACATTTTCTAATTCGAATTTCAAAGAAATTGCTCCGAGACGTGTTAAGATCTGTCCTAGTGAAGCCGTATGCAAATTTCGGTAGGCCTGCGACTAACCGTCTCGGCGCATGCTCACGAATGTCGGAATGCTCACGAAATTGGACATTTGAGTAGCTTTCTACCCTGAAAATTGCGAAAAATCGTTAAAAATTAGGGAACGGGTGGATTTCCACAATTTTAAAGTAGCCTACGGCCTATTCAATGTAGTTTTACGAGTATGTCCAAAATTTCAAGCTGATCTGTCTGACGGTGTGAGAGGAGTTCCCGGAAAAATAAACAAACAAATAAACAAACAGATAAACTTCCACATTTATATAATAGGTTGAGAAAAGATATCTTACTATAATTTGAATTTCTTTTATTATATCTTTGAATCCTTTGGTAATATAATAGGGTAATTTTTGGGTGAATTTGAATTTTGGGGAATTTTATAGAATTTTTTTTTCTTGTGTACTGTGAAAACTGTAAAAAAGTTCATTTTTAGAAATTTTTTCTGGGCTAATATTTTTATATTTAAAAAATAGATAATGAATCAAAAACTCAGTCACACTTTCAATAATAAGTAGTATTTTTTTTTTTTCAAACAGATAGGTATTACAGTTTCGTTTTTAAAAAATATCAAACATGATGTTCCAAAATAGGAACACTGGCATGTAAAATATTAAGTTATTTATACAGTAATTTTATATGCTATTTAAAATGTATATTACGAAGTTTACAGATGTCTTCTTGCTTCCTTCAATTAGTAAGGCTACTTTATTGCTATTACTGCTATTACTGCTTTACTATTACTGCTAGTACTTAATGTTCCCTCTTAATATAACTACAGATCAGTTAATGATCGGTGACAGCTTGAAACAGAGAATCGTCTTTTCAAGAAATACATTAGCAGGAAAAAGTAATTTTACTTTATTTTAGTCACTTTGCATTCGCTTGTTTATGTAAAATTTAGTTTTACTGATAGGGGAATGCAACTAAAAGATGCTCCAATTTTTTTTTTTTTTTTTTTTAAATGAAAAATCTGTCTAAAATGCTATACTCTTTTGGACATGGTAAAGTGAATTCTATATTGTAAAGATTAAAATCTATCATATAAATATGAAAGTTTGTCCGGGAAATCCTTCCACACCGTTCGACCAATCGGCGTGAAATTCTGCACGTACACGTAAAACGACATATAATAGTCTCTAATCAACTTCAAAATTATGAAAACTCAATTGTTGCGTGATTTTTTTTTTTGCATTTTCGATAATTTTCATCTTAAAAAAGCTTTCCAATTTCCGGTTGTCTAAAATAGTGATCATGCGATATACCATCTATATTCTAGCGATAGACATAACTCTAAGCGGAATGGTATCTCATAAATAAAATGACGTCATTTTGATGTCACTAGTTTAAAAATACATTAGAAATCCTAATTAGGTTACCAAGCTTTGGAAAAATATTACACCACTAACTTAGCGAAACATTAAACTCTTAGATTATCATATGCTGTAAACAAATGTAAAATAACGTGAGTTTTCTTTCACTAATTCATGTTACTTATCGCAAGTGATAAGGACACCATTATGAAGTCATGAGTTTAAAAAGGAGTTAGAAATCTAATTAGGTTAAAAGGCTTTGACGTACAAATTTACTATTGTAAAATTTGAAAAGTATTTTGTTTAATGCATGAGCTACCCTTGGAAATTTTTGAACACTGTTACAGGAGGAATCAGATACATTTTCGTATCAGAGTGATACAGCTTATGGTATTAATAGATATGGTGTTCCATTTAAATTGCCTGAACCAAAACTGTTGCCAGTGCTTTTTACATATACTGTTAATGGAAGTAGTTCAACATTACACCCCCCCCCAAAAGAAAATGGTGCTAAATTAGCTGCATTCTTTCTGTGGAGAAACGTTGCACCATGATTTGGCGTTTAAACTCAAGAATAAAGCTAAGTCATAGTGAAATCTTTTTCCATGGAAACTCTGCAGCTTAGTTAGCACCATTTTTTCGTAAATGAACTACTTTTATTAACAGTGTACGTTTGGTGTTAGTGTTGAGCAAATTTCAACGTATATATGATAAATATTTCTTACATGCGTGCAATTAGCCTGCTTGCAAGATATTGCCTGCAATGAACTTATCTACATTACGAATGTTTTAGTAACTGTGCATGAAAGAAATAATGCATAGAAATCGTTTATTTTTATATTGTAAACTAACATTTAAGCTTTTGGAAGTAACTGGCTATAGTTACTATAGTAGTCGAAAGTACAGTAGTGTTATTGCCCCTAGGGCCTTTTGTATTATTTTATTTTCAACATCATCTACGCTTTTGTAAAGTTACTGCCATCTGAAAGGCCTCGAGTACAAGAGCTTCTCCTACATTGCAGAATTCTGTCGAACCTCCACACACAAGAGTTAATACGGGTAAAATTGAGCTGAAGTCAAATTAAACGAAAGAGTCAATAATACACATATTTTAAAGACATTTGGATGGAACACTCATATTATTACATAAATAGAAGGAATAGAAACCTTGAGAAACTAATACATAAGAAAAAAAATTGAAAACTAGGCAAAATCATGCTATACCAGCAACTCTTGTGTGCTAAGATCTAGACAATTAATATTGAAAAATAATTTATAGCTAATTTACTTTAACAAAAAGTGATTATTTCATTTTATCAGACACGTGCCATGAATCAATGAAATAAAAACGTATTACCAATTGACTGGAAAATTTTCTCATTATTTTGAGCAAAAAACAGAAATTAATGTACAAAATATACTATTAATAAAATTAGTTAACATTTAACCATAAAATGTTGCTGAATTAGCTGCAACCTTTCTATAGAGAAATATTGAACCATAATTTGATGCAACCTTAATATTGAACCATAATTTGGTGCTTCAGCTGATCAATGGAACCAAATAATGGTTAAAATTCCTCTATAGAAAGGATGCATCTAATTTAGCTTCATTATACGGGAAAATGTTGAACTGCTTCTATTAACGGTGTATAAAATAATCGATGGTAAAAGAATGTGAACCAGTATTTGCTAACACTTCCTTTGGCTTCTATAAGCATAAGCATACTTCGTAGATTTATATTTTTAAAATAGAAAAATTATTTAACCCAGAATGATGTAACAATTTTTTTTACCCAGAATGATATAACAGATATTATCAAATATTTTTGTAGACTAAATAACTCTTGTCACGCACACCAGGTTACGATTCCACAGCATTTTTATTGCTCTGCAGCTCTTTCATAACTAAAATATTTCAAAACATAAAAACACCCTCAAAATTTCGTTGACCACATAGTATTTAAACTGTAGACATAAGCATAGTATTATAAATTCACACCTGCAAAGCCATATCACTTCAAACTTAATCAAGTGTACTGAATTAATTCCAAAAACATGTGACTGTTTCTAATAATTTGCAAACGTGCTGTAAATATTGTATTTTTAAACGCAACAATTTGTAACAATTGGCTTCGATTCAGAAAATTAAATATAAATGTTTTAAGAATATGCTATTTTTAAAAATTTCCTAACAATTCATTACAACTGGCTCCAAGAATATGGCTTCTTTTAACAACACATTAATTTCTAACTTATACTTTGAGCTGTCTAAGATGTACAAAATTTCGTAAACGAAACGTTTGTATAATGCAACAATAATACACAAAACGAGATTTTCAGCACATTTTCTGTTAGCATTAATATGTTCATTATGGTCCAAATCACTGTTACAGTTCCACTACTACAGAGCTACTACAGTACTGCACTAATAACTATTACAGTGCTTATGAAGACAAACACGGTGTATCACAAAACCTTGATAATGGGATTTTTGTATCTACACCCTTCATACGATTTTTATTGCCGGAAGAAGTTTCATATTATTAAGTACTTCCAGTTAATTGAAACTATTTTTCACTTCTTTTTATGATAGGGATGAAGTAAAACCTGACTAAATAAATATTTATAATATAATTTCAGCTCAAATTTAATGCGTTTTATTTCTTTAAATATTGACGAAGACCTGAAAGGCTTGCGATTTAATAAAGATTAAACGCTCGCGGGATTTCAGCGTTTTAATGATAGGACTGTTTTCACTTTACTTAAGGATTTTTTAAATTTAAAATTGATAAACATACAGACAGCCAACAGTAAATCCTTTCATAAAAGGGAAGCGAATAATAGCTCTCAGCTGAGGTGACATAATGTAATCAATATTTCAATTAGTTCGAAAGTTTCGTTTCTTGGAACGAAACTTTGAAAATTCAGCATGACAATGACTTAGAGAGTGGGAGCAACTAATTCCACTGTCTTTTGTATTGTTTCTTGGCATTCTCATATGGTGTATTTTAATCCATATAATTCTTTTATTTTATTAATTTAAACTGTTTTTTTTTCTAACGTCGGGTCAGCTGCTGGCTAAAATTTTGATTGCTACGGAGCAACAGATGTTGGTCATTTTCTTATGGGGTCACCTAATAGGTAAGCCAACGTTGCTCCCTATGCATGGTCTCCTTAAACGGAAGAAGATGCAGACGAGAGACCTAGAAACTGGACTGTCACCTTTAGAAGTATCAACTAAACATGGAGGACATTGGAGCCACGATAAAATTATGTGCACCTGCTCCCTTTAGCATAGACGGTCCACAGCAGTCTCAGTCGAGAGAGGAATTCACTTTCCCAAGCTCTGGCCAAGTCGGTACTGCTTCACTTTAGGTATTCTGATGGGGTCCGAGCTTTAAATTTACACTGCATTTTTAAAAACTGAAATCAAACGATATTATTGATTTTAATTCACATTTAAACAAAATAAATAAATCGTTTTATTTTGGCGAATCCCCTGTGTTGCTGCTAAGAAAAACATTTGCCTAAGAAGATCCTTTACGTTTATGTGTAAGCATCTTCGGAATTAGACACAGTAACCTTAATTTTCTTCTCCTCTGTATTGGAATCCAACGTGCCAAAATGAATAAGAACACCGAATTTCATCAATTTTTAACGAATTATCAAAAAGTTGTATAACACTGAGAACTGTCTTTGAATCAATGTTAAATAATCTAAAGATAAATAAACATTCAGAGCTTTAAACTATCATTACAAAAGTTATTGTCCTGTTTCATTATATTTCCTACTGCAAAACATAATCCACGAATCACAAAGATAACATTCACACTTTATTCGATTATAATTTTCTTTTTCAAGTTCAATATGCTTTATTAAATCATCTGTCAAAATTAAATAAGTGGTAATGTGCAGCAATTTTCTTTTCCGTGAATCTTCCTCTGTGTCTATCATAGCTTTACGGTATTTGTCTTTGAATAGTTTTTTTTGTGAGCCAACATTATGCTTACATAAGAACATTCCATCTAAATTTATGTAATCAAAAACATCCATTTATTAAGGATGTTCTAGATAATTTCAACTTGTATAACTTCAACAGATATTCTATTTAAATTCTTCTAAGTTTCAATACAAAAGTCTAATTTTAGAGATATTTAAGGAGAAATATTTTCTTCTGCTTCTTTTTTTATCGTTTACTTACTATTACATCAAAAGCAATTTTTTGAAACCTTTAAAATTTTTCAATGTTTTTTTTATCATTTCATTTACACACACACACACACACACACACATATATATATATTGTGTAAACATTTTGTTAACTGTACGAGCTTCACAAAATCTTTTTAAGAACTCTGTAAATAAATTATTTTTTGCTTTCTAATCTCTTGCACTAATAAAGAAGGAGGAGGGAGAGGGAAAGGAAAACAGAAAAATGCCTTGGTTAATGCATTTAAAAGACTATTTACACCCTGTGGATTCTGTGAATCACACTAGCGATAATTCTGAAAAAATAAGTGCTGCAAAATACAAGTACAAATACCCATGGAGTAAATAACTATTCAATGTAAAGAAGTTCAAAGAACTTGAGATGGTAAAAATTTTTCATAAAAGTGCATGGAACTTTCTTATATGGGTTCAAAGCAAAATAGGAAACTTTATTTCTGGACTTCACTACTAGCGCTTAACAATCGACAAAAAAGTGCTTTGAACCTAGGATCTTTTGGAAGCACCTTAAAAAGGACTTGCTATACAGATTTAAAGAAATAATAATCTATTATATAAATACATCTGTGACAATATTTATACTATACTGTCAGATATTTATCTTTCAAAAAGTTTTTCTTTAGTTAAGTTTTACATAGTTAAAAATCTGGAATTTTTAAAATGAAATTCAGATTAATTCTAAAGATTTGTTTTTGTGAATAAGCAAATGTTATATATATATTTTTTAAATTTTCATAAACTCAATTAAATTTTATTGCTTTTATTATATCTTTATTATGCATAAATTATTTATTTCTCTCTAAAAACTATCTAAATTTAAAAATTTCCTGTAAGCACTTCACAAATGAATACCGTTACTTTCTTTCAAGAAATCATGCAACTTTTGAACAGCTTACTAAAGAATTCAGTTGCGCTAGTTACTCAAAAAATTGAGAATGTCTTTTTAATAGTTGCACTGTAAACTATTACAAACAAAGAGCCTATAGGCGCTGCGGAACACACAGGGAAAAATGTAAGCATTTGAAATCTTGAAGTATTTCCACAAACATGTAACACTTCGGGCCATTTTTGAATACAATTTCTCTGATAAAAGAATTTTTTCTAAAGATTGTATGAGACATATGGCTTTCCTGTTAGTATCAGCCCACAGCGCATTTGGTGAAGAAGCATTATTAATATTTTCGAGTGCTTAACATGGTTTGTTTTTAAAGCTGTTCAAATTTCTTGTGACGGAGATCGCTTTTCGAAAGGAACACCCTTAAGAAATAGTTTTTTATGATAATCTTGTTTGAATCTTATTTGATGTTTAGAATTTTTACCCCCATAAAGTAAAATAGTATGTTAAAATCGAAATCGATTTTTTAAAATTCGTTTCAGCAAGGATTATAATCTTTTTACAATTTTATGCTCTTTTGGAGGAAAAACTCTTCTTTTCAGCTTTCCAAAAAGGAAATGGTGCTTCTATGTTCACCATACGCCAATTTTAACTGCAGCAAAAGAGGCTTTCAAACTTATACAATAAAGGAAAATTACGCATACTAATTCAAAATTAAAGCTAATAGACATTATCAAAAGAATCGAAAACAATATTGCGTTTCTTGAAGTTTGTAATAAAACTGACTTTTTTGGAACGTTTTAATTTACACTTTGTTAAATTGAAATATTGTTCATTTGCAGGTCAATTTGACATTATTGAATGACAAGTTATTGACTGAATGCTAGATTACATATTATTAATATAATATTTCGTAATTGGTATTATTTGAAAGTGGAAATTGATAATGCCTTCACCAATTTGTACAATTTTTATTGTGGAAATTTTCTTCAATTTTTCAAAAGTCTTAACAGCCAATTGGATTCCCTGGAATTTGACAATGATCTGTAGACTGAACATGCTTGCTATCTTGATCCAAACTAGACGAAACAAAAACTTTCTTAGCCATATTTTCAACCATATGCTTGAGACTATCAATTTTTCAACCATATGCTTGAGACTATCGCTATTAAATGAACAGGGTGTCTGAAAAAAAAAATCACACACACACACATAAATAAAGAGTGAAACAAACATCTATGAAAGAAACTAGCCGATGTATGGATCCCTAGCGGCTGCTCTGTTCAACCGGAGAACAACAACAACACCCGCAAATGGCAGTGCCAGATCCCCCCGAAGGGAGGTGATGGGAAGAGGGGGTGCGCCTTCCATTTACAAGCCCCAGTGGGAGGAAGTACGATTTAGCCCGTGGTCCCCTAGTTTTGAACCAATTCCAGAGGAGGGACTAACCTCCTGAAATCGATACCCCCAGAGGTATCGTTTAACAACTTGGAGAACATTGGAGCCACGACAGATTTTGCGTGCACCAGCTCCCATTATGGCCAGCGTCCAATTTACGCAGCGAGGTTTTTTTTAATGGTCAAGGCATTGTGAAAGAGGGGATACATTGCAGGGGCGAAGAATTTATTGGCTTTTAATGACCCGTCGGGATTCGCCGCCAAAGGATAACGCGCAAAACCACAAAACCACCCCAAGCACACAATGGGGCAACTTTTCTCCGCAATCCGTCTTGGAGATACGGAAAAATACATAGAGTTCCCATTATAGCGTACTGAAACGCACGTAAATGGACGCTGGCCTTCAGCGTACACGGTCCCACAGTAGTCGAGATGAGAGGAATTTGACCCTCCCATGCACTAGACAAGCCGGATGCTGCTTCAGTTGCCGTGTTCTAATGAGAACGGAGTTTAGCACCCAGATCACTGCGGGACTAGTTAATTGATAAAAATATTGGTTTAGAGAAAGGGTGTTACTTTTGTATAATAATCGCAGAAGAATTGTTTTGGTACTTACGTATTATCCCGACGGTCCGCCAAGACGAGCGATTTTACACCAATATAAATGCCGGACACATGAAATTATTGATGATTACAAATACGATTGGCAACAGTTTACCAGAAGATTTTACAAAAAAATAATTTGGCGGGTATGACCGCCGGGATTATACGTAAGTACCTTGTTTTTATTTTAGAATTCTTTGTTTTCATTATTGTCTGCCATGTAAAAGACGTAGATTGACAAACACATTAATTATATAACATTTTAAAACACAATGTTATTTGTTGATATACTTTTACAGTCGAACCCACTTAAAGGAATAATGGTTAAAAGAATATCCCGCTTAATGTATTAAATGTTCAGTGTGCCAAACCACAATAATTTATCAATGTGGTCTCAGATAATGGACTACCCTACTTATTAGAACATTTCTTTCTAAACAAAATGGCTATTCCATAAGTGGGCTCAGTTATTTTGTTGAATAAATAACGCTTTTGATATAAATAGTGCTGTTAATGCAACCTTTAATAAGTATAACGATAGGAATCAAAAGCTATGTTTGGCAAAAGATAAAATGTTTGAAGCTATGTTTTTTTCAATTTTCAGAGGAAAATAATCTGATTATTTAAAAGCTATATGCATTTTTTTAACTTATTTAAAATATTTTTTTCCATATGAAAGAGTAAATATCTAACACGAACATTTATGAAAATCTAAATCAATGCTATTTAACAAATTGCTGTTTGAAAAAAAATCTAATACTTGATGTGTTTTTCACTTCTGAAATAAGCTTTTGTACTTTCATTTTCTTCTGTTTTCCTTTTAATAGCTTCTGGACAGGATTGATAGGGTTTTAAAAAGTCTATCAATCTACGCCCATTATTCAGAATTATATAACAGCTTACAGTGATGATGCCTCAAATCCTTCAACATCGAAAGAGTTTCGAAGAAGTAATCTTCTCGCCTTTTGTAATCCACTTTTCCTTGAAAGCAATTTCTCACTTGCAACAAAAGTAAATAAAACGAAAGATTAGTTTTACATTTAATGAGGGCATCTCTCTCAGTGTTTTAAGTTAATATGGTTATAATTAGATGACGTAATTTAGAATATTACGCATGAATTAGAGCGCATTTTCATTGCTAAAGGAAAACGTTATGCGTTTAGGCGTTGATTAAAATGCAATCTCCTTTTCTAGCTTAAAATATTACTATTTTTCTATATTATTATATTTTAAGGTGGTTGTATACAGTTGTAAAGTTTCTAATACTGTATTAGATATTTTAAAAACTTTTTAGAAAAACGTCCGGCAGCAGCTCAGTTGGTTAAACTCGGTTCCCATTAAAACACCAAAAGTGGAGCAGAACCGGCTTAGTCAGTGCTTGGCAGGGGCGAAACTCTCACGACTGAGTCTACTGTGGTTTGAGTACGCTAAAGGGAGCTGTTGCGCTTAAAATCTGTGATGGCTCCAATGTCCTTCGTGTTCAAGTAGTACTTCTGGGGCTCCTAATCCAGGTGTTAGGTCTCTCATCTGGAATTGGCTTAAAATTAGGAGACCATTCTCCTAATATCTCAAAAAATAGTAACTGTGACGTGACGGAGGGTCACAGTGGTTACCCTAGTTTTACAAAATAGTCACATTCCGACAGGGAAGTGACGTGACTTCACTGTACGATCACGGTAGCGCTTCTTGGTGACTAGTCACCAAGTGAAGTCACGAGCGGAATCTTTTTGCAGTCGAAAGATTTCGTTTTGTGGACACATAGCTATTCACATATCCATGCAGACGAATTATTTGTCGAAAAAAAAAACTAATAACCTGTGTAATCTGGAAAAACTATTTTAAACGAATTGGAATCCCAATTGTATGACGTCACTTTCACTTGAAACAGATAATATTGTCAAGCAAATGATCCACTTTTTTGACTCTCGAAAATAGAATGGCGCTGAAAATAGCGAAAAATTGCTTACAAGTGAGCGAACGGGTGGATTTTCAGATTTTTAAAGTAGCGCAGATTGTTTTCTATATTTTTATACATAATTATAAAAAATTTCAAACGGATCGTACAAACGGTGAAGAAGTTATTAGGCTTTTTTTGTAATCTTTTTGCCGTAATGGCGGAAAAAGTTTTATCTTGGAAGTCAGGGATCAGCGTAATTATATAGTAGGATGATACGCGCTTTAAAGAAAACCTTCCCATAGAGCGTAATGTATTGGGAATATTTTGAGCGCTCCTGTAGAAAAAATATAAATGTTACGTATACCATTTTCAATAAGGTACATGGTACAGTAGGTAAGAATAACATATTTGAATTTCGTAGAAATCGGTGCATATTTACTAGAGTAAGAGCACGGACGGACAGACAGACAGACAAACCGAAATCATAAACACTTCTAAACCTTGTTGGAAAGCGTTAAAAAAGCAAAAAAAATGTATGCACTATTTTACTCTTTTTCCCCCTCTTAAATACACTGATGGTACGTTGTTGATAAAACAACAATTAAAATTCAATTAAGAAATATAAGAATTTAATTTTAGTATTGAACTAAATAGACAGACTAATATTGATTTAAATCTGCTAGTACGTCTCTTTATAGTAATTTAGTACCTTTTTGTTATTAAATAGGTAATTACAATCCAGATAGGAATATTTTTTGGAGTGTTTTATTTTAATTATTTTTTCATTCTGTTCTTATGACAGGCGCGCCATAACTCCAAAGAGTCTCACCCGCAATGCATTGTTTCAGAAAAAAATTGCTACTGTTAATTATTTTTCAGATTTCTTTTTTTTTTTTTGTCTCAGTACACATGTTCCATATTCTTCTATAAATAGCACAGCATCTGCATGTGCAGCCTGGGATGAGTATGTCTTTGTTTTTCTAAGAATTCCCTAAAAATATTTTTAACTGGAGCTTTTATACACCTAAATGGAAACAAAATTAAAATACGCTTTGCGATTATACCATAAGAAATTCTGAATTTATTATTTTGAGCGTTGCTGTAACCAATAAAACCCACCTATAAACAAAAATGAAAAACAACGATTTTTAATGTTTATTTTGTTTATTTTGCCATGTTTCTTTTTTCACGCACGTAGCAAACAGATCACGAACTGTTACTAATTACTTATTCAACACCATCCCATGTTCTTTGATAAATAAGAAAATGTATCATGTATATTAAACTGGACGATTTTACCTTTTTTATCCCCTTGACTGACTTCGTCTTAGATCTTTTATTTGTTTTAATTTTGGCACTTTTTCTCCCGAAACTTACAATGGCAACAGATTTCTTAAAGAATGCACTGTAGTTCATAATCAGTGAATCTGAGAATAATGGAGATATAAAAACTTATTATTTTTCTGTAAGTAATAAAAATATTGCACAATCTTTAATAAAAAGTTTTTGGGATATGGCCTTGGATTACACTCTAAGAGGATGTAATACACCTGTATTTTACGTTAACCATAAAACAGACATGCGTAATGAACTATTTTTGAAATTAATGCTTAAAGTCAGTGCTGATTGTCTCAAGTTAGATGATGTCACCAGAATTTATTTATACCACTAGTGAATTCAGAATTGAACAAACGTAACTCTGGATTTCAGTGTGGCATCGAAATAAAAATTCTGGGAACAGAATGGAAATTTTCACGAAAGCGTCTTTATGAAGGTAGGTACGAAAAGACTATAATTAGGTTCAAGAGTGGAAAAAGCAAAAGTGACCAGTATTTTGCAAATATCCTATGTGCTGTTAGTGAATTCAAGAAATTCTAGCAACATAAAAGAAAAGCTTTCATGAATGAAATTCCTACAAAGAGAAAACAGTAAAATTTAGATGTATTGCTGTAAAAGTTGAGATTAGTAAACAGAATCTTCCGTATCAGCACTTTTACAGAGCTAATTCTTATATTGTTGCCAGATGATCTCATGTTTTAAAACTTATCATCAAAGATAGACTGTAAATGAAGCAGCCAGCCGGAAGAGCATCACCTGACTAACTCTAGATTAAAAACTGCATTCCAGTACAGAATCAAAGAGAAAATAATCGGAAGGCTCAAATTATACCCAGTAAAAAAGTGAAATGCCAAAGAAAGGAATAACCAAATCAAAAAGTGACCACACTGTTAACCCATTTGTGCCTGGATATTTTTGCGACTTTCTTCGATTTTTACTGATAACATAAATAATAGATAAATTTCTGATGTCAAATTCTTGAACAAGGGATGATTTCTTTTAAAATCATTATGCATAAAAATCGAAATATCAACATCCTACTTGGTCATGTTAAAATATTTTGTAGAGCTGAGGCTCAATACTCATGAACAAAGGCTAGGAAAAATAAATAACGTTTTCGACTAATAGCGAAAATGCCGTCCCAAAAAAGGGACACTAGGCATAAATGGGTTAACAATCGGTTTCATCGTCTGAACGACTCATAAGCAAAATTTCGAACACTTGGATTTAGTTTCTACCTCGACGTTGCATATAAATTATAATTCTTAAATAGCATTAATTAATTTTGTGCCTTAAAGCTTGAAAGCAGTATTTAGCTGACTTAGATTTGATTTTATTGGACATTACAGCTTTTTATCATGTCAAAATGTGTAAATTCAATGGCATACGTAGAAATTTTCCAAAAGGGAAATATGCTTTTTCTAAATTTTTTTAAAATTTAATTTGTAATCATGAACCCGCATTTAAAGTAATATTTTATTGAATTCGACAAAAATTTGAGGTGCCATTTCAAACGAATGATACTGTACGTGAAGAAAATTTACATCTAATTTCTTAACCGAGATTCATAAGCAATCAGCACTTCTCAAAGAATTTCGGTGATTTAATGAAATAGATTTAGTTAACTAACAATTTTAGAGTCATGCGATTTCTTTGAAAGGTGCATTATTTTTTGAAAAAACATGGTCGGAAAGTTCGCTGTTACTTTAACACCTTTTCTAAAGTGATTATTAGCAGGTAAATGATGACGATATTTCCGACCCCACATTGCTATGCGATTATGAACCATCTTAGCGTATCTCACCCCTCCCAAAAGTTTCTCAAACTAATTTCGAATCACCCAGCATATCAAACCCCCTATGCACCACAAGATTATATTACTATGCCCCACAAGATTGTATAACGAGAATGCGCCAGGCTCGACCCAAACAACCGTATGATATCAGAGTAGTTCATTACAATTTTTTCAAAAATTATGAGCATCGAAACACCAATTTTCAGTCTATCAGACTTGGTAAAAAAGGGGGTGATCACGCTGTGAATGGAATCAGAGGATTTTTATATACAGGGTAATTCGCTAACAGACTGACAAACGTGCAGGGAGTATAGGGGGAACAGAGACTATTCAGAATAACATAGCAATGCTGGGTCGGAGTCTTCATCTACCTGTTTATAATCACTTTGGAAGAAGTGTTGAAATGCGCGTCTAATTTCTTCACCAAGTTTCATAAACAGTAGGTTTTCCTCAGACAATTTCATCAATGTAATGAAAGAAACAATTCTGAAATAACAGTTTTTATCAAGTGCAATTGGTGTAAGAGGGATTAGGTTTTGAAAAACCATCGTCGGAAAGTTTGCTATCACTTGAACACTTCTTATAAATTGATTATTAACAGCTACATGAAGACAACATTTCCGATCCCGCATTGCTATGTGACTCTGAACCGTCTCTGTACCCCTTAACCCTTTAACGCGCGGTGCCCTCGCAGTGAGGACACTAAACTCTGAAATTTTGACTGTTGCCTGTCACGAAGAATAGATTTGATTTCTATAAAAAATAGTTGCGGGTGACATAGCTCCATGAGAATCCTTTACTTTTTAGAACGTCATTTCCCGTAAAAAAATGTCACGATTCTTTTTAACAGCACTGACATCTGCTGAAAAATGGAAGAACGGAGCCGGAGAGATTGCCCAATGCCGAAAAAAGGGCAGCCGTTGCCATCACTCGACTTAACTACCAGCAAGATGGCGGACGATCGAAACGTTCATCGCGTGCCACAGATCTAGAGACCCTTTTTTGACGCAGCTGGCTGTGCGCGAGCACAGCCAGCTGTCGTAAAAAAAGGGGTCTCTAGATCTGTGGCACGCAATGAACACGTGAATCAGTCAATGAATCAGTCTGGAAGCGAATATCCCTGTAGGTTTGATAGGCAAACGCACTTTAAATTTTGCCATCCACATCATTATATAATGCTTCCTCAACGAAAGGGTCGTCCTCGAGAGCATCCTGGACTCTCAACATTGTTGCTCATTGGGAATATGTGGTTCCAAGTTCAACCAGTTACAGGAGCTTAAGCCGTCTATTGACCGCCACTACCATTTATTTTATGAATGTTTAAAATATAAGTCTGATTAATATTTGTACTTTTCATTCAACAATAATAAAATTCTGATGTCAATTAGAAGTTTTTTTACTAATACCTGCTATATGTCTAGCATTGACAATTTAATATTGCTCTAATTTGTCAATATCAAGTAAATCATTACATTGGAATACCAAAAAATCAAGTCAGATAACACATATTACTTTTATTTAAATTATTTTTCATAAATCTGATTTATATAAAATTTTACATATCTCAAAGTCACACTTTTCTCAATTCATTTTCTCAAAGTTATACTTTTTGCACATAGCAGATATTCATTTGACAGCGACGAAATAATTTGGATTCATATAAGTAAAAAGAGATGGGTTTTCTTTATGTTATCCGTCTTCATTCTCCAGAATTTTTATCTTTCTCAGACTTTTAGCTGAAAGTCTGTGAAAGGATGACTAGGATTTGAAATGTGAAAGGATTTCGACGCGGCTTATAAGCGGATTCAAGAGGTACAAAAGCCTGGAATTTATTTGTTCATTAATCTATGCTAGTATTGGGCATACAAATAAAATATTCCCACAAAAGCAATTTCGTCATAAAAGTGAAGTGATTAGAAGAAGCTTCAAAGACTTACCAAAGTACTGGATATCGGCTAAACATTATCCTCTTAACATTAATTTCGAATATTCCAGCTCTTCTTGACTGATTTTTGTACTATTTTTGGTGCAAATTACTCTGCATACATGTACGACCTCTATTCGTGCATTTTTCAATTCGTGTTACTAAAAAAAAGTTGTTCCGATTTGTGAAAATCGCCTTAATCTTTCGTAATCGAAGTGAAAATATATTCATAACAGAAAAATTATAAAATAATTATATTTTTAAGCTATAAAATCAGTCGCAACTAGTAACACACTTAAACTTTTGAGGCGTGGTAGTTGCGTCATGAAACCAACTAATTTCAACACTTTAACGTTTAGTCACGAAAAATATGGTTAAATGGGGCCAACGCTGAAAAAGTGCAGGTGTTGCCATCGATCCATTTAACTACCATCAACATGTCAGTCGATCCAATCGCCCGCTATGCTGTTGGTAGTTAAATGGATCGATGACAACGGCTGCACTTCTTCAGCTTTGGGCAGTCTATCCAGTTGGTCTTCTATATTGATGTGAAAATGCTTGCACTTCAAATATTTAACTGAATTTTTTTTAAAATATACCGAAATTTATAGAGCAAACGGAAGTCACTAATAACTGTTGTTAGATCTCGTTGTGTATTTTATCAAATAAACAATTATTCTGCTAATATATAGATGTTCTCTTAATATATTAGATGATAGGGGGCAATGACCATTTAGTAGTTACACTAAACAAAGAAATGCATTGTAGCCCATTTATACCCAGTTAATTTTCGCTATCCTGATGAATCCCTTCTTTATCTTGTTTCCTTTCTTTTCCTTGGATCTGCCGCTCAAATCACTGATTTGCCAGGTCTTGCATTCGTCTGTTTTAATTTGTGGAAGGGAAACAGCTAGTTTGTGTAATTTGGTGTGGTATATAAGGATAAACAGGTATCATTTTGTAAGTACCCACACAAATTAAAAATCCACAAGTAAGTTCTGATAGTCGTCAAGGAGAAAGATGTTTTAAGAAATGATAGCAACTTAGTGTTTTCAATATTTCTATTTAAATTTTTACTATTTGAGTAATCCACCTACATGTATGTATAACGGAGCTGTTGGTTTGGACATTTTAACATTATTAATTTGCGTTGTGACGAATGAATCCAGGTTCGATACTCTTACTTGCACTATAAGAAAAATACATTAGAATACTTAAAACTGTTTTATTTAAAAAAAACTATTCAAGCATAAACTAATTACAACGGACTGGTGGTGGCTCAGCGAAATTAAAATATATCCTATAAGAACAGTGAAAAAACATTTAATGACTTAAACATAACGCCAACACAAATTTACACATTGGCGAGAACAAAAACTTGACTGAGATAAATAACGCCAGTCCCATAGCAACCCTAAAACTTAATCCAATAAAATTAAAATAATCGCGAGCAAATAATTTTAAAGATGTCTCAGGGCAACAAAACTTACGCCAGCAGGATGCCAATGAGGGGGAAGGAAAAAGTCGTTGCTATTGCAAAAGGACGTAATGTAATCTATTTTTAGCCCAGATGGCGGCATGATTCTCTTGAGAAGAAATAAACAACTAAGAATACAGAGTAAAACACACCTGAAACAGGTTGGGGGAAAAAGACGTCCGCTTCTAATTGTCACAAAAACTGTATTGACATATATTTCTGGTTTGGTATTTTATATTTGTTTATATAAAATTTGAATCTTTGAGGGATCTTCTGCATATTGTTATTATTATTTTAATTTCCAGTACACGCCATTACTTTTTATTTTCTCAGCAATTTCCGATATCATATATATTACTTTTGAAGCTATCTGATGACAGCAACAAAAGAATTAATTTGCATTGGATAGAAAAGACAAGCAGACATCCTAGGAAATGAGATACCGGACGCTTTATAAAAGCAAGTAATAATCTATTATATAAATGTGAAAGTTTGTCTGTTTGTTTGTTTGTTCGTCCGGGAACTCCTCCCACACGGTCAGACCGATCGGCTTGAAATTTTGCACATACACGTGAAACGACATAGAATAGGCCGTAGGCTACTTTAAAATTCTGAAAATCCACCCGTTCCCTAATTTTTAACGATTTTTCGCAATTTTCATGGTCGAAAGCTACTCAAATGTCCGATTTCAGCACATTCGTGAGCATGCGCTGAGACGGTTGGTCGCAGACCTACCAAAATTTGCATACGGCTTCACTAGGACAGATCCTAACACGCCTCGGAGCGATTTTTTCGAAACTCGAATTAGAAAATGTTTTATTTTATGTTTTGTCCGATTTTTAGCGATTTTTCTCGCTTAATACGTAATAACGCCGGTAATTACACTCGCAAGAAAACGATAGTTACATCATCGGGTAGAGGAGGAAATTTTCTTTTAAAAACTGTTTGTTCGGACTGTGTAACATAATTTTAAGATTTTTGGGAAATTTTCAAATAAAAATAAATTTAACGCTGACTTTCGTAAAATAATTTAAAAACTGCTGCATCTTGAATTCTATCCGTCATAACTTTTTTATACTTTGTCAAATGACGGAGCATACATTTCGCCCTCTTTTAAAAGAGAAACCAGAGGAAAATATAAATTAGGAGATTTTTTACCAATTTTTAAGCAAAGAAGGATTTTAATTCCAATAGCATATGCTTAAAAACTTCGGTATGGTATCTTGCGGTTTGGTTGTCTTGGAGATAGTAACAATGATTAAAGTTGCCAGTTGAAAAAAATAAATAAAATTACTTTAAAATAACTGAGTTTTCACATGTGAAATGTGCATGATTTTAACGTCACGAGTTTAAAACCCCTTTCGAAAGTCAATCAGAATAACGGACTCACAAACAAAACATACGCCACGCATGAATTAATTCTATATTTTATTTTACGTTGCCAGAAAAAGAACTGAATGCTGTTTTTTCACCAGTGAATTATCCAGCATTATTTTCAATTGAGATTTTAAACGGGACACGTTTTCGAATCGCAGAAAATATATTGCGGTGTTAAACAGGACCTGATTATGCCCAACAGGGGGTCCCGGGCATTGATGAATTTGGGCCCCCCCATCTATTGTTTTTTTCCCATAAAATTTTGTTATAAAAAAAACAACATTTGAAATTGCCGAAATTGCATTTCGAGCCGGGGGCCCTGGGCAAAGTCCCGATTTGCCCGTGCGATAATAGCACCCTGGTGCTAAATGCGCTAATCTGACCAGAATTATGCGCAAAAATTTATGGACAGCTGATTTAGTGGCAACCATAAAGTGAAATGATTATCGTTTATGCTAATGCGTAAATTGCAAAGAATCACCAAAGAGTAAAAGACTACATTCCTGACAAATATCTAAACAGTTTCTTTAAATTAAGCATTAACGGTTGCAAAACGAAAATATATTTATTGGTATCATTAAAAGATAGTATAAGTTATAGTAAGTAGATATGCTAAGGCAGTATTCATCAACGCACAATATACCGCATTAATAAATATTTCGTGAAACTAAGTCTTCTATTCTCTAAGTCTATATCCGCGGTAGTTTCAACAGAAAAGACTGTAACAGAACTTCCTTTTTTCTTGGAGATTCTGTTTTCTCACAAGTAGTTATTATCACGTTTCAGGAAAATGTTCTCTTCTTGCCTTGCGAAGAGCGGGTACACAACTATTTAATTATAAAATAAAACGGTTCTCCACATCATATAGTATCTAAGGTATTAATGGAATAACTTAAATCTGAAAAAGAGTATGATGTAGAAATGAGACATTTTGAAAATTAGGAATTTTCACTGCAAACCGTCATGTTTTGCTTTTCTAATCGCGAATGACACCGACATAGTTTTTTGCCTCATAATATTAACAAGGGTCTCGGGTCAGTACTTATACTAACTTTACAAATAACTAATGAGTAACCTTACGCCAACGAGTTAAATCATTTTGCTTATTTTTAGATTCCAAATCACTTGAATCAATTCGAATTATACGAATTCACGAATTATTCGAATCACTTGAATCAATTCGAACTATACATGTAAGAAAAAGTTTCGTTCCCTACCGTGCGGAGAACGGGCACGCAGCTAGTAATAAGTAAAGCATGATGGTAGCGTGTGGTTTTCTGGTCAGTAATCAAGTCGATGGTGATATAAACTCTTTGTTAACTTAACTAGTTCACTACTGAACGGAAACAAGGAACTTAAAAATATGGAACTTCCATAACTCTAATAACTCTTCCATCAATATGACAATTTACAATAATTTTTCTAAATTCAAATAATTATTATTAATAATAATGTATTAAAAATAAATATTTTTTTCTAAATTTGTAATTCTTAATTTTAAATTCCTCGTAACAGTTTCAATTTCTTCCTTTTATACAACTATTTATATTAAATTAGTAATTATTTTTATCTAATTATGCAGAAATTTCAACTACCTTGCAGAACAGATGAGACTCAAAGTTAAGAGGTAAGGGTGCTCATTGCTTTTTTTTTGCTTTTTTTCAAAAAATTCTATACATCTTTGTCTACCACAGCGTAACTTATTTTTTTTCTTCATAAAACGGACCATTTATAAGCTATTTAAATAAAATACGAGAAGCCGCCTTTCCGCTTTACGTGACGAACGAGCAACATCCTCATCCTACACCCATAATCAGCACGCTTTAAAATTAAGATAGCAAACATTACATTCACGGACTAATTATCTTCTGGAACGTCCCATTCTTCTTATGAAAACAGTGAACTTTATTTCCTATCTTGAAAATGATATATAAATTAATCTTCTTTTACAAATGCCTTCCCTTCCCCATCCTCAGTACCGAGCGCTCACTAATTTCTGTTTATTGAGTAATTGTTCATTTTTTTTTTATTTCTTTGCAGTTTTCAATGTGTTTTTGATAGTATTTACTGCAAAATTTTCCTACTAAATCATTTAAACGGCCTTTGACTTTTAAAAATATTTATGTAAAAGTAATTGCTATTTTAAAGTTTTAATTAGCAAATTCAATTCTTTTATCAGCGGTAAAAGGGCTTTATTTTTCTTAATTATTTTCTTATCTAAACCAAGATTTAACTTTTTTCTCCATCACATATATTCAAAATAAATGGTAATTAGGCACTGAAATAAACGACCTTCCGGCTTTCCAAGTAAGAATAACACCTCCTAGAATAAAATTTGAATTCTTTTATTCGTCTTCAAAACAAGAAACAAGGCTGCGTAGTGTGCCTCTAAAAAGAAAAAAATAATGAAAAGAAACTCATTGTAAGCCTTGTTTGTAACTTTACATTTGTAGCTTGATTATTTCTAATTAAGGGTACTGTTCGAATAAACAGAATATCGGTCACGGTTTTGTGCATATATTAAAATAAACTAATTGCGTCAGAGACTCAAAAAATTTCAGGGTTATTCTACGTAAGCTGCACTACATACCATAATGAAAACCAAGATGCCTTTTATGAATCTTTGAAAAAATTCTTCAGCTTAGAACTTCACAGTAAAAAATTTCGGAGAGTAACACATCCTGACAAATTTTCGATTTTTAGATTTTTTTCTGAAAGTTTCGTTATTGGTACAGGTTTATCAATTATTACCGTGGGTAGTACAGCGTGTAACAAACAATTATAAAAATTTTAAAGTGCTTGACAAACATAGTTTTTTATATTTTTATTCCAAAATCATATGATTTTTTCGGAATACACCGTTGAAAATTGGATATATTAGAAAACTGCATATAAAAATGCGCTTAATAATGAAACAAAATTTCTCATACTGTTCCTTATTATACTCTGCTAACTATATTACATAAAATTTTCGAAACTACTAACCTAAACTGACCCAAAGATCATTTTTGGGAATTTGAAGTATACTGATTCCAGTGAGATAAAATTAGAAGTATACCGTGGAACAATTAAAAAAAATACTTTAAAAAGGTGCTTTTAATTTCTCTACATATTTATACTTTCAAATAAAAACGATTAATTATTCATTTTTTACGTTTTATTTATTCTTTATATAACTATTATTTTGAATAAATGAAAGGCAACACATTACTTTTAGGGCGAGCTGTACATCACAGAATTTGATATATGTTTTATACTCTCTCGTGATATGTAGACCCAATATAATATGTTCATCTCCAATATAAATCACGACGGGACTGAGTTATTGATCAATTTGTCAGGGCGTATCTGTGGTAATAAAGAAAAATTAACCTTCTAAATAATACATCGAACTATGTGTTTGGGAGTTGTTATTTTCTCTTCTACTTTCCACATTTCATAAGTAAAGTTTGATTCTTCTGGTCACGTTCAAAAGTAAAAATGAAATACGTATATTGAGAGCTCTTCTTAGGTCATTATTTTGGAAAAATAATCTTTGTGGGAAACATAAATCGAGATTTTTCCCTTCCCTATTAAATGTATTTTTAGTATGCAAGATGGCAGAATTTGGCTATCGCTTGAGTTTTTTAATTCGATAGTTTAATAGTTATTTAATGTGATAAAGTGTGAGTGAAACCGGGGCTTAAAACTGCATTATGTGCTTTCGAATTACTTTTTAAAGTTTTTTCAGGTTTCTGTTTTATTCAATTTTATTATGAAAAGAAAATGCAATTACAAAATCGTTGTTGCTACGTGTTGCTTGTGTCTGTATTTTCTTTAAATAAAGTATGACGAAATGCTATTACTATTTCCGGAATTATGGCTTAAAGTTTAAAATTTCTCTTTCACATTAGAGAGGTCATTTTTGATACGTTAACTAACAAACACACTACCTGTTAGAAATGTATGAAAATTTGGATTTTACCATTTCTCTATATGCTGATTTTAAACATTAAGTGGAAATATGGGGTCAGGGTCACCAATGCATTTCAGTTTTCATGTTAATACGTTATGATATGGAGATGAAATTCTCTAAACAAAAATTTCTATGCGCATTATCATAAAACATTTATCCAACTTAAATGATGCCATTCAATTTGTATGGTAATGTGAAGCTAAATTCTTATTAGATTGGTTTGCACTCCATTTTTCGGTGCGCGCTTGTGTGTGTATTATCTTAATGCATAAAAGAGAAATTAATGCACAATTTTTACTAAATTTGTTTGCTAAAAGAAAAATAGTATTGTTCACCGTTATTATCAGTTATCGTAAATATTAAAATCGTATAACTCTTAAAGAAAAGAATTGATTTACAAATCATCAAGAAAATATATATGGTACTAGCTGAAACCCGTCGAATTCGACGGACACTTTATTATATAGAGAGAAAAATTATATAGAAAAAATAAAGAATAAATATAAAAAATTAAAGAAAAGTGTAAGAAAATCAGAAACACTTTCAGATTTCAACTACGCACTAAAGTACAACATATTAAAAGCGTATAATCCATGCATCCTCCATATTTTCCTTGCTTATTCCTGTAAGTTGGAAAGTGTGTCCTTATTCATGAGTGTGCCGTATTTTTCACCCTTGTTCCATAAACACATCTTTGCATTCGAAATCGCCTACTAAGACTGTTTTACAATTTTCGCTAAGCATCTTCCAACTTTTCCCTTTAAATACTATTTGGAATGTGCATCATAATCTATGAGTATGCCATGTTCGTTTTTCTTGGGTTCATTTTTACTTAAACGATCCGACTCTCACCAAAATGGCGATAATAAAACATTATGCAGTTACCACGACGATTTTTTGTACGTGGCAACCGGAATTTAATATTAACATAGTGATTTGGAACAACTGTAAGTACAGCATTCTATTACATATTTGTTTATTTTGGGTTGCCAATTAAAGTAGTTTTAATAATTAAGTGTCTTTAAATTCCTTAACTGGTATGTTTAACGCTAATTTGTTCAATTTAATATTCTTTAAGCTCTTTTGGGAGCGTTGAAACTTGCGCATAATTTCCGAGACAGATGACTGTAAAGTACGCCACAGAGTGGTGGTTATTTAGGTTGGAGAGAGTGGGGGCGTTAAAGTAGGATTCAAATCTTTCTTGTTCCATAAAACACTGTAATCTAAATGTAACTTAAAATCGCCTATTAAAGCTGTTTTACAATCTTCGCCGAGCATATTCCAACTATACTACACAATTTTAAATACTGTTCGGAATGGGCATCATAATCCATGAGTGTGCCGTATTTGTCTTTCTCGTTACATAAAACACATCTTGGGAATTAAAATCTATATTAAAATTGCCTACTAAAACTATTTCACAACTACCACCAGGCATGGTTCGGTTTTTAAGTTTCCTTTTTTTTCCGGCAAACTTGGCGATCAATTATCAAAAATAGCAAACCTTGTCAGACTTATTCTCCCCCCCCCGTTTCGCGTTATGTGGCAAACACGTTTAAAAAGATTTTACCCATGGCAGTTTATCTCTACAAAACCTGTCTACAAATCATGTCTACCAAACCTGTCCACAAATCATGTCGACAGAGTCGAGTAGACAAAGTCTGGGCGTGATCTAAATAGCACCCTAGTGCTAATAAGCGATAAAGCGCCAAGAAGGCTTTTTATGACTGCAAAATAATTTAATAAACCACAATGTTATTTCTATGGCAAAAAATTGCACATTTGAAGTTCCGCCGCGTCTGATCTCTTTGACTTTTAAAATTTTTCTCTTTAGATGAGACATTTACGGACCAAGACCTTTTTTAGAGCCCTCAACCAAATTTTTACACATAGCTGTTCTTTCAATTTTATTTGATACCGGAAAAACATGTTTCAAATTAATATACTGAAAAAATTAAGGAAATAAGCGATAAAGCAAAAAAATAAAGATAAATTTTATGACTGCCAAATGTATTTAATAAACCACAATGTTGTTTCTATGGCGAAAAATTGAACATTTGCCGTTCCACCATGTTTGAACTGTTCGACACTTTTTCTCTTTTGATCACACATCTACAGGCTAAGGCCTTTTTTAGACACTTTAAAAATTCTCTTACACCTAGCCGTTCTCTAAATTAGTGGATACAGTAAAAACACGTTCCAGATTAACAGATAAGCGATAAAGCGTCAAAATAAAGAAGGCGTTTTTATCTGTCAACAATGAGTTTTAATAAACCACAATGTTATTTCTATGGCGAAATATTACCAGTTTTGGCGAGTTGTCGCCAAGTTTGTCGTCAAAAATTAAGTCTCCAAGACTAAACTCAGTTTGGAAATATCTGCTATACTTCGTGAAAATTTGGCCAAAGCCTTTTAATTTAGCATGGGATTAATTTTTATTTATGGTGAGGTAATTCGATGTCGGTTTTCATTTATTTACTTTTAATCGCTGTTATTCTAATCAGAATTTAAAACAACACATTTATTATCACTACACACTGTTGCCACATTTGCCACACAACATTTACAAACGGATGCAATTTCTAACAAATATTTTTCCAAATAAATCAAACCTTGCGGAGCTAAGGCAATCGTCTGCGTTAATAAACCACAATGTTATTTCTATGGCGAAAATTTGCACCTTTGCCGTTACGCTACGCCTAAACCGTTCGACTTTTTCTAATTTTCTCTTTTGATGGCACATCTACGGGCCGAGACCTTTCTTCAGACACCTCAACCGAGTTTTTACACCCAGCCGTTCTCTCAATTCGATTGTCGAAAGAAAAACATGTTTCAAAATAAGATATAGATGTTTATGTGAGGCAGGTAAAAAAAATATTATAAATTTTCTCAGGTGCAGTGATTTTCAATTTAGTGCTTCCACTAAAATGGCAATGTTTTTAAAAAAAACTTCCTTTGTGTTTCAGAAATCAAACGGGGCATTCTGATAATGTATATATACACTGCTGGCCACCCAAATTGCAACACCAAGAAAAACAAGAGATATCACAACAAAATTTATTGTGTAGATAACATGTTGACCAAGTAACAAATGATTAAATTTACAGCATTCTATGAAGCGTGGTTCCTGCCAAAATCAGTACCCAGAGTAGCCGCCGTTGTTGGAGATCACAGCTGCCACACGCCTCGGCATTGATTCAAAGAGACTTTGAATGTGTTCTTGGGGTACAGCAGACCAAGCAGCTTCCACACGTTGCCAAAGTTGATCTGGTGTGACAGCTGGGGATGAACTCTGGGTCAGTCGTTGAGCAACCATGGACCACATGTTTTCTATCGGCGAAAGATCCGGAGAGCGCGCCGGCCAGGGAAGCAATTCAATCTGGTGATTGACGAAGAACCCTTGGACAATGCGTGCCACGTGTGGCCGTGCATTATCCTGCTGAAATATGGCTGTTGGCAAGCCCTGAAGGTAAGAAAGGACAACTGGCTCCAACACCTCGGAGATGTAGCGCTGGCTGGTTAAAGTACCGGCAATGCGTACTAGAGGAGTGCGAGAGAGATATCCGATACCGCCCCATACCATAATACCCGGTGCAGGACCAGTGTGACGGTGCATAATGCAGCTGTTCAGCATCCTCTCTCCACGGTGTCTCCAGACTCGAATCCGACCGTCGTGGTGTTGCATACAGAAGCGTGACTCGTCAGTAAAGAGAATTTCATTCCATTCTGTCGTCCACATCCTTCTTTCATCGCACCATTGGCGGCGGAGACGTCTGTGGTTCCGCGTCAGAGGTAGACAAAGCAACGGACGTCTTGCGGACAGACCATTCTGCTGTAAACGACGTCGAATGGTACGCGCAGACACTGGATGATGCGTTACAGACTGAATCTGCTGTGATATGGTTCGTGATGTGACTGAGCGGTCCGTCACTGCCATGCGTACAATCTGCCTGTCATCACGTGACGTGGTGCACTGAGGTCGATGCGGTCGATCACGTCTGTCCGTCGTACCCTCCTGCACCCAACGATCACATATCCGCATCACAGTTGTTTGGTTTCGTCCAATACGACGACCGATTTCCCTGAAAGATAACCTACAATCTCGGTATGCCACTATCCTTCCTCTGTCAAACTCGGATACTTGATCAAAAGATGATCGTTGTTTCCTACGAGGCATAATTTATCGTTTTTTTGAAAAAAAAGCAAGAAAAACACAATTGCTGTACTTGAAACCGTCGAAATCTCCAAGCCTTAAATAGCGCTTTGAGGTGGCGCCACAGGCGCGCTTGATGTGCGTCTGCGCTGAAATTCTAATCATTTGCATATCTCACCTCAGCTAATGCATGTTGTAAATTTCATATTATTTGCATGCTTCCTTCAGGGTGTTGCATTTACGATGGCCAGCAGTGTATATTTAAATTTGATACGTTTGATTCTGAAATTTCAATGAAAATCTGAAAAGTTTCTCCGTATAAAAATGGCATTAGCACAACTGATGTTTAACTTCTTTTTCTAATAGTAAGTTAAAAAGTAGTAAGTTTTTATTTTACAGAAAAAATTCCACCAGGAGAGTTTGTGCAAAGTATTTTTCGGATTCAGTACTTTCTGTTAATGAGCTTTACAAGCGCTTTCAAAACAGTTTTTCGCATTTTCCAATACAATATTAAAATATAGAATTCTCGAGATTCAAGGATCTCGGAACGACTTGAGGACCATTAGCTCGTATCATACTGGTTCCAAAATCAGTTTCCGTATCAACGTTTTGGCTCATACGTTGCAGTTTTTATGACACAATTTTTTCTGTTCCAAACTTTCGGGTTTGGAAATGTTGCTTTTTTTCACATTTTTCTTGAACATATTTCATTGGAGACGTGCTGAAGGTTCCAATGTCTTTTGAACTAGTTGTGCTACTGGGTCAACCCTTGTTTTTGTCTGTCTTTCAGTCGACTAACGTTTTTAGTTAGCTTTCGTTTCTTTCTTTTTATTGGCAACCCATGTAGATTCAGAAATTTTAAATACCTAATATTTCTAAGAATCCTGTTCAGCTTTCTTTTAATTTTTTTTCCTTGCACTGGCAGTTATTATAATTGTATTTTGCTTGAACATTATATATCATGCCAATTTGTTTCCATCGAAACATGTCATTTTCATAGGTATTTTTTCACTCATTGAGAAAAAAAACTTTATTAAGTAGTAGTGCGATCTATTTTAAGCCCAAAATGAACGAAATTCCCAATTCTACAGTTATTGTCAAATCTTGTCTAGCTACAATTATATTCGCTCGCATGGGAATCTATAGCGATTGAGAGCATTTTCCGATTCCGCATTATATGGACACCGCAATATACTATGTCCATTGTAGTACCGATACGGTAAGATATAGGTATCTTAATTTCCTCTGCATTCCGAAAATGCATGCCATTTCATAGCTAACATATTGTGACATGCATCATTTGCAAGGTAAGTTCCCTTTATTGAGAACCAAACGTGCGGTATGCGAAATTATTGCGTGAATCGTAGACTTTGCAAACTTTGCTTTTATAACCCTCTGAACAGCTGAAATGCAAAACTCTGTTCGCACTGATCTCCAGTTTTCAATGAAATCTACTTCCATTTTCAATAACGCAATATTACTAAAACAATTGTTTTGGTACAATATTTCACATTCATACCTAGGAAATTATACTGGGAGTTATACTGGGAGTTTGAAGTAGTTTCTTTTATAAAAATTCGTATTTAACGCTATCAAAGTTGCCTAAATTAAGCAATGTATGCAAAATAGTTTCCAGAAGGATGAGGGAATCCTTTCTTTTTATTTTAAATATTCAGAGAATTCAGGTTTAACTTGTTCCCTTTCATTTCCTAAAAAGATCCAAGGCTAAAAGATTATTTTTGTGCACTTTAATGTGGGAAAGTGCTACTTTCCCACATTATTCTGAATGTTCAGCTATAACAGAGATTTGAACTTAAACAAAATTTTATTACTCTTGGTAGGTATCCTTTTAAACCTTTCTTCTTGTCTGTATGTCCGCCCATGTTCTAACTGCCATTAGTATTCATCGATTACTACGAAATTTGTATATGTTATTCCTACGGGCAGTATGTGTTAATTTCTTTAATTGTAATATGACACCGATTTTTTGAATAATATTATAAGCAGCAAATATCTTTTCCACTTTAACGAGTGCTGAATAGGTATAATGTGTAGATTATCTTGGCAATTTTCAGATTACTTAAGTAATTTAAGAAATGAAACAATTTTCTGCACTTTTACAGATCAACCTAGTTGGTTTGAAGATTAGTTAGATAATCTGCAGAATAATTGATTTTTGTACTTTAGTAACATATGCATAAAAAAATCTAACAGGTATTAGGTTTCTTATAGATGTCTCATATATTTCTTAAATATGTTGTAAATCAGATCGGCACTCATAAATTTTTTCGTATTTTATCACTCTGGCTATTTATGATAGAGAAGATAATATTTAGGGGTGTTATGTTGACAGGATGTTAAAAAAATATGTGAAGGGCCGTGGTAGCCCAGTGGTTAAGGCGTTGGACTCGTAACCGGAAGGTTGTGGGTTCGATATCGGCGTACCACTAAACCGTGTACATGCGGTGTACGTGCACGTTAAATCCCTGGTTGCGAAAGTCCTCTCGGCGGTCGCTAGCAGTTTCCGAGGTGTGCCAATATTCAGAAGTCCCCCCACCTTCTGATGAGGTTCCAAGTTGTGGCGGGAAATTCCGGGAAGGACGTATATGTAGCTCTAAGCGACACATTCAGTGACGCGAGCTGTCCTCTCCTGGCAAATAAATAAAATATGTGAAATTCCTGGATCTCTTGGCTTTGCTGGACCTAGATAAATTTTAATGGGGGCATTCTGTGAAAACTCCAAACATGAAGGTAAGCTATTGATCTGTATCGAAAGAAAATCGCAATTAGGACTAAAGTCCGTCTCAAAAATAAATAAACAGGTAATATTTTGAAATAACAGTTCAAAAGAGGCCGCATCATGAAAAAATAATTTGCATGTTGAATAATGATAAGTTTATTACAATACAATGCTCATTTAGCAATTTTTTAGTAAAAAAAATAAAGTTAAAAATGTTCCTGAAAAATCAAAGGACAATATAAAGATTCTCTTTTACAACCATTGTATGTTTAAAAAATGTATATTCTGCGTTCTGTGCAGCTCTGAAGAAAAGAAAGGGCTACTTGGTCTTTATTCGGCCCTCATTCATCGTAAAAAAATTTGCATGAACCAATAGTTTACCAATAAAGTACACTTCAATTTGCTATATTAAAATTTGAGTAAGGGACCATCTTCATATTTAAATGACCCCCATCTGTGTTTTTTTACAATTGCAACACCTAGATTTTATTTCATATTTCAGAAATTTAGCTCATTTTAACCCAGAATATCAATTTTTAATACATTGGTACTATATATTAAGGAGTTATGAACTTCTAAAATTTCCCTAACCCTATGTTAAAATATTTTTTGATATTTCAATTTATGTCTGTTTCAATATTAGTATTAAGAAGCTGATTTTTATTCGTACTATTACAAATAAGTGCCCCAAACAAAATTTACTAGTATTGTAATTTTTTATAACAATTGTAATAATAATTATTAATAAAATATTAATATGAATTATAAATTATTCATAGGTTTCTAATAATGGTAAACAAATGAAGCGCAAACGATTTCGCATTTATGAAACTCTATCGAAAGTTTGCAATACGGATGTAAAAAAGCGTTCAGATCGACCAAGAAAGATATCTCAGTGATAAGATAAGAGATTTTACGGGCATTTCCAACCCAAAAGAAATCTGTTTGAAATTAAGAGGTCTTTGAAAGTTCCTATAACGAGATCTCTATTCACCGTCGCATGCAGGCAAGTAAGTAACATAAATATCGCAGAACGTGTCGGACATTTATGTTGGATTTACAAGATAGGACGGTGCACGTTCTTTGGGTGAAAAATTACATGCATTGTTGGTATGAATGGTTAAAAGTTTCTTTCAGTGACGAAAAAGATATTTTATTTGAATAGCTCCGATGACTCGGCATACCCTGGCATGATCTACTACAAGAGCTTCGCGAGTTCTTCATCGAACAACATTGGCAGGTTTCTCTTGTGATCTGGGGTGAGCTCTGTTTCAATTGCGCAGAGAATATTGCCTTTTTTCAGTGGTCAACAGTGCTTTGAGGATTATCAAAATGCCCTGTAAAATCCATTTACTTTCAACTGGAAACTTTATAGGAAAGGACAACCAGAAATTTTAACAGGACAGTGTTTCGATTCATACCCCCAACTAAAGAAGAGCTTGGTTAGGGCACAATCACTTGACTGTTATATATTGGGCTGGGCAGTCATCAGCTCAGACCCGAATCTACTTGAAAATATTCGGGAGGGTACTTGCACGAGAGGTGTATACGCTTGTACATATCTTTAAAAAAAGGTGCATATGTTGGCTATTAAATTGCCGAGGTCTCATAGTTCCGGTAGATTCTTGATGACTGTGACGACTATCAGACAGGAGAACAAAAGAAAAATTTCAATTCCTTTTATTAGTTCAAGATTTTTAGACTAATCCTTTGCTTGAAAACAAAAGCATTTATACCCCTATAGAATTTGGAAATTTGGAAAGGAGCTAACAGAAAATTTAAATTTTGGGGGAATATTTATTTTTATATGATGTAAATATATATACTGCATTAATATATATATAATGATCACAGGTATCACATAAATATAAATGCTCTTCTTTTAATTAATATAATCTCTGAAATACCTCTAGGCATAATGGGAATAGTGTGCTATTTAAGTAGTTAGATGTATCCCTTTGAAATATTATAACCCTAATATATCTCATGCCAATATTTCTTCTTATTAATAATAATATTTATTGTTTATTTTATTTATTTTTTGTTAACTTTTAATTTTTACTAGATTGTTTTAATTTACTCTATATCATTTGTTTATTTTATTATTATTATTGTTATTATTGTTATTTTACTAACTCTTACTTTTTACTTATTGTTCAATTTTTCTGGCAACGTATATTTTTTCCTCTTCAATTGGCAACAGCTCCATGGTTGAGCCATGTTTACAGGCTTAATGCTTTTGGTCTCTTCATCTCCATTTTTTCTTCAAAATTACTTTTTTTTCTGGGTATGTCTTCATGATTACTTTTTACCTTTTAACAGGATAGTTCCCCGTAGTTACAAATTTAGCTTTCTTTGAGCTAAGTAACTACATTGAAATCCTGTTATTTTGTTTTTTATCTTGGTAGAAAGTATTGGGCTCGTGGGGCCTGACGAGTACAGCCGATGCTTGCTACCCATTGTTTTACTCCATCCAATTCCATTTTAATTTTCTTTTTTACCATTGTTTGGATCTCTATTTACTGGATATATCTACTTCTTCCTATTTTGCATACGATTTTGTGTTCATTGTATATTTAAACTACGAAACTGCAGTAGAATGATTCCTTGATTCGAAAGTTTAGCCTTTTTACTAATATATATATATATATATATATATATATATATACGTGTGTGGGGAAGGAGGGGGCTGTTGGCTAGGGGATCCATTGACGACACAATTCAATGGCTGCTTACTGTATTGAGGAGAGAGGGGAAGCATCTGAGTGACAGAAATAAGGTTGAGAAAGACCTATTATGTTTGCTAGTTTTACTTCATTTCTTTTTATTGTTCTTGCGAATTGAGGGGAAAAATCATTTTGATAAACCTGACATTAGTTACCTATGACAGTCATTCCATTTGAAGCAGGAATCGAATCCTTGATCCGGATAATTGAAGAAAATATGTTATCAAACAAAACATTGCTTAAAAATTATCTAACTCGATCCAGAAAATGAAATGTATATAAAATGAATTTCAATTTCATAGTAGTTTAAAAATATCTTCATTTTAATTGACTTTTCATTTTACTTGAAAAGACATTTTAGCTTCCATTTTAATTGAATGATAAAGCATTTCATTCTACTTAAAAAAATATTTTTTTATATTACAAATATGCTGTATTAAATAATTACATTTTAAAGAAATATTATATTCGCGACTCAAAAAAAAAGACAACCACGAGCGAGTTTATTGGATAAACGCTTAGTAAACTATGCGTTACCCCAACGCACACAAACTGCCCATATTATCAAATACGGCTTGCGTTTCTCCTCGACCAACCATCGAAAATTAAAAGTGATCTTTACCGGAGAAGGCTCAGAATCATGCGCATGCGCAACTTGTTTGTCGAGGGAATTTCAGGATTCACTCTTAGCACCGGAAAGCATTTCTGTTCCAAACTTCGAATTGTTCGCAGCTGCTTGTAGTGAAATAGTCACATTGCGTTTCTTGTGATACATGTATATATTTTTTAAAGCTTGTTTTGATAAATTTCAAAAATCCAAAGTATATTTGTTTCATATTTATTTTTTCCACGAGTTCTAGATTGTGAATTCGTCATTTCAAAAGTTTGATGAGCTACTTGTTGATACTTGCGTAAAAAATTATAGAGGAAATTTTTTAGCTGAACATATTATTTGATTGTTTGTTTTAATATCTTCAGAAATTTTAAAGTTACATTTTTGGATACTATTTTTTTTAAATGAATGTATAAGAAATTGAGGTAAGGTTTTGTTTTCGAGCATAATACAATACTGTTCGCAAAGTTACTTAATATTAATTCTTGTCAAAAAACAAGTCTCGTTTTGGAACTACGGTGTAAAATTTTCGCAGTCCAAAAGTTTCGAAGTATATTCAGGAGTATTTTAAAATTACTTCCTTCTTTATTCTGCATTACAGATATTTTTGAGAAAATTAACTTCTAATTTTTCTAAATAATACCTACAAAATAGAGTCCGACATCTCTCCTATGTTTAATATTGATGTCCGATAATGTGTGGTAAAGTTTTTAATTAAAGGGTTTCTAATGGAAAAGAAATAAATTAAAATCATTTGACTTAACTTTCTTCTTGCCAACTTCATATATAGTTTTTTTTATTCTTATCTGAATTAATAGAATTTTATATTAACATGCTTATAAAAACCCATATTTATTTAAGGAAATTTACATAATTTATTTAAGGAAAAATTCCTTCTATTTGTGTTTATAATAGCGGAATGAGTGATTAACCATGATTTTTGATCAATTTAAATGATATGCTTGTATAGAATTTACTTGCTTATTGCAAAAAAAGATGCTTCAATATTTAACGCATATACTTGTGTGAATTTTAAGTTATTGCCTTTTTGGAGAAATGATGTGAAGTAATTAAGGTGAAGTATGTTTGAAAAAATACGTAGAATTACGTAACAAGTACGTGAATTAATTTTTAACTAAGAAAATAAAAAAGAACTAACTAAATAAAAAAGAAATAATCCAAAATAAGCAGTAAGTATAATGCACTGTTTCTTGAAAAACCTTTTGTGCACTCCAACATTTAGGAAATATTTCACTTGTTGAAAAATTTACTGTTATAAGCAGACACTCCATACTATATAATAATTATTTTTTACAAATTTTACACTATTTTAATTTTGAATCTAAATCATAAAAATGTAAACTGAATAAAATATTTGTTTAGTACTTTAATGCAAAAATATTATGTAAATACCTAATAAAAAAGCATGATAAAAACCAACACTTTTATAGTACTAAGTCTTACCTACGCACTTAAACATTAATTTAAAAATATATATATATATATATAATGATTACAATGAAATCTTACAAATATTATTAAAATTAATAAAGGTATTTTAAAATATTTAACTATTATAGTGGATATTGGAATTTTGCAGATGATTCGTGAAAACTAGGAAAGAAATAAATAGCACCGAAATCCACTTCAGAATTGAATTTCCACTTTCTTCGCGTCCTTTCTTCGTGTCATTTCTTCTTTCCCCGTGTCCTATTCATAAGTGCTTTTTAAGTGTTTGAAAATATTGAAAATCATTGCTTTTAAAAAGCATTCGTGAAATACTAGGAATACAGTAATAATTTTAATAGCTACATATCGGAGCTTTGATAAAAATAATACTGAGAAGTTTAAGGCAAAATGTGAGTGTGAAATGAAACAGCTGTGACTGAATGCATAGGAGAGGAATATCGAATAAATGTTGAAATTAAAAAAAAATAATAGTAAAGAAAATGAATTATAGTTAACATTTAATCAGGAATGGACAGATTGTGAATTACATTTTTTACAATTAGTTTCCATAATATTGATAATTTCTGTTTGAAATTTTTAAGAAATTGCGGCTTTTAAAAATATTCAGTTTAAAAGAGTTTAACAATTAAAAAAAATAATCATCTTTTAAAATTTAAATACGCCGTATTCATGAAACTAAAAATATGCGCCAAATTTTGTAATCTTTTATATTCGATTTAAAATGAAATTTTCAACAATTTTATGAAATTTTTATCAACTTAATAAATTTCAAAGCTCCTGCTGAGATAAAAAGAAAGTTTTTTCAGTAGATATTCTTAAATTTTGGAGTTGGAAAGTGTATTTCCAAGCAAGATTTAAATGTGATTTAGTAATTTAAAGACTTTATTCCATGAACATATTTTCAGACTTCTTTTTGAAAGATAAGCACGAAATAGCATTGTTTATTATAAAAAAATTTCAAAAAGAAAGGATATCATATTTTCGAGTTCTTCATTTATACTGAATTTATTGCATTATTTTTTAATGTTTTGTATATTTTAAACAAATTATGCTTAATTAGATTATCACTCTATTAAATATTTTGTGACGCGTGATAAGAGTATTTTACAAGTGAACGAAGTTTTAAAATTTATCTGAGTTAAGTAATGAAAGATTTATAAATGGAATAAGCATGATGAGAACCGTAATGGCTTAAATCTGCCAAATATCATTATTGATACTAATTTGCCCAAACTTTGCATTTTTGATTGGCTCGCTGCAGGGGAAAGGAACGTTTAAATATATCTTAAAACAAATACTGCTCTTTTAAACGTTTTTATTCTAAACGTATTTTTTGAAGCAATCGAACTGTGAAATAGTTGTGAACTATTTAATACGAAGGACTTCGAAATGCAAAGCATAAAGATTCGCCATAATGTCACAAACAAAACGTTAAGCATTCTAATCTAATACTTACGTTATATTTATTAATATATTTATAAGTGAACGAAGTTGTAAAATACATTTGAGTTGAAATAACGAAAGAGTATTAAAATGATAAAAGCATGATAAATACCGTAATTTTGTAATTCCACCAATTATCATTATTAACACTAATATGCTCTAGCTTTGCATTATTCAGTCGCTCACAACTATTAAAAGGAACGCTTAAGTATATATTAAAACAAACAGAACAAGTTCAGAATGTCTTTATACTAAACGGATTTTTTGAAACAAACAAGCTGTGAATTCGTTTTGAACTATACAATACGAAATGCTTCAAAATGAAAATTGACATGACGTGGCAAAGAAAGCGTTGAGAATTCTACTTACGTTATACTTATTCAAATATTTAAAAAAAATCAACTGTGAAATGACTTTCAGCTACTACTCTCTTTAAAATAAAAAAGACTTCAAAATGGAGAGTATGATCAACATCACAAACATCACCTACACCTTGGACGAAGTACTGAGGTCGTTGGAAGCCTTGGGACCTCACATGCAAATATTCCTCATCGCGCTCTACTCTCTGACGGCACTCCTGGCGCTTGGTGGGAATGCCACGGTAATTGTTGTGCTACTGCTCGGCAAAAGGTCGTCCAGGGAGCTGAGGACTTTCCTCATCAACCTAGCTGTTTCGGACGTCTGCATGGCACTTTTCTCCATTCCCTTCACTTACACAGACTTCATGCTTGGACGCTGGGTGTTCCACCCCATATTTTGCCCCTTTGTACAGTTTATGCAGCACGTGTCCGTGGTGGCGAGCGTATATACCTTGACGGCGATTGGGCTGGACAGGTGAGTGGAATGTCGTCTGTTTCATGAAGTTGCGGTAATTGTTACTAATTTTTGTAATGTAGTCAGATTTCAGTTTCTTGTGTGTGTGTGTGCGGATGATATGCACTCTCAAAAATTATTTCTTCGATACACTGAACTTTTACTGTTAGCAGTGATGCCAGAATATATCAGTTATTGGACGTATATCAGTTTCATTATTTTCCTGTCAATTTAAAACTCTTCAGGTTCAACAATTTTTTTGGCACTTACGTATTCTCCCGGCGGTCCAAGTGTCTCCCGGCGGAGCGATTTTTCACCAAGTTAAAAGCCGGACGCATAAAATTATTACATTTGACAAAAAAATAGTTTGGCGGGAATGACCACCTGGATAATACGTAAGTTCGATATATTTGTTCCTTTTTCTTCAGATTTCGGGAAGAAATATTCACGAAAATATTACGTTTCCAAAGCGTAGTTTCCATAGCCTTACAGTAAACATGCCTTTCAGCAGGTGCAATTACAACTTTGATTTCAATATTCACTAACTATAAATATGATTTGCCAGCTTAAAAGGTGGCGCCTTAAGTATCCTCTATGGATATTGTTCGGCACATGCTGAGGAATCCAAACCTATTATCAGAAAACGTTTTGCCCGAGTATCTATCCGTGACCCCCCCTTTTTTTGTCCGAGGATTTCGTTCGAAGAAAACAGTAAACGAAATGAAATGAAAATTCACGGATCTAAATGTCTTTGTTTCACTTTAGAAAAATGAAGTTGCTTACAAAAGTTTAATGGTCTAATATATATGAGTCTTGCCGCAGAGAGAAAGAAAATCAAATTTTCATCACGCTTGCCAAGAAATCGGACGAAATGAATAACCGTATTTTGACGCCATTCCATTTTTGCCTAGTAAAGTTATCGCGGGTTATCATGAAAATTTGTTTCGCCAAACACAATTTTTCAGTTTTTAAAACCTGATCATGGTTATAGAACGATCTGAAACTGTTGTCTGTAAAACTATCTTTTCTGCATATAGAGTTATGATGCCGTGAAATATAAATAGCAATTTATATTAATTGATAGTATTAGTAATTTGAAAAAATTCAATTGATATCAATTGATATATTTTTAACCTTATTTTTAACCTTTTTAACCTTAATCAGCCTTCTAAATTTTGACCAGACCTATACAAAGACATCAATAATTGACAACAGCACTTGCTTTAATCGTGAGTCGTTTGAGGTGATTTTACGCACAATAAATCGTGATCGTTTCTTTGCCTGTAAAACTACTTTTACTGCATGAAGAGTGGCAGTGCGGTGAAATGTAAACGATATCCTTTCTCTCCCAAGTGGTATCTAGTGCTTTTTAACACTTTCTAACAGAGTTGGAATACGTTTATGATTTCGGTTTGTTTGTTTGTCTGTACGTACCCTAACAGCTGCAAATATGCACCGATTGTTAATAAATTTATATCTATTACTGATACGTTTATGCTCCCTATTTAAAATGTGGTGTCTATCGTAATATAGTTCTTTTTTTTCCATCGGAGTATACAAGAGAAAAAGCTATATAGGTATCAATGATTTAATTTTCATTGCCAACTGGTTATTGCTTGAAGTGTATTTTGTACTTTTTATTGTTCATTTCAAAGAAAACAATTTTTTTTTTCAATATACGAACTCTTGCTAGTTGGTACTTTTCATTGCAAAGCCCAAAATGGGAAATCGGAAACAAATTAATACACATTATTCTGGATGATAACGAATGCTCTCCGTCGAAAATATCGTTTGCAATTATATCTTTATTACAGATAGTAAAATAAATAAATAAATAAAGCTATATAAATATAAAAAAGTTGTTTTTATATCTGTGCGTGTGGCTGTCGATCGGATGGTGCCAAGACGGGTGGTCCCAGATCTACCAAAATTTGTAAAAGAGCTCAATAGAACAAGGCCACACATACTTTTAAGCGACTTTTTTTTAAATCGAGTCGGATTTTTTTTATTTACGTTTCTTGCTATTTTTGGCATTTTCCTTCACCCAATACGTAATAACGGCCGTAATTTCACTTACACCAAAACAATGCTTGAATCATCGGATAGAAGGGAAATTTTTCTTTTAATTATGTTTTATATCTATATCATAATTCGGATTAATATCGATTTTTAAAAAATTAAGCGAAATATCCCTTATGATGAAATTTTTCGTAAACTAATTTACAAACTACTGCTCTTTTATTCCATCTGTCATAACTTTTTGATGTCTTCACAAATGATGATACATTCATTTTTCTCCCTTTTAAAGGAAGAATGAAGGGGAAAATGGGAGATATTTTATCAATTTTACAGTAAAGAAGGATTTTGAATTCAATAGCTGCTTACAGATTTTGCTACCATTCTTGACTTTAAGTTTGAGGTTTGCATTGTCTTGGAAACATTGAATAATTGTAAGTCAAAAAAGTAAATAAAACCACTTCAATACTGACTCCGAGTTTTCTTAAGTGAGATCTACAGCATTTTGATATAACGAGCTAAAAACCCCTTCGAAACTCATTTATATTAGCTGACTCTGACGGGAAAACACGCTATAAACAAAATTATTCCGCATATTATCAGCTTTCTAGTTACCTCAGTTGTATCCATTCATTAAAAGTTAATGTTACGCATCATTTACAAATTTTCACTGTAGCATCCTGAAATATCCATCATTCAGAGTGTTTGTTTTTTTTTTTGGAGGGAGGAGGGGGAGGGTCAAATAATAAAATGCACATTTAGGCCTTTATTAAAAGCTAAATAACAGTGAAATATTAATAGGAAAATTTATACGAATTTTAAAGTAAAACAACATTTTGAATTTAATTAGCTGATTCGTGAAGTTTTTGACACCATTAAAATGTTTTTTTTTTCCTTTCGTTTGTTTGCTTTTTAACGACGAAAAAACGAAGGAGGTTCTCAAGTCGACGCGTATATAATTTTTTTTAATGTATGATCACGCATAACTTTTCACAGAGTAGTCCGATTTTGATAACTCTTTTTTTATTTGATAGGGTATACCTCGAAGTTGGTCCCATATAAATTTGGAAAAAAAAATTCTGCCCTAAGAAAAGGAAAACTGGGGATGATTGATTGTTCACTCACAGATTTTAATGCTGATTTGTGTATTGCAAAATAGACTTCTCTGCATTTCTGCTAAAGCTCGTTGATCGTGAACGACGTGCGGAGAGCGCATTTTTCGGAATGTTAAGGTTTATCGCTGGAGATTTATAGCCACAAAAAATTATAAAATAAAAACTTTTTAACAAAATAATTAAGCCAACAAAAAAACTGAAAAGCAAAACATAATAAACCTTTTTTATTTAACCTTAATAACAAAGTTCATAAACTAATATAAGTATATCTAAGTATATATTTTTGTATATTGAGTTTTAATTAACCTTAATAACTGATATAAGTAAACCTAAGTAATTTTGAGTCGGTGACAAACAATCAATGAACAAAGATCACTAAATTACCTTAAATTTAAAGAAATAACCAAATCAAATTAACAATGCAACGTGAAATCTCCAGCGATAAACACGAACATTCCAAAAAACACGCTCTCCGCACGTCGCTCACGATGAACGAGCTTTAGCAGAAATGCAGAGAGGTCTACTTTGTAATACACAACTCAGCATTAAAATCTGTGAGTGAACAATAAATCACTCCCATTAACAATGAAGATTTAGGCAATTTAGTGATCTTTCTTCATTGATTGCTTAGCACCGATTCAAAATTACTTAGGTATACATATATTAGTTTAAGAACTTAGTTATTAAGGTTACTTAAAACTCAAACTAATTACAGAAATATATATATTGAGGTATACTTATATTAGTTTAAGAACTTAGTTATTAAGGTTAAATAAAAAAGGTTTATTATTTTTTGCTTTACAGTTTTGTCGCTGGTTTATTTATTTATTTATTTTTGTTAAAAAGTTTTTATTCTTAGCTAAGAAAGAAAAAAGAATTGAATAATTCTGTGAAAAAAGAAACCATGAATTAAAATTAAAGAAGGATCATGTAGGCATCTATGATATGGGTAGGAGCATAGCACGTATGCGCAGCTCCGGGCTATTTGAAGAGTCTATTGCCAGAAATGCGAAAGAAAACTGCAAGATAGCTGCAGTAGCATTAAGAATGTGTGAATTTTCAAAACTACTGTAAAATAATGTCTATTTGTTTTCTAATATGTATTTTCGTTTTCCCAAACTCAGAAATATAAAAAATTAGTTTGGTTTTCATTTCATTGTTGAACTTAGCAGCTTAAGTAGCAGCAATGAATAGAGCGGTGCTTGACAGTAACATGGAATTGGATTTTGTTACCATGGTGACTATTATAATAAAAATGAAATAAATTATTTATTTTAAATTCTAATCGCAAGTGAATCTGCCATTGTTTGGTGTCATGTATTTCACATTGCATCAGAATCTTAACAGAAATAATAATTGACAAATTTCACATAACAGTGAATGTTTCATGCAGATATTTCTATGATATCAACATGATTTTAAGACTTTTCTGTGCTGCGAAATTTTACCAATGTGTTCTGCAGAATGACTGAGATTACATATCGTCCATATTTTAGGAATTAGAAGAGAAAATTAAACAGTTGCCTAGAATATGTGACATTATTTTAGAACTCAAACCAGAAAGATAAAATGTTATACTGTAAGAGCACTTTGAAAGTGAATAGATTTGTTTGCATTACACTTTTTAAGTTCTTTTTTACCTGAAGTTACGCTGACAGAGTTTTTGTTTCATTATCTTGCAGTTACGCTATATACCATCTAAAGTAAGGATCTCTGAAGTTTATGTCACCAGTGAAAGATTTTCCCATTTTTTGAGTTTTCGTAAAAGGTGAAATCAATTTTACTAATACGAGTAAGAAAAACTTTTGATTCTTCTCGCGCGAAGAACGGGTACTCAGATAGTATATAAATAAATCTCACAGATTGCACTCCAAAGGCAATGATTAAAACTAAAGAATTTAGTTAGTATTTTATCTGCATCAACCTTTCCTTGCAAAGGCACGTCGGGGAAGATTTGTCCTGCTTTGTAAAGCAAATACAGTCGAATGCGCTTAATGGGACAGCAAATTTGCAAAAAAAAAATTATTCTAATAAGCGGGATATTCCCATATCCGGGTTCACGTTGACTAGTTATTACGATATGATACACTGAAAATTTATTAAAATAAGCGAGACACTCCATTAAGCGGGAACGACTGTATTATTATCTCGTAAGTGCTAAGATTGTTAAAAGACATTCCCACCTTGGCAAAGAGGTAAGGCACAGAACGTGGTAGATAGCTGAAGTTCTGAAATGTGAAGGTTTCGCTTTCGGGCTTACGCGCGGCTTTCGATCTAGCAGTGTAATGTTATGGGCGGTTTTTTCCAGATGTAACGTGAATACGTGTTAGAAACCCTAAAGATGTCCTCTACCCAAGGCATTCCCGTGTAGGCAGGTACCTCTAGCATAAACTTGTCATAACATAAAACAAACATAAACGATATTCACTTACCTAAGCATTCTCTTCTACATATTTGAAATTTATATCTGCTTAATGAATGCCCAAATTATACCATAGGAAATCGTTATTCTGTGTAAGTTAGTTAGATATTTAGATACCCACCGGAGGGAGTCGTCCCACTCAGTTTACGGCCAAAAAACCCTCAGGGGAATAGTTCTGTGCTAAGTAAAAGTCACAGATAATTGGTTAGCATTAAGAAATCTTACCAAACTAACTCTTTTTTCACTGCATTGTGTAAGTGGTTTTTTCTGCTTACAGATTCTTAGAAGCATATTTGTCAGAATAAAGGCTCATGCTGAATTGCGGTCGACTGTCAGAACTACAGGGATAATCAATGTATTGGAATAGATACTGGCGAGGAAAAATCTGCCACTGCTCTTCCCATTGTGTGGGGGGTCGAGTTTGCGGTTTTCACGCGTTAGTTTTGTCTGTGGATCCCAAGTGGTCATTAAAAGGTCGTGAATTTTCTCATAAGAATATCCTTTTACCCCTTGTAGTCACGGCAATAGCCCGCAATTCAACATCAACGTTACGGATAACGAATTCCTGTTAGAAAAAAGGCCGTGCTTCTCTGCAGAAATACAAATGTTTTCGTTTATTGAGAGCCCGTACCACACCGATGAGACAGCTTCAGTTTCGTTTATCTCCCCTCGCGGCATTGCTCCTACTGTTATGAAACACTCAAAGACATCCAATAATAACAAAAGTATCTGCTTTAAAACAAATTTTTAGACGTATTGCTAAATTTGTTTCTTACGCTATCGAATACCGTAAGCTAGGAGAGTTTTCTTCCGGGAGATAGTACCTCGAAATGCAAATATAATTTCAAATAATGTTTTTTTCAATGTAAACAAGCAAGTGGCGACAGCACCGAAATAAATCAATCTGAACAATTTGAGATGAACAGCTGAGCAAACTTCCCAAGCTTCCATTTTCATCTTCCAGCATCTGAAAATGAAACTTTTCGACTGGCACCAAACAAAAATAAATTTCTATTTTATGCACAGCGCATATTAAACTTTGTAGCTCAATGAGAAATAATGTCGATCCTTTCAAATATAAAATTCAAAAATTTATTTACTTTTTTATTCTCCATTTTTTTCACATCCAGTTCGTGTAAACAAAGGAATATGGCTTTTAAATTAAATGAATTCTCGTATAACTCAATACAAAGCATTTTGCATTCGTTACTTTATAATACAGTCGAGCCCTATTTATAGAATGGCCATTTTGCCACGAAAAATTATTCTTATATGCGGGATATTCCATTATCCGGAATCACATTAACAAATTACTATGGTTTGGTACATTGACAATTTATTACGTTAATCTGAATAGTCTGTTAACCGATATTCCACTCAGCGGGTTCGACCAACACCTCCTACATATAGAAAGCCTAAGAACTGAAGTTTTGACGTCATCACTGGGCCTACGAAAATAACATCATGAAAGTTTTATTTTCCAAAAGTAAAACTGTTTAAAATTTTCTGGTGAATACAAAAATTATTAGAAAATTAAATTAAACATTAAAATTAAAATGCCTTTCTCATGCAAAATTATTCATTCTGATCTATTTCCTTATCACATAATCTAACTAGTCATGATTAAAAACTGCCGTCGTAAAACTATATTTTTTATCGCAAATTATTAAAGTATTGTTACTTATGAGTAAATTCACCAGAAATTTTTAATAGTTTTATTTTGTGAAAAAACAACTGTTAAATATAGGCCTAGTGATGACGTCAAAACTTGGTGACGTAGGAGTTGTTAGGCTTTATTTATCTAGGATGTGTTGGTTCGGCTGCATTTTGTTTTACAATGCTATCTGTACAAACACGCTGGTATTTCTAAAACAGCTTTCAGGTGCCTTTGTATATATATTACTAATAAACATTAGCAATAACTTCATTTAAAAGATTTCTGTGTATCTCTTCTGTAAAAATGCTGAATTATGTAGAATTTCCTGTAAAAAAATCCTGACCTAGGATACTATGTGGCGTACAATAGTGGCTTTTTGTCATTAACTACATTATCTAAAATATTTTTCTTTTGAATCCTTTTTTCAGAAATGTACGTTTTAAACTGAAGAAATCTTGCTTATTCATTACTTCCACAACTACCACGATGAAGAGTTCCTTTTAAGATCAATAGCTAATAGCTTATCAATCACATATTGTCTACATATGTGCAGAGACTGATACAATTCGTGTAAGAAGTACAGATTATAGACTGTATGCTTAAGCTTAGCTAAAATACAACCAAGTGGAAATTTAACTGTCCTTTGATGACAAAATGTATATTCAGTACGTTTTTAATTGATCATAATCGAAAAATGTGTTTTGGACAATTTCGTTTTCATGTTTTCCTTATAGTCTAAGAGCCAGCGACGGCCAGACCTTCGTCATAGTATAACGGCTGAAACTTTCTCTGCGCATACCCCCCCAACAGAGGTAGGACCAATCGGCCACTAGGAAGTTTGGATGATCGTGGCTTTGGTAGGTAACAGGTGGCAAAGGTGTATAAAATTGCAGAATATTTTTGTCATTTCATAAAGCTTAATTTTTTATGTTCTTTTTCGCAGTACTAGAAATCACTTTATCCCTTGCCAGACAGTTTTCCATAGTGGCAAAGCCCCACCAGATAACCTCAAAGTCATGGAAAACGTAATTCTATTTTCGTCATTTCATAAAGCGTGATTTTTTATATGTTCTTCAACGCAGTACTAGAAGTCACTTTATCCCTTCCCAGACACTTTTGCATCGTGGCAAACCCCCGCCAGACAATCTCAAAGTCATAGAGTCGGATTTATCGGATAATTTCTTTATATAGAATTATTTATGAGTTTAAAAAAAATAAAAAATTATTCACTATAATTTCCATCTTAATACCTTAATCAGAAATCTAATATGGACAACACATGACTTTCTTGTACGTCTGTTATATTATAATTATTTTTTTGCATTTCATCTAAACTTATTTTGTTTGAAGGACATAAAATACTGCAGTAATAATAAGATTTAGCGATTTCTAGCCAAATATTTCCGATATCTCCAAGATGGATTCAATTTGAAAGATTTCTTTTTGAAACTCCATTGGTTGATACTTCACCAAAAGCCGAAGACTTGAGATAGTTAGCGAGATTCTGGTCACAGCGGAAATGGTGATTCTTTACGATGAATCACTATTTCGGCTATGACTAGAGACGTCAGTATCATTATAATGAATTTAGTGTCCATAGACCTTAATGTATTTAATGTCTTAGGTAACCCTGTAAAGAAATCGCTAGGTTGATTGCAATCAAAAAAGAGATGCGCAGTTAGCTGTTATAATAGTTCTAAATACAAAATTTCAACATTTTACGGTAAACAATTTTAGAGCTCTGCAAAATACGTAGTTATTTTTGGCGTTAAATTTAGTGATATTTCTGTAAAACATCTGAAGGTCGATGAAAAATGGTAAGATTTTGGGCAAACAATGAAATGACGGAAATAGAATTAAGTTTTCCATGACTTTGAGGTTGTCTGGCGGGGGTTTGCCACGATGGAAAAGTGTCTGGCAAGGGATAAAGTGATTTCTAGTAGTGCGAAGAAGAACGTATAAAAAAATTAAGCTTTATGAAATGACGAAAATTTTCTGCAATTTTATACACCTTTGCCACCCACCTGTTACCTGCCAAAGCCACGATCATCCAAACTTTATAGTAGCTATATAGATTATATACAAACTATATAGATTGTTCCTACCTCTATTGGGGAATATGTGCAGAGAAAGTTTCAGCTTTTATACTATGACGAAGGTCTGGCGGTCGCGGGCTCTTGCTCTATTACTCGCATAACATTTTGCGTTCAAGCTTCATCCACCCATATGCGATCAAGGCATCATTCAAACGTGAATTTATTCAGGTACATAGTACTTTTTCTCGCAGAAAATTTCTGAATCAACTTTAAAAAAGGAGTTCAGAATTTTCTTATCACTTGAATATTATTACCTGCTACTCAATCACACATATTAGAAATTTTATTATTACCTTCTGAAGTTTTAAAATCTGATCGTGTGAACTATGGTGAAAATTATTTCTGAGCAATTCCAATGTAAAAGCAGAAAATTTGAATTTTAGATTTTCATAGTCTCTTTTAAAACCAACGCAGTAGGCGATAATGCAAATAACGAAAATCCATTGTTTAAATTTCTTCAAAATATTAATATTTAAAACATACAAAATTGAAGGAAATAAATCAAAATTAAACAGGAGTGACATTTCAAAATTAGTATCGAAGTTGTGATTTTTCAGAGGTTCTATTTTTTTAATTTATTTGATTAATTGTGGTTAATATTCACGTAATAATAACCAAAAAATATTTTTTGAAAGTTAATTACAATCAAAAAAGTTTGACGCGCAAACACCACTTAAAACATCGAGCAGCACAATATTTCAAAAATGTTTCATACCCGTAAAACCAACAGTATTTACTAAAGATAAGAATATGCGGCAGCAATTCATATTTTACTAGATAAAACGACCGAAGCATCCCCCATATGTACAGCTACGTATAAATTAGCTGGAAACGAATGCTTTGACGTAGTAGAAACTAATTGATGTGGGTGATTAGCCGGTTTTACCGTAAATCACTCAATGCTACTGACAAAAACCAGGGATTGATTTTTTGATTGCCGCTCAAGGAGCCAATACGAAAAATTAATTGCTATGTCTATTAATAGGACTGACCTTTAACATAAATGAGCCGTCAGTTTCAGGAACAAAAGGAATAGACAAATGGTTAATGTTGAACCGAGATTTTTAAAACCGAATTTATTTCATTACTAACTGCTTGCCCGTTCTTCACAAGGTAGGAAATTAATATTTTCCTAAAATAGGATGGTAACAAAACCTCAAAAAGAAAAAAAAAGTTCAGGTATTTTTTTCTGTTGAAACTGTCGCGGGATATATTAACGCAACGTAGGATTATAATTTAGTTAGTTGTAAGACGGCCGTTGAAAAATGATGATTAGAACATTTTTAATTTCACTAAATATTTATGAACGCGGCATACTGTACTTTAATCCATATTAGCCTAACAAATCTATTAATACTACCTATTACTTATACTATCTATTACTTATATTAATATTACCTATCCCCGTTTCTCTCTCTTTAATGCTCAATTTAAAGAAACAACTTAAATATTTTAAACCAATGGTTGCTTTTATACTCTTTGGTCATTCTTTGCAATTTATGCATTAGCATAAACGATAAACATTTTTTATAATGGTTGCCATTAAAACATCTCTCCATATATTTTTAAGCGTAATTCTTGTCAGAATGACTTAGCACTGCAAAATATTTCATCTTGCCGTGGTGGAAAATATCCAAGCTGTTTCCAATCTAAATATTTAAATCCTCCATAGTTCAGTCTCGTGAAAAAAATCAAACCATATAATCTCGAGGAGCTATTTTGAGTCGCTCAAATTGCGAATAGGACTGGTTAAACTGCACTGCAGGTGCAGAGTTTAATAATTTCAAGTAATTTTTAATTTAGGACGTCACGTTCTGACCCGGGTGGTTGAGCCTGGTTATTTCGCACATTAGTTTTCAAACGAAGTAATATTGAAACTAACGACGTTGATAAACTCTCACTTGCAACAGAGCTTATCTAACATATATATACCTCCAAAAGTCATCAAACTTGGTGATATTTTGCGCTGTTTTTGGGAATACATACGACGATCGTCGTCAAACCGATAGCGAATACTATGTATTATACTAATAAGTATTTTCCACCTTGTGACGACTTTTGGATTTCCCATAATTTAAAAAAATTCAGCTTTCCTTTCGTTATTATGCTTGCTGAAAAATCCTAGCGTTCAAGAATCACCAAGGGTAAATAAACAAAATACTTTTGAGTTTTTATAATACTAAAGTTTTACGTCAAAGACTTTTAACCTAATTAGACTTACAATTCCTTTGTAAACTCATGACGTCAAAAGGGCGTCATTCTCACTTGCGATATCTAACATGAGTTAATGAAAGAAAACTGACGTTATACAAATTTTATACAGCATATGATAATCTAACAGTTTATTATTTCACTTGTCACTCTAAAGCACGCGTTAAATTCTAAATGGGAAAATAAAATTATTCCATATCTGTATGCCTTAAAAAGTATGTGGTTATAACTTATACACTAGATTACGAAAAAAAAAATTTTGGCGAGTATTAACAACTCATTTTTTATGAACAGCATCACTGTTCTGATATCTGTATCAGTTTGTAAATTTTAAACATTCAAAGTACATATTTTTACCGAGCATTTTACTTAGCCTTTGCGGTAAAACCTAGGAGGTACCAACGCCTTCTGGTAAAAGTCCGAAACGAGAGATTATTTATGACAGAATTTTCCATTTTCAGATATATTGCTTACAGTGCGTCTCAAAGTGGTTAAAACAGACTACAATTTTTTACTTGATAATATAAATTGTTAAAGAGATGAAAATGTGGTACAATTTAAGTCTATGTCGTAGGAACTGTCTTACAATTATTCTTCAAGAAGTTACACGGAATAAATAAAATGTAATATTTATGCATCATAAATATTACATTTTAAGATCACATGGGAAAAGATTACCTTATTAGGTTGTAACGAAAGTTTCCCGCCACCGCAAACTTCGTCAGCACACAGTTCTCGTTGGCGTATTTGCTCATATTTTGTCAAACGATTTTTGGCATTTGAAAGAAAGAGGTTTACTTTATAACACTGTGTTGTGAAATCTGTAGAAAATATAGTTATCATTAAGTATAAGGTGTCTCAAATGGAACTAACACTCTAGAGAATTAGAACCATCATTTACTTCCAGTTGTGTTGCAAAACGTCAGCTACATAATATCAACGAATTATGAGTACAGCTTTAAGTACTATTGTTGTATCATGTGACACTGTGCAGGTTTGGTACCGAAAGTTCAAAAACAGTTATCTAAGGAGTTAGAAATTAGTTTTTCAAGCAGATATGCCGGAAAACTTTCGTTACAACCTGTTACATTATTAAGATCACATGGGATCTTAATAAGATCCCATGTGAAAAACTGAACTAATGCTCAATTCTCTCGATAACTACTGAAGAGAATTCAACATTTTTTATAAAAAAGCTCAAATATACTAGTTAAAAAAATTAAACTGATAGCTCAGAAACTAAAACTTCCAACTAAGGGAGTTTTTTTACTGCTTCACGTACTGCTTCACTTATTTCTTCTGTACCAGCTTCTTAAATGTTTAAATAATTTTCTTTTCAAAAGGTAAATTCATTTCTTGTGTACAATGGGACACACTGTTCACAATATGTCTGCGAATGGAAAATCCAATTATAAGCAATCCCATATAAGTTTGGGACTTTTAGGCTTAGTACTTCCTAGGTTTTACCGCAAAGGCTTGGTAAAAGGCAAAAATGGAATTAAATTAAAGCATACTGCAGTATTTTACCGTATTTTGCCACTTTTATAAAAGCTAGATTTTACCGGCACTAGGTTTTAATATTTTACAGTACCAGTCGTTAAACCGTCAACATAAGCCCCCAAAACTTTGTAGGGGGTCGGTGACATAGAGATTAAGTGTATGTCCTACTTTACATTAATCGCTTAAGCACACTGTCATGGGTTCGATTCCCAGTCTATCCCCGATGTCCAAACATCGTGCTGTAAAAATATGCACTTGGAAATAAATAAAAAAAGAACTGGTAATTGGGAGCAAATGAGATAAAGACCAAAGGATTAATTGATCTCGATAAAATCTCTCTATCATTAAATGTGTCAAGTGATATTTGTAAGGAGGTAGTTCTCCAACTTAGCGAGGAAAGTTCATTTCTCCTGAACTTACACCAATGATGCATTGTAAGGTAAAAAAAAATCTGTACTTACATGAGTCGTGTCCAGATAGTCGACCAGCACCAAATTTATCACCAAATTTTGTTTAACCCTTTAACGCGCAGTGATCCCCCTCTGGGAACACCCAACTCTGACGTTTTTACTGTTGCCAGTCACGAAGAATAGATTTGATTTCTATAAAAATAGTTGCGGGTGACCTAGCTCCACGAGAATTCTTTAATTTTTAGCGCGTACTTTCCCGTAAAAAAATTGTCACGATTATTTTTAACAGCACTGGCATCTACTGAAAAATGGAAGAACGCGAGAACAGCTGGATAGATTGCCCAATGCTGAAAAAAGGGCAGCCGTTGCCATCGCTCGACTTAACTACCAGCAACATGGCGGACGATCGAAACGTTCATCGCGTGCCACAGATCGAGAGACCCCTTTTTGACACAGCTGGCTGTGCGCGAGCACAGCCAGCTGTCCTCAAAAAAGGGTCTCTCGATCTGTGGCACGCGATGAACGTTTCGATCGTCCACCATGTTGCTGGTAGTTAAGTCAACGGCTGCCCTTTTTTCAGCATTGGGAAAGGGTTGCGCCTCAAAGGTGGTGAAATGCAAATCACATATGTTGGTGAAATGCAAATTTAGCGAGTAAATGCCAAGCAATGAAAGTTTAATAATCTATAATGCTAATTTTTGTTAATTTTAGAGTCGAACATTTATCCCGCCTAAAGAAAAAGATCACCACTAGAACACTATTGAATCCTCATTTTACAGCCCTGTAATTGCCATTTCTGATGAATTGTTGCTCTTAACTGGAAATTAAGAATGCATGCGGAAAAAGTTAAATTTAGATGTATCGGTTATTTCATTTGAAAATCGATATGATTATTTAATTTTATTACGTAACGCTTATCACTGCAACTGTCAGAATCGTAATTCAATCAAAACAGATTGAAATAATCTGCTTCCGAGATTTATGGAATGCATAATCGAATTAAGTATATTGCTTATGCAATATTCATTGAGCGCAAATTGCTTTGATGTGTCGAATTCAGAGAAGAGGCCCTTACATGCATGGCATCCGCTCTTTTTCGTTTATTTCTTTCAGGAGTGTGGCATTGTGTGTAAAAGTGAAATCCACTTAGCGTACAAAAGTTGTGATGTGTGTCCGTTCGATTTGATGTGCTTAGGGTGGAGCAAATTTCCAAAGCCTTTAAAAGGTTTGCTGAACTCAGAATTCTATGTAATAATATCATTATTGGTTTCTTTGTAATTTATTTTGATACGGAAGGGAAAAAAGAAGTGTTTTATTAATGCATTTCATATAAAATAGTGTGTATAAGAATACATTATTCTCTTATCAATCTATTTTTATGTATTTAGAGGTTTTTAAACTAATGAAAGATCAAAATAAGCATCTTTTGCATATCATTCTGTAAAAATAAATGGCTTGAGTCCACTCTCAATGCACATATAAGTAGCTTTTCCTGTTATTCAATTTTTGAGAAATTAGAATAGTACCTACTCATTATCTGTTTAAAAGTCAGACTTCTTAAGATAGATAATAATAAACTAGTGTGATAATATTTAAATATTAGCAAGAGCTTTTAATCTTTTAGAACATACACAATTCTGTTGTTTTTCTGATTACTTCTTTCTTTAATTTTTAATTCATAATTTTTTTTATCTTTTATTTTTTACATTTATGATCAATGACCATAATATAACGGAGAAAATAATTTCAAAGCAAATATCGCTTTGAAAATGAATAGATAAAAATAAAATAGGTTTTAAAAATAATTACATAAAATAATTTTTGTGCGTGAAATAGAAAGTAGTTTAAAAAGGGTTTTACGCAGATTTTGAGGGATCCAAACAGCTACTTGCTTTTCCGCATTGTTGTAGACTTGTGCCTATTATTTACTCTTGAAGAGGGGAGCACTTTGCGTATTTCAAAGCATACGAAAAATTTAGACTACTCTTGCCCGCATTTTATATTAGTTATCGCATTTATGTGTATATTTTAATTATTAAAACTCAACAGTAAAAAATAGGACAACCGTCCAAGCATAAAATCCCTTATAGCACGACCGTCCCCTGTGACTGAGATGCGGTCACGCGATACAGTCACAATAGAGTTGCAAAGAGTCGCAGCGACTCCGCAGGGGAATCACCATACCGTCCCTATGTCCGCCGTCCGCCCGCGTTGATTGCACAATGCGACCCTTCAATGTAGTCACAATGCGGTCACAAGCAACTACGGAAAAATTTGGGGAAAAAGAATTTCCTGAAATACACAGCAGATGGCAGCGCCAAACCTCTTACGGAGGGAAACGTCCCGGTATCGAACCCTCGAATTACAGGTTCCTAGCCCAACGCGCTACGCTCTGAGGTTTGTTCATCTTTCTCCGAGGGCTTTAAAAAGTAAACTGACAGCTAAGGTTAGTTTTGAAAAATAAAATTTTTTTGGAGTATTTATAAATGGAAGGAAAATACAATTAACAAATATAAAATAAAAAAATCTTAAAAATCTTCTTTTTTTTCATGAATTATTTTTAGTAGATATTGCGCTGTTTTATTTTAATCATTCATTTGGAATGGCTAATGATTTATCGAACATTTTTTCTTCTGTTAAGAAATAAATTTATAAAGTGCAACATATTTACGGAATTTGATTTATTACTTACATATTTTATTTTCAACTAAAGTTAGAAACACCAGTAGCGTAGCTTATGTATATATATATAAGGTATGAAGGGTAAGATTTATTTATTTTTTGCTTTATTTTGCCTAAAAGTTATCACATGTAAAAATGAATTAATTAATTGGAAAAGCACGCATGCGATAAAATAAAGTATTTTTGGCTTAAACCCGTAGCTTAATCTCAAAAATTTCCGAGGGGAACTTTCAAACATACCACGGGATCTAACAAATATTACTTTTTCCATTATTGTTAAAAATCCCAGCTCTAATATTTTTCAGAATAATATTTTTTTATAAAAATATTTTTTGTTTAAACGAAATAATTTTTTTAAAATTAGTTTTAAAAACTAAATTTAACTAACTTCCATTACTATAAAATCAAGAGACTTTACTGAGTTACTCCGGAATCATTTCCGGATTTATTCATTAAATGTTTGACGAAAGAAATTACCACAAAATGTTAGCAAAAATATAAGCTTTTTCCAAAGTCGCAACAAACTGCCAGTGTGACGTAATTTTGTAGTCCTAACAATCAGTAGCCACAAAATAGTCACACAGAGTCACTAAACAATCGGTCACATACTACTCATAAGGTGACTTCACAGCGACGTCACCTGGTGACTAGTCACAAATAAACTTCACAGTGACCACACAGTGGAGTTGCATGCATCACTCACAAGTCACAATGTGACTAGTATGTAACAGTCCTGTGACAACTGTGATCCTCGTGACATCACAGCGACTTTTTTGTGACCTTCTGTGCTAGTAGGAATGTTAGATAACAATAGTCCAAGTATAAAAATCTGCTAACAAATTAGTCTTATCGTACAAACATTTTTCAAATATTTTACTTTAAACTCGCAAAAACGAAAGAAACTATAAATGCAGATTTTACAGATTGGCTGAATTTCTTACTTTGCTAAATGTTGCAAGTTAACTAGTATAAAATGACACTTTTTATGCGAAAACAGCATTTTGTTCCTGTTTTAAACCAGCATATGTTATTTAGAAGCTTTTATTTGAAATATATTTCTTATTTTGTGCATTCAAATAAACAATCCAAAGTTCTTTTTTAATTTACTTTAAAATTGGATGAATACTGTTGCATTTTTCCACACTAAAATTTCGGTTTTAGTAACGAAGTAAGGAAACAAGTAAGGAAACAAAGTAAGGAAACAGTACAGTACAAAAGTAAGGAAATATAAAACTGATGTGGACATCACATGAATTTCTTCTGTCTCTATTAAATTATAAATATTTTAGCTGCCTTTCCTCTAAACTTATTTTTGTTGAAAGAGATAAAATATTGCAATAACTTAGCAATGGATGTTTAGTGATTTCTAACCAAATATTTAAGCTATCGCCAAACTGGGTTCAATTTGAAAGATTTATTTTTGGCACTTAATTTGGCGATATTTCTCAAAAAGGTGCCAAGTTTGAGAGAATTTCTGAGATTTTGGGCATCACAAATGTCGAAATAGTCATTGACCACAGACATTTAATGAATTGAAGGTATCCATAGACCTTAATGTATTGAAAGTCTTTTGGTGACCCTGTGAATAAATTACCCAGCCGATTACAATAAAAAAAAAGAGATGCATAATTATAAGTTACAATAGTTCTGAATACAAAATCTCAAGTTTTGAGTTAAAAGTTTTGAGTTATGAAATTGAGAATACGTAATTACTTCTGGCCCCAAATTTGGCGATATTTCGACAAAATTCACCCAATTCGATGACAGTTGGTGAGTTTTAGGGCATTGTCCAAACAATGCATGACTATAGACATATTATATTGAAAATATCCATAGGCCTTAGTGTATTGAAACTCTTTTGGGTGATACTGTAAACAAACTGTTCAGTAGCTTGGAGCCAAAAAGAAAAGTACAGAACTAAATGTTACAACATTCCTAGATATGAAATTTCAACATTCGATGACCAATAGCTTTTGAGATATGTACGTACGAGTTACGTACATATATACGAACATACGTACTTACGCATGTGCATTACGCACTTGCTTTCACACAGACGCTTACATACGTACATGCGTCAGGTGGAAAACAAGACACAATGGACTTGGTCAAAATGGACCGTGCATGTATAGATACGCATATATATAGATGCGTACGTTGAGACGTCTCTTAAAAAACTTCTCAAAGTGAATTTAAAGATAGTGAAAATCGATTTTTTCGTCAAAATCTGCAAATCGAAAATTTTCACCATCACTATATTCTACCTTTTACTCCGTACATGAAAGTAAAATATATATATCTATATATATTCCTCCACTGACAATTATTATTCAAGCGAATACGTCATGCTCTTTTCTCCCGCAATTTATTTCCCGGAGAAATATAGGTTAAACAGTCTATTTATAAACAAGCTTCGGTAATAAACTAATTTAGGGTTGGTTTGCTTATCAAGAGTGCATAAACATAATTAACTTGCGGATGGAAAAATAAAAAAAATATTGTATCAACTGCTGACTCAAATACGTGAGATGAATATCACTTCGGGTAAATGCCTCACAATAAAGAAAATAAATCTGTATTATGTGAATAATAGCATGATTTAGAGTATGCAACTAGAAATAGACTTCGTATATAGAAAAAAACCGCTGAATTGTTTCACGTTGTATTTAAAAAAATAATGTGATTTCGGTACATAAATACAATTAAACTAGCTATCTCAAGCCCTTCAGAATTTTAAGAATACCAATTTACAAGGTGCACTATACGCAGTAATAAATGATAAACCTTTATGAGGTACGAAACTTCCAGAAAATAATTCTTAAAAATAGAAAATTTAGCAGGTCTTCGAAAATTTCATTTATGCAACTCCACGTTGAAGATTTTTTCTAGAAAATTTCATAAAGGACACTGTTGTTTCATTTATTACGGTGCGTAGTGCAGCTTATGAAGAATTCTCCTAATTTTTTTTTCAAGTCCCTGGCGCATGAGTTTATGTGTATAAAATCAGTGAGGGAGATTTTGTTTCTTCGAATAACACCCTTAAATACCAGTTAGGTATTTAATAACTAAGCAATAATTCAGTTGCATCTCAAAAAAAAAAAATAGTTCAGGTACTCTTTTCTGTTGAAACTACCGTAGGCTATATTAACGTAAGATTACTTATCATTTAGTTCATTGATTTACACTTTTAATTTAATACACACGAAATATTCAATAGCTCGGTACATTTGTGCTGCAATCTATGTTATCCTAACAATAAACCGTTTCTACTTCCAAAATTTACAATGTTCAGCTGCCAGTCTAAAAATAAAAACGATTCTTGTGTCATGTGAAATTTTAAGTTTAAATATTCTAATAGCATAGTTCAGCAGAAGAAACACTAGTTTTTTTTTTTTTTAAATCTCGTGAAAAATGTCAAAATGTCATCTCCAGGAGTTATTTAGATTCGAGCAAATTGCGAATGTACTTCGCCAGAGTTTATAAATCTCGCGCAATTTTTCTTTTATGACGTCCTGTTATTGAATGCCTTAAAAGGAAACTCGGTTTGTTTCACTTAGTTCAATCTGGTTCGTTCAGTCAACACCTCCTAGATATACAATGCCTGAGAACAGAAACTTTTACGTCATCACTAGGTCCACTAAAATGACGTCATCACGTGGTGAATTTACCCCGCATAAAACATTTCAATGATTTAAGATAGAAAATTTAATTTTACGACAAACAGGAAATTTTAACTAATTATGTAATATGATATAGAAATAGATCATAATAAATTATTTTTTATCAGAAAGGTATTTTAATTTTTATCTTCAACTTAAGATATTTTCTAAAATTTTATCATTTACCAGAAATTTTAAATAGTTTTACTTTGTGGAAGTCAAACTGATGACGTCATCTTACAAGACTAGCGACGACGTAAAAGCTTCTGTTCTCAGGCCTTTTATATCTAGGAGGTGTTGATTCAGTCGGGTACTATTCTAACGGAGCTTAAGAGGACGTAGGAAAAGAAATATCTGTATATAGAATAAAATTTTCATGAACGTAACAAAGACGAAAAATATCAAACTATTTTTATTGTAAAAATACCTTTTCGTTGTACTATTATTTTAACAGTAAACATCATTAAATTATCGTCGTATCGAATTAAACAGTAGGGGGGGGGCAGAACTGGTATGAACAACTTGAACAGTTATTTTATCTAATAATTATATAAAGAAAAAGATTATGCCAGTACAAAATTACAATACCTTACAAAATACTTGATATAAAATACACTCAAAATATGCTGTCAGGTGTAAAACATTGACACACTTGTATAAAGCTCATAGAAGAAAGGATAAAGAAAAAAATGAAAAAGAACGTTGATCAAAAGTGTAATATAGTTCCTTCAAATATCAAATGCGAGGCACACTACAACCAGCACAGGCAGGAAAGCAAAATCTTAGTTTATGAGTTTTCTAACAACTAGGCATCTTATGCAAAAAAAGGCATTTTCCCACGCCATGGAACAACGATGAACAGAAAGATAATCTTTTTTATTGCTTAATATAGAGCAACAAAGTTAGTGACTAAGTTAACTATGTATTATGGAAAAGTACATCACGCAAATACGATTGTCTTGGAAAGTATTTCATAATTAATTAGTTCAGCATGATTTGTCTTTCTTGCTTAATGTCGAAAAATATACTCTCGAAATATACTCTTCGAAAGCACGCAGGCGCTTTACTAACTGATTTTCTTTATATTTCAATATTGTAATACCATTTGCTGTGAAACTTAACTTCAACTGTGATGTTGAACATCTATTATGAAATCAGTTTATCGAAATAAGCAGATATATTAACAAAAATTATCGTCATAGTATTCAATGCCTGCCCAGTGTTTGTTTTCAGTGGATGAAAAGGAAGCATTTTTGTCTGATTAATAAAATCATACATTCTCCTAATCTAAATGTCAGCTAAATTAAACAAATAATTCATACTATACTTGAAACAAATATTTACTCAAACATCAATCCCAAACTTAGGCTTAATCACATTTGTTTCAGTTAACCCTTTGGCGTGCAGTGGTTGCGCCGTGAGACCACCTTATTTCAGCACTTTCACAGCAAGACGCAAAAAATATGGTTAAATGGTCCCTACGCTGAAAAAAGTGCAACTGTTGCCATTGATGGCGTTCGATCAAATCGCCCATATGGCGCCACAAAGCTAAAGAAGTTTTCTGACGCAGCTGGCTGTGAGGCCGCGCAGCCCGCTGTGTTTGGGTAGTTAAATAGCAACATCAGCACTTTTTAAGCGTTGGGCAGTGTATCCAAATGGTCTTCTTTATTGATGTGGAAATGCTTGCGCTTCAATGGGTTGAATAATAAGTAAATAAAATTACTTTAAACAAATATTTACTGAAGCATCGATTCTAAACTAGCACATTCGCTTCACTTAACCAATTTCGAATGTGCGAAGAAAACGAAATCGTCACGAATATTTAATACTCTGTATGTTGGATTCGTGTTATTTGAAATAAGAGAACGGAAGAAACAAAATACTATCTTTTTTTCATGTCACAAACAATACTTCCTTTGCCACTGAAAGTAAATGTGTACGAGAATGGACAAAAACATGAGAGTTGATTTATCTTGTCAAGATTTCAAGATAGAATCGGAACACAACGATCCGTAAGTAATGGGAAAAGAATAAGAGACTAGACAGAATCCCTACAAATGGGAATTTATCATTTTGCAACCGTGTAAAAAAGAAGATTTTAAAAATAAAAATGAATTAGAACATGTTGATTTTTTTTTCAAAGAACAGTTTAGTAAATCAAGTGTCTTTAGTAAAACAGAATCAGTATGGATTTAGGATATTTTTTTATTATTAGATGTACCGGAAAATAAATTCCTTTTTCTACAAAAAATTTCAAACAAATAATTTTGTACATGTATTGAATTACAACCAAGCTGTGTCTAAGCATAGGACTCCTACTTGTTAAACTTTAAAGCAAAAATTTCAGATTAAATATTTTTTTTTTTCAGTAAAAGTAGCCTCCTTTCCCCTTCTTTTCACATCTACCCTCCTGGAGGGATTATATTAGAAATGTTTCGAAATAGATTTTTAGATATTCGTGAGTGTTGTATTTTAGAGCAAGAATTCTATGCATACCTCTTTTCTCCTTTGAGATCAGGCAGGATATATGAAAATAATCTTTCGCTCCCCTATCCCATATAAGTTACGAATTTTAGAAAATGCTCTCCAATCTACGCTAAAATCAAGCACCTACGCAAAGAACCCACATGCGATTCAAATTTGTAATTATTACCTTCATTAGTTTGGGCTAGGCAAAATATTCACGTATGAATAAAAGTACTTTAACTCCCCGTACACCTAATATAATGACTAACAGCTATTATTTGAAGTGAAATAACTGCAATCAATTCTATAGGGATTTGTAGGAAGCTTTTATGTTTGTGTTGGCTCAAATTTCAAACATAGCCTTTGCAAACACCAAAGGAAATTACGTTACACTTTATTTTAGAAAACGTGGCCCGTAGTAGCCCAGTCGTTGGAAGCTTGGTTCTCACCAGAACACCGAAAATCACGCAACGCTAACCTTAGTCAACGCTTGGAAGTTTGCCAAACCTCTCTCAATAAGACTACTGTGTACACTAAAGGGAATATGATGCACGTAAAAACTGTCATGGATCCAATGTCCTTCAATTTCATGGATATACTTCATGAAGTAATATCTCTGGGTTGCCAATCCAAGTGTAGGTCTCTCATCAGGAATTGATTCAAAATTAGGAAACCACGTAGGCGGTGGTGGGTGCCAGATAATAAAATAAGACCACCGCTTCCAGTCTTCGTAGTAGACAGTGCCTACTCGGCAAAGGGCCCACCATCAAAAAAAAAAAAAAAAAACGTTCAATAGCGTAACTTTCAAATAAAGTTTGATTTTAATATTTGCATTAAATGATCAAGAAAGTAGAAAAAGCAAAAGTAAATAGTTTTCCACTGAAATATATCTTTATATTGTTTGCTCTAATGAGAAAAGATAGTCAAAATTGTTTCTTTGCCCGAGAGAAGAAATAGTAGCTGCAATTTGTTTCCCTCGGTGTAATTAACGTAATTTCTCTATCTTCTGTCTTTTATTTTTTTCTTTTCCTCTGATAGCTTGATTCCAGGTTTCTGTGATAGCAATCACAGAAGTTACACATTCCGGTTACTCACTATTTCTAGACCATTAGATACAGGAAATATCTACCACTGTGAAGCAAAATAGCGAATCACTTGAAAACGCCCTTATAAGTATTTAGATGGAGTTCAATCGTAGTTTTATTTTTGTGTCATGCTATTTTTCCAGTAAAATGGTTGTTACAAAAAATAAAGTTGTTTTTAGGAAATTATTTGTAACCTGAGAGTGGTTACGATTTTACTGGGCATGAAAACTCATTTTTTAATTAGAAAAAAAATGTTTCTTTAGTGTGATATTTGTACTGTTTGCAAAGTACTTGTGGAAAATTGGATGACTTACAGATTGAAACAATAATCTTTATTTTAATTAAAGAGAAAAATTATGTATTAGAAGTATAGTAATTTTTTGAATTATTTAGTGACTAGAACGTAAAACCGATGCGGAAGCAATCACAACGGGTGCTAGAAAAGAAAATTTGACAACATATACCTATTTAATTTTTGTCCACTTAGAATAAGTATCTTCCCTTTCAATTTTTATTATAGAGCGCAATCAGAATTGCACGCTCTTTGTGTTTGTGAAGGCTTTTCACATTCGGAAGATTTTTATTTTGCTGGGCACAGAACTTTTTATATTTATTCATGCAGAGGAACTCATTTTATTTGTGAAAAAAAAAAGTTAAACTGGGTTATTTCAAAAAACTATTTCAAATGAATGGGAATCGCAAGTTTTCCTTCAAAGTCTGACAACCGTGGTATCAGTATAACCCCAATATCACTAGCAGTATCTAATTTTGTCACTCAATTGCCAATTTTCTACACCCATAAGAGTAAAAAAAAACGAAAATTGCGAAAAAGCGCTTAAAAATTTACAGAAGTATAGATTTTCAGATTTTTAAAGTAACGCAGATTGTTTTCTATATTTTTTAACATTCTTATAAAAAATTTAAACCCTACCGTACAAACGGCGTAGATATTATTGCTCTTATCGAGCTTAGCCTTTTAATATTTTGAGTAATGACGGTGAAGGTTTTATTTTGGAGGGGTTGAACCATAATTGTGACAGAGTGTCAGCAAGCCATTAATAAGCGTAGCTATACATCAGGATTGTTTTTAAGCTGAAAAATTGAACATTGAATCCATTGTCTTAAGACTATTTTGTTGATAGCTGAAATAATTGTTATTTTATGTACTTATAAAATAGTACACTTAGTTGTTTTGTGCATTTATTTTGCATCCGAATAAAATTGCGAAAACAACAGACTAATGGCTGAACTGTCTACCTCTTTGAACAAGTGTATTTAACCGTTGCATTAATCGATGAGTATGAGCAACGTCAATTATTTTTCAAATTTTGTCGTTCCTAGAAGTAGAATGTTGTGGTTCCATCATTTATGGATATTGAAAAAGATTATATTAAAGCTTTTTTCTGATATAAGTCCAGGTAAACATAGTACTTTGAGAAATATCAGCCTGGTATTTCCACCGAACGAAAAAGAGCTAATTAAAGTGTTTCAGAATTTCCAAAACACTATTATAAGTGCCTAATTAAAGTTAACGTCCACCTTGTTGACAGGACAAAAATTATATGCTTATTACGGAATTTTACTAATATGGTACTCCGTAAAATAAACTATATTCACAATAAAAAAAATCCATCTGCATTTCAGATTTTAATAAATCTGGTTTGTCGCTAAGGAAAAGAATAATCTTCTTTATATATTAGTCTTTCGGGACGGTGAACTCCTGTTTGCACATGCTGCAGTTTAAGTAGATGAAAGCTTTTTAAAAACTATCTTGCTAATAAGATAGTTTATTTTTCTTTAGTTTAAAATCTTCTTATTAAATTTGTTACTTTTCGGAATCCATAGGGAGTTAGTATTAGAGAGAAAGAATCAACTTAAACAATTTATTTTAGTTAAACGTATAAACAAATGTGTTTTTCATCTTTATTATAATGTACTTATTCCTAGATAAAAAATGTTTCGAGCAATCCTATTAAATCACCGTTAAGTAGTGAATTAAAAATATGGATATATAAGAAGAATAATAACCATATCAGGCTAGCTAAAAAGTGTTTTCCCAACAGTTAATTTTTCATCTCAAAGAAAAAAAAACAGTACATAAACAGGAAAGGTAAAACACATCGAAGGTAAAGATTATGTGTTATTTTCAAACATAACGTTGTTTCAGCATCTATCAAAGCTTGGAGAAAAGTGAAACTATTTACTCCCGTCGTTGTACAGACGTGACTCTGTTGTAGACCAAGCTTTGGGCAAGCACAAAGCTAAGTCACACGGGGCACATCAATATGTGTCACGAAAAAAAAATATGTGTCAAAAAAAGTCACGAAAGCAAAATTTTTACAGTTTCACTTTTCAACACATTTAACAATAATTTCAGGATTTTCAGGACTGTAGCTGGGTTATTCAAGGAAATTTCATTTTTCCCCATCAACTGGTAATTTTCTGTTAAAAAAAGAAAGATTTTTTTCTAATTTTCTGAAACTTTATATCAAAACAGTAAATTTCCTTTATTATTTTTTAAATTAATTGGACAAACTAAATTTTCTTTGGACATATTCAGCTGGGGAGATGTTCTGACACCAAACGCAGACTGAGGAGTACTTGCATCATTGTATTAAATTATAATTAATTAATGCTGTATGAAATGATTCATATTCTGCTCTTCTTTATGATTCATTAATTAAATATGTCTGTTATGAACCATGTGAATTTGTTATGTAAATTCCATGAAAAAAAAAAAAAAGAAATTTTCAAGTCCCTTTCGGAAACTAAAAACCTTCACTTTAACTTTTACTGCCATCCAGCCAAGTCAAATAGCTTCTAGTAGATTCGCTCCACAGATGCCAGAGTTAAAATTATCTATATAAATAAAGCAATGTGTAAACTGTCCGTTTGTCTGTCTGTCTGTCTGTCTGTGTCTTGCGTAGCTCCGAAACGGGTGATCGTAGACGTACCAAATTTTGTACGGAAATTCTTCAAGACGGGTCTCGACAATACCTCGAAGCGATTTTTTCGAAATTTAAAATAAAATGTTTTATTTTATGTTTTGTCCGATTTTTAGCGATTTTTCTTGCGTAATACATAATAACGTCGTTAATTGCACTCGCAATAAAACGATATTTACATCATCGTATAGAGGAGAAAATTTTCTTTTAAAAACTGTTTGTTCGGACTTTGTAACATAATTTGCAGATTTTTGGGAATTTTTCAAATAAAATTAAATTTGACGCTGACTTTCGTAAAATATTTTTAAAACTGCTGCATCTTGAATTCTATCTGTCATAACTTTTTTATATTCTGGCAAAAGACGGAGCACACAATTCGCCCACTTTTAAAAAAACGGGGAAAAAATATAAATTAGGAGAATTTTTAAGTAAAGAAGGATTTTCATTTCAATAGCATCTGCTTACAAATTTCGGTTTGATATGTTGCGGTCTGGTTGTCCTGGATACAGTAACAATGATTAAAATTGCCAGTTGAAAAAAATAAATAAAATTACTTTAAAATAACTGGGTTTTTGCATGTGAAATGTGCGCCATTTTGGTGTCACGAGTTTAAAACACCTTTCCAAACTCAATCAGAAAACGGATTCTCAAGCAAAACATAGGCAACGCATGAAATAATTCCATATTTTATTTTACGTTGCCAGAAAAAAGAATTGAATGCTGTTTTTCACCAGTGAATTATCCAGCATTATTTTCAATTGAGATTTTAAACAGAACACGTTTTTGAATCGCAAGAAATATTTTGCGGTGCTAAACAGGGCCTGATTATGGCAAACAGGGACACCAGGAATTGATGAATTTGGGGGCCTCCATCTATGAAATTTGTTTTATTTTTCATAAAATTTTGTTATAAAGAAGAATATTTCAGATTAACACTTCAAATTGGGAGCCATTTCGAGCCTGGGGCACTTGGCAAAGTCGCTATTTGCCCCCCGTGAGATAATAGGGCCCTGGTGCTAAATACGCCAATCAGACAAGAATTATGCATACAAATGTATGGAGAGCTGTTTTAGTGCCAACCATAAAGTGAAAGGATTATCGTTTATACTATTAATGTATTAAATTATAGTGCGTAAATTATAAAAGTCACCAAAGGATAAAAGACTACATTCGTGGCAAATATCTAAGCCGTTTCTTTAAATTAAGCATTAACGATTGAAAAACGCAAATATATTGTATTGGTATCAGTAAAAGATAGTATAAGTAATAGTTAGTAGATATGCTAGGTCAATATTGATCAAAGCACAATATACTGCATTAATAAATATTTCGTGAAACTAAGTATTCTATTCCTTTTTCAACAACCATCTTACATCACAGCTAACTAAACATTAAGTAATTCTACTTCGCGTTAATATATCCCGCGGTAATTTCAACAGAAAAGACTGTAACAGAACTTTTTTTTCTTGGAGATTCTGTTTTGTCACAAGTAGTTATGATCACATTTTGGGAAAACGTTCTCTTCTTCCCTTGCGAAGAGCGGGTACACAACTATTTAACTATAAAATAAAACGGTTCTCCACATCATGTAGTATCTAAGGTATTAATGGCATAACTTAAATCTAAAGAAGAGTATGATGTAGAAATGAGACATTTTGAAAACTAGGAATTTTCACAGTAAACCGTCAGCGCCTTTCTTTTCTAATCGCGAATGATACCGATATAGTTTTTTGCGTCATAATATTAACAATGGTCTCAGGTCAGTACTTATACTAACTTTACGAATAACAAATGAGTAAACTTTACGCCAAGAGTCAAATCATTTTGCTTATTTTTAGATTCCAAATAACTGGAATCAATTCGAATTAGATGAAGAAAAAGTTTCGTTCCCTACCGTGCGGAGAACGAGTACGCAGCTAGTTTAAAATAAAATTCCCATTTTAGTAAACTGTAAAGTTACTGTAAAATCGGAAATTTTTTAAAAGGTGCAAGTTTACCTGAAGCACAATACATTTACACATACACACCGTGAATTATTAGCTATATTTGAAACAGTGAAGCATTAAAAAATGGTTTTTACGGTAGTATGGATACTCATACACGTGTGAAAAGTAACATATGGAAAATGCAATTGAAAATAACTATAGTTCTTTCGATAAATTAAACCACTAATGTTTTTAAAGAATTTAAAAATCAATACAGAATAATAAAAATCGTCTGAGTAGCAACAGAACTTTGCTAGTTCTTGCGATATTACATCCTAATTTGTTTCTGTGTGCGCCCTTTTCCAATAATGTTAGTACAATTCGATTAAAAAATGATTGGGGTTACGCTAATCGAATGATTTAAAAAAAATATATTATTTATAAATATTCAATAGTTTTTACTAAACTCTCGAAAGAGTTTGAGTTTTGAATACTTAAAAAGCCATTTTTTTCTTAAATTATTTTTCATGGCTGTAAAAAAAAAGTCCATTAGTCATGGCTGTGTGTTAAAAAATCAATTAGTTATAGAACGATTCATTCAACGATTCTGCAATTGAATTTAAGCTACTTGCCTAAGATTGAGTTTTATTAAAAAAATTAATAAATAAAAGATAATTCTTTGTAAAATCGATCAATAATAATGCTCATTAGTGTTTAAACATTCGAATTCGTATAATATATTTTCGGAAAGTGTGATGAATTAACGTATTGTGTCATGCATTTAAAAATACCTAGATGAACCTTTATTGCTTCTAATCGTGTACTTTTTGATGCCTAAACTCACTCCATTTATGCCACTAACCTGTCTGCGGTCAATGTAAAATAGAACATTCATTGCATTAATTCTGAAAAATAAATAACTTCGAGGTTGTGGCGATACGAGATTACCTCCACGCACACAACGCCCTGCAATTGAAGGCCGGCCGAATGGGGTACTTTTTGGCCGAGCTGGATTGCGCCTCATTCTGCCACCCAAAGTTCTCGTGTTCAAACCCAGCTGTCGTCACGCGCTCTCCCTATAAGGTAAAAAATTTAAATACGAGTACTTTTTTTCAATACAGATCGAGCTGAAACAATGAAAAATACCATTAAGTTACTGCCAGTCCCCGAATGCGAATGACACTAGTATGGCTACTGTTTCGAGACAATGAGTTTTCTCCAGTTAATCTCAATCAAGAGATTTTTACATCCATGCTTGAAACCAAGAACACAAGTCAGAAAATAAATGTTCCAAATACAACAACAACAAATAGCACAGAAAATATATGGTTTATGTGGGTGTGAATGCAGGAATATTGAAGACTATAGAAATTTGCAGGAAACAGTGGAGTTATCAAGAAGAAACACGAACTTCACGTTTCTAGAAACTCGTGGATCAATCATAAATGAACAATGCACATAAATTCACAAACAGCAATTCACGATACGGCTTTGCAGAATAACCGAAAACACCGCTTCCGACAGCACAGTACAGCAAGGCAGAACTATGACTCTCACCAGCACTACTCTCTACAAGAGACAATTGAAAAGACTCATCGAGGTGACCTGCTCTAGTATTATTTCCTTTTGGCGAGTTTCTCATAATTTCCAGGTCAATCTATCCCTAGAATACTCCATGCATTTCTCGTCAGTCTACTGCTCAGTACTAATGGGATGCGGGAAAGCAAAAACTACAGGCTGCGCTTATAATAGCTCACCCACGAACCCTGATGTTATCTATGGGAAATTTAATGATTGATACCTATATCGCGGTCTATTCAACCGATTTATTTGGAACAAAATGTAAAAATTAATTATTTGAAGCGTTGAACATGAAATTTAGACCAATTTTAGCCGCAGAAGAATAGATCACCCGAAACTTTGTAATAATGGATGTTATAAATCAACGTCGTTTCTGATGTGGGTGGTTGTAAAGTTATTAATTCTTACGTAAGTTACTCAATGACATATTATATGAATAAAGCGCTCTTCTTGTATTGCTATTCTACAATCCTTTGTGCATCACATTATTAACTCTTAAAAAATATCAATCCTATCTTTTCTTTCCTGCGTTACGAATTTAGAATGGTGATTTGCTATATTAAGGCAACGCTATACTAGGGCCATGTGCCAAGAATGGGGGTTGCCTTGATAGAAGGATTTTCTAAAGGGTTCTAACGCGTGTTCATGTTACATCTGGAGAAACCCTACCAAAACTCAGGGCGTTAGATCGATAGCCGCGAGATGGGATCCGAACCCGAAACCTTCACACTACCATTTTCAGTGACATAACCACTGTTCCATGGTGAGGCACGAATTTAGAATGGACAGTCAACAATAATTTAAAAAAAAGTTTGATTAATCAAATGATTTTCAAAGTTTCCTTTTTCTTTTGAAGCACATTAAATTCTCTGTTAGCACGTATATGCTTGCAAAAGCGAGATCTGCAATGCCGCGGAAACTGAAGTATGTATGTACTAGAGATGAGACGGGTTCAGCCCGAGCCCGGGCACGAAACTATCTCGGGCTCTCAAATTCACAATGTTGTTCGGGCTCGGGCTACTGGGAAATTTCTCCTTTATTGAACGTAGCCCTTGTAAACATATTTTAAAAAGTGATTCAATGGAGAAATAAACAAATTATTATTATTTGATAAACTTGAATTTAAAGAATTAGGAAGTGCGCAAACGGCAAAATTTATGAGATTCTTTCAATGAAGTCATTGACTTGGGTTGACTTTTACTTATCTATTAGCTTTATTTATCTATAGGTTCACGTTTACTTATCTATTAGCTGAAATTACGGGCTCAAGCTCGGACTCAGACTTAAATAATATCGCTAGGGCTCGAATTAAAAGTCATCGTGCGCGGGCTTTAAAAAATGAGCCCGAACTCATCTCTAGTATGTACACCTTAAAGGGAGTTGTCTCAGGCATTGCCTTTCTGTTTTTACATTGATTTTTTATTTCTTGAAGTGTGACCGGGCCTATCGATCTAACGGTCTGGAGTTTTGGATGGTTTTCTTTAGATGAAACGTCAATACGCGTTAGAACCCCTTAAAAGTCCTCCTCCCAAAGCATCCCTCCTTAGGCAGATAGCCCTGTAACAGATTTGCCTCAATACACACTATATCCGACCTTGAATATGCTCACTACTTTGTCATCAATTTTTTTCAAACGTGACAGTAAATTAATCCTTTAACACACAGTGTTCCCGATCTGGGAACACCAAACTCTGATGTTTTGACTGTTGCCAGTCACGAAGAATAGATTTGATTTCTATAAAAATAGTTGCGGGTCACATAGCTCCACGAGAATCCTTTACTTTTTAGCACGTCATTTCCTGTAAAAAAATTGTCACGATTATTTTTAACAGCACTGACATCAGCTGAAAAATGAAAGAATGCGAGAACAGCTGGATAGATTGCCCAATGCTGAAAAAAGCTGAAAATGCTGTGCCGCACAGGCAGCAGCGTCAAAAAAGGGTCTCTAGATCTATCTGTGGCACGCGATGATTTTTTCGATCGCCCGCCATCTTGCTGGTAGTTAAGTCGAGCGATGGCAACGGCTGCCCTTTTTTCAGCATTGGAAAAGGGTTGCGCCTCAAAGGGAGATTTTCCGCACATTCAATATAGTTGTCAACTTCAAATACCAAGTAAAAAGTGTTGATTGAAAAAAAAGTACCCGTTGAATTATTTGTGTGTTCGATTCAATGAATATTACTCTAGAAATAATTAAAAAATCACTTAGTCACTAAATTAGATAAATATAAATTTGTTTCTCATCTCTGGTGCAAAGCCTGAAATAATTCACTACTTATTCATAATGAAGGTGTTTAAAGACCCGTTTTCAATAATAAAAAGATTTTCAAAGTCCCCGAGAATAAAAAATGGAAATCCTGTGGAAAGACCATTTTATCTGTAAAAGGAAAAGTAGAACATAAAACATTGTCATTCAAGCTTTTTCTCGGAAGCAGAGATGTATCCATTAATGGCACAATTTGCATACAAGATTCGTGAAATTGCCTTTTCGCTCTTTGTTAGACAGACGACACAGATTCATTGAAGTTAATGCATTTTGTGCATTAAAAGGCAGAAAATTAATTAAGATTTATTGGGATCATGCTCAGCTAAAACGTTTTACTTACTTAGTAACGTAATATGTAAGCTGCCCTTTACTTAATTCGCAGCAGGGAAAAAAATCATTAATTGTCGAAAATTACTATGTGGCTGAGTTACATTATTTCATTCCATAAAAGAAATGCGGCTTTTTGTTTTTACTTCGCAGTTTAAAAGCTGCATATTTTAATAAGTCTGAATAATAAAAAAACAGCTTTTTTCTTTAAAAAAAATTTTTGCATTCATCCTCTATGGAAAATCAATAAAAAAATAATTTTTATAGGTAAATCGTCATTGAAATGTGTTTTTGAAAGAAATCGTTCGGAAATTTTTTGAAAAAAATCTTCAGTTTTCTTCAGCCTTCCACACTTCGTCCCCACTGTTAGGTGCGACGAAATGTTGACGACTGAAGAAGACCGAAGATTTTTTTAAGTCGAAACGATCGTCCCAACCAATAAGTACCTTAATATGTGTGTTTTTCGCAAAGTTTTTATTTATTCCATCTTTTAACCCCAGTGTTTTGAGTCTTTTCTTTCTGTAGATAAATATCCTGTTTCTTACTTTCTTTTCGCATGTTCTCAAAGTGCCTTTCGTGGACAAACAATGCAAAGACGACACAAGATTGAAATTCCTCTTCAAATTTTCTCGGCATTAAAGACATTTTTTTCTGTGCATTAAAGACATTTTTTTCTGTGTTTCATTTTGTGTACGGCCATTGTAAATGTGTAAAAGAAGACGTATTTAAAATGGTTTATATCATAAAACGCCATGTTTAATACCTCGATGAATATCGATGAATATCGATAATCTCTTATCGACATCAAACTTTTTGCGTTTTCATTAGTTTCTTTGGGTAAGACATGTTCTTAAAGATAAACGTAAAGACGTGTGTATTATATACAAATTCAACAGTTTGTGTACTTTTGCACTATTTTTTTATTTGCTTCAAAATTTAATATTTTCACTTTACATTCAACTTTGACCATTTCTGTAACTGAAAGTATGCATCTGGAACTAACAGTTCCGAAAATAAAGATATGTCAATTTAAAAGTGGATATAAAGGGCATTGTTCATATTTGTGTTTTTTCCCTAGAATAAAGAACTACAGGACCCACTTAAGTGCGTTATTTTTTCGCACAATGATTCACGTTGTATGGAGAAGGTTTAAATCCATTTAAATCCAAAATCCGATCAACAGGAATAATGTAATGGCGCAAAAACGTCTTTTCACATTTCACATTTGGAGTTTGTCTCGCTGTAAAGAACAGTTCATCTATTTTTCTTTCCAACCATGCTGGCTGAAAATGAAGGAATTTTGAATCTTGGCGCAGTGATTGCTATCAGATGAATGGTATGCCTTATCTATATGAAAGGCAATGTCCATTTTTCCAAATAGACTGAAAAATGTCTGGGCGTAAAGTATTTGAACGAGTTTTTTGGTAAAAATATCTATCTTTACAAATTACAAGCCAAATTAAAGCAGTTGTCCGTTTCAGAAGATGGTATTTTAGTGGAACAGTTCTAGAATTTAAACCTAAGAGTAAAAATTCTATTCCTTAGAAATGTTACATCATGAAAGTGAAGAGATTTGTTTCAAAAACGGTTTATATGTTCTTTCTTTTTAATCACAAATAATTCAGGCATAGTTTCGTGAGATTACTTTGTAGTTGCGCTATATATCATCTAAGGTTATTATCTGTCTTCTCATTTATTGATATTCTCAACAGTGAAATTAATTTCAATCACATGCGTGAAAAACTTATTTGATTCTTTCTGCGTGAAGAACTGGTACGTATCTAGTACTAACCTCCTGAGTTACGTAGAAATGAGCAAATAATGAAAAGTTGCTTGCACGATAAAATTTTCAAACAGCTTTAAAATTATTTAAAAAATACATAAATAAAATTTTGATAGGAGGATTTGCAAAAAAAAATTAGCTCCTAAATTCGATACAAGCTTTAATATCGAAACATATTTTATGATGCCTTTGTGTTATAAATTATTTGAATTGTAGATGAATCGCAGTGAAAAGTGCGGAAAAGTGGGCGGGATTTTACGTCATAGACTCTTGCAGGGTTAAATGAGAGCCAAAAATTTATTTTGAAAGGGTGGGGGGAAATCGAAAAAAATGCCTGAGCTGTCATTTGCGTTTATAAAAAAATACGAGCATATACGACGCTACTGCAGTATCATATTTGATCTTTTTATAAAGCTCCTACCTCAGCTATAAAAGGGATTTATTTTTTATTTCAAAATATTTTCTTCAAATATATTTTTGTTATTTATTTTAGGTAAAAGGACGTGGAGATTTCTCGAGATAATCCCATTTTTCTGTTTTGAGAAACGTCTTTTCTTGCTGAATTTACTAGCAAGTGGTTTCAGTTGAATTTTAAGGCAGTTTTCAATTCCTCTTACCAATATTTCCTTTCCAAATATAGCTTACGAGATTCTTTTTATATCACTATTATTTACCTAGAAGCCTCTTTTTGCAAAAATCTTACTCTGAATGTGTAACTAGAAGAAATAATGTGCCGTTTTAAAAGCATCATTGAACTTTCAAAGTAACTTTCTCTGTTATTTAAAAAAAAAATCTTGTTTCTCCGTTGTGAAACATTATCGATTTGGTATCGGTTGCTTAGTAACACTTCAGTTGAAAAATACGGCATGATATTTTGAAAGTACAACATTATTTAAAACCTTAATAAATCTCTGTGTTATAGTGGTGTAATAATTATGAAAAATCTCCCGTAAATAATAAAATATCGAGGAAATAATATTTCACAAGTACATTTTAAAGTAATTCCTATTGATGTAATGCATCGTACATAAGAAAGGTATTTCTAAACAGCTGATACAGGCAATACAGCAACATTTTATATTAGCTGAAATACTCATTTATCATGTTATTTTTCCCCTTTAAAGCACGAAAGTTACTCTTTTTTGCATTGCTAAAATTGCCCAAATTCCGTCCGTAAATTTATATTTTACATATTTAAGATCTTTAAAATTTAAGTTTTAAATATTACATATTTAAGATTTTTAAAGAAAGAGTCAAGAAAGAGTATAGTTTCATTTGTAAATCTAATTGGACGCATTCGGCAGAAAAATGTCGGAAAAGCAAAATCACAAAAACTGGTTTTTATATCCTTATAAGTATTCTATTACGCTCCCATTACTTTCATAAGAGATACAAAAATATAAATGATTCATCTTTTTCCATTAATATTTATTTGTCTCCATTTTATTCTTTTGTTATTTTAAAAACATTTTTATTCTACCCCGCCTTGCAAGATGACCTGTTCATAAATTATGCATTACATCTATTTGTTCTTAGTTGTGCATGACAAAGTATAAAGGAACTCCATGATTATACTGCAGAAGAAAAAAAAATGTTGAATGTACAATCACTAAGAAATTCATATCGCGCATTTATTTTATTTTAAATCTTTAACGTGTTTCTAACGGTGTTTGTATATGCTCAGATTTATGTTAGAGTATTAGCTTTTTTTTTTAGTACTACTTTCTGCGCAATGCTTTAACAGACTAGAGGGGAGGGAGGGGGCAGGTGCCCCAGGTGCCGTGTTGAGGAGGCACTAAAATAAGTTATGGCTCCGAAGAAGGGGGCGGCAAAATTAAGGTTTACCTCGGATGATGTAAACCTTACTTGCGACAATGAACTGCACCTCAACGTACATTTACATGCTTATACGTATATATGCATATACGATTCATTTTGATTGTTTTTGGCATGACGTTTGCACGTACGAGCGTACAAACGTATATTCGTATGTATCTCGCAAAACTCTGACACAATTAACAATAGAATGTTGAAATTTTCTATTTAGGACTGTTGAGACACCCATAGTTGTACACTTTCCTTTTCGATCTCAATTGACTAGGCAGTTTATTTACAGGGTCATCCAATAAACCTCCAAAACAAGTCTATAATCAGTCATTGCTTGGGATATACCAAAATTCTCGCCAACTGTCGGCAAGCTTGGTGGGATTTATCAAGCAATTGCCAAATTTGTGCCAAAAAATAAGATTTTAAAACTCAACCTAGGTTTACAACATGGCTTTTATTTGGCGAGAGATTACGATTTTTTACGTTATTGAAGTATCGTATCTCATTTTCAAATTTAATATTCAATGAAATGAGTTTAAATGAAACTTATCCAAAATATGTAGAATTTAGCAGTTGTACAATGAAGTCACGTGGTGTGCATTTTATAATTAAAAAAATACTAACGGTATGTTTGTTCCCTTAACCCTTTTGACATACTTGAAATGGTGTGGAATAAAAAAAAAAACTTTTTGTGCTTTTCCCATGACATTCTGTTGGCTCTCAAAGGCAGTTATGGTGATAAAATGTTATCTCAAATATCATCTTATGTATATGTCAAAGGAAATTTAGGCATTAATTAATGCTTACCAAATCATCTCACAAAGTGCTTTCAATTTAGAAATGTTAATAGGCTTTGTAAGTTATTTTTTTAAACTATCTACTGACACTTTTTTTTAAACCAAAGCTAGAAAATGGAATTCTATTTAAGAAACTTTACCTACAAAACATTTTTCTCGTGAAATGCAAATGCAACTTTTCTTTTCTAAACAAGAAGATGCTTTGAACTTAAAAAAAAGGTGCAAACGTATTTTTTTCAAGCGGTAAACTTTAAGATAACATCATTTGTAAACTGTCTTCTACCCTTACTGTCCCATTTCACTCTCATTCCACTTACACTAATAAATTTTCTGTAGTTGTTTAAAAGGATCCTTACTAGATAGAGAAAAGAAACTTTTAAGTGTAAGACCCTACCAAAATGCAGACAATTGATAGTTTAAAAACGAAAAGTATGAAATAAAATATTCAAAACTGCTTTTATATACTTTTCATGCGAGTATCTTATAGAAAGTTTAGTAACCAACAATGCATACATATTTTATGTCTCATTCAATATTCAGTCAGTGGCAGTTGCACAAAAATGTGTGTACGTTGATACAAAATAATATTTTTTTTTGGCATTGCAAAACAACTCGCTTAATTAACATAGGATCCAAACATAAAACGTCTGTTTTGTTCCATTTTATAAAAATTAATTATATACATTTCTTAAATGTATCAACAAAATTATATATTATCAGAAGAATTTTCTAAGTGCTGAGTTTATGAATTGACAATAGACAAACCATAGAGTGACAGGTTTGAAATTTCCTTTTCGTATAATTTTAGTAAAATAATTGTTGTTATTCATTATTTTTGGACAGTTTTATAATTTTTGTGCTCTTGAAAATGATTATCAGTTGTCCTAGTTACCTGCATATCTGTAAGTACATAATTTAGCTCTTAACTATACAATAATTACTTTCAAATACTATCTCGTTTTAGCAAATTTTTAGTAAACAAAACTATAAAACAAAAATAATGTAGTTTTGTAATACAAAGCACGGCCGAATTACAGAAGGTGCATGTCATTACTTAAGACAGGAGGAAAAAATTCTTTTCGATCTTCCTATTTTCAATTATGACGAAATAGATAGAAAGAAATATGTGTAAAACTTGACAAGTTTGGCAAAGGTTGAAGAGATTTCGGCATGACCCAAAGAAGAGATTGTAATGTGCATAGACTTTAATGGGCAGTGTAACAGCGTAAGCAAAAAATTCACTATAGAAATATTCAAATAACAGGTGACAGTGTAAACAAAAATATCCTTCGGTAGCAATCAAAAAGTGGGATGCACACTGCACAACTAGATGCTACAACAGTCCTAAATGTAAGATTTCAACATTCTAACCCAAATTCTTTTTGCGTTATGCAAGTTACGTACACAAGTCAGATGTCACGAAAAAACTATTAAATACCCAGGTAGCACATACAAGATGTCAGAACGTGATGACCACGTCTTACATTGTGCAAAACGCGTTCTGGTTCAAAATTTGTGCTTCGGCTAATTGAACTACGCGTTTTACTGTAGTACTCTGAAGTATCTACTATGAAAGGTTTTCTTATTGGGACTGCTTAACGTACAGACAACAGATTTTACAATCCGTTCTATAATCCACGTGCGCTACCACATACTAAAGAGGTTTAATGAAGTACACGACGACAAAAATACCCACTAGAGGGCCACTACCGAAATTAACCTCATGGCTTAAACCAGCCAGAAGAAGTTCAGAGACACCTCAAACAAATCAGTGTCGTTTGCCACCAAAGACTTGTGGTAAGACATTTTGCTGTTCTGCACCTTAACAAAGTAAGTGCAAGTTACACAAACAATGTTGTAATATAGTATTTATAATTCAAAATATGATTTATAATACATAAATCCTATTAATTAGCCGTCGATTCCAATAAACAACGAAACTTATTAAAAAAAAGCAGTAGAATATCGGTTATTTACTTAATTTTATAGTACGTCCTGCATAATTAGCCATACAACGGTTCAAGTACATGTGGAGAACACTGAACTGGACCCATATTTTGACGAGCATTGTAAGTGTTTTGTCCGGACATTCTGACGTAAGCGACACTGTACATCTGTACGGGATGGTAACGTGCTATCTGAACGTGGAAATTTCGGCCTTTGAACAAATTTGTGCTAACTGGGTACGGATCGGCATGCATACATAAGTAAATACGAGACATCATGCAAAAACTAGTGAAAAACAAATTTAAATTTGGCCAAAATCTAACTATGAAAATTTTTCGCGATCACAATACTTCTTTCTACTTTCTTACAAGGAAGCAAAAGGAGGGTTGGGGGCAGGAGGGAAATCTCTTAAAGTTGAACAGAAAATAGTCCCCATGCAAGAAATTTATTTTCCAAGGTTTCCCGAGATGGATCCCGATCTGGGAGAAATTGGAAAATTTCGCTCAAGTAGTGATATGCAGTTGCTGTGATTGACACTTGATTCTCTTTTTCTCGTCTGGCTTCACTGGTGAAGGATTCGGAGGTGTCATTTTTTTCAGTCACTGCCGCAAGAACGTGAAGTATCTACGTCCCTCAGGAATTTTCGCAATGTCAGCTTGCAGTTGACGGTGCAGAGCATGGTGACATGCAACGATCGGTGACATGTAATATATGCACTGTCTTTGAAGAAGCTGCCATATTTAGTCTATGCATATTAACCATTGAAATCAGTAAAAGCCAGTTCCTTTCCAATGTTGCGTATGTTTTATGACATACTACAGTACTCGAAGTAGCGTAGTAAATTTGTGACATTTAAATCTGCATTCGCTTGCAGATGCACAATACCTAGTACATAGTATAAAGCAAAGTATTATTAATCATACATTTCGAAGGCAACAAACTGCCATACGCTGGATTACACTTCAAGCTAAAAGAAAGTGCTTTTATCTTTCAGTAGTATTTCATTTTCTGGTTTTAGTTTTTGGTGGTTTGTAGCAGTTATTTGTGAATTGTAAAAATGTTTAATCCTGTATAATATTTGGCATGGTAAGACGATGTTTCTTAATAAAAGAATGTAACAGTTAAAATTTTTGGAAGTTTTGCGTGTCAAAGTTTCAAGAATTAATTTTCATGTAAATTGAAAACGTGCGTGAAATATTTTATTGAATTTTTAAAGCACTTACAGAAACCCAATTTAATGCGAATTTCTTTTCTGGAATTTTTTTCACGTGCTTTAGATCGCTTAGAATACCAAATAATTTACTGTGCTTACGTACAGCACTGTCTAATATAAATTATGCAAAAACAAAGTAAATACACTTATCATCTGATTTTCAAACTGTAAAGTGCATCTGCATCTTTCTATCGAAATAACCCAAAATTTATTACCTTACGCCCTTCTCTCACTTTTTATGAAATAGGAAAAATTTCATTAGTGAAAATCAAAAGAAATCCATTTCATTTTCGTAATTCAATTAGGGTAAATAATGTACATTCCGAAATTTTTTAGAAGAAAAAAAATTCCCGTAAGATACGGCATATATGATTTATCTAACAAAATACAGAAATATCGAGATGTAGCAATCTTTAAAATCGATGCCAAATGCGAGAATTTCCCTAATACATTTTCCCTGCTGAAATATGAAGGATTAAATCTCAGTTCTGTTTACAAGATTTGATAAAATGCGCATTTTACGTTACTCTGTGAATGTCATTCTTTGTAAAACAAAGAGAGAAATTCAATGATTTATTACTCTGTGAATTCAGTTTTAGATAAAAATTAGATGATCAATAATCTAAGCTGTATAAAAGGATCAGAAATCTGGAAAAGTGGTAAAACATATCTTAATTCAGTTGGTACATCTTCGTAAAACTTTCGAGTTTAAGCAAAGTTTTTTAAAATATGGCGGTAATTTTTTTGTTCTAAATAAAATGAATAATTATATAATTCAGTTGAACCTCCATATATATCGAATCTCCCTATATCGAAATTTTCTAAATATCGAACTCTTAGCAAATCTCAATGTTCCTTATATAGAAAAGCTGTTTCTATATATCGAAAAAATCTCTATATATTGAATTTTTTTTCACGCCATATTGGGAAATTTTATTCCTCTTTAGAACCGCTTGCCTCACGAAAAATAAAGGTCAGGGGGGAAAGGAAGGTCATTGGATGTCACTACGAACCTTAGAAGTCAGCTATTGTTGAGGGGTGGACAAAAGTTTATTGTTTCTGGAATCTCTAAATTCCTCCAACTCGTTTTCCAATTTCGTTTGCGACGTGTTCTGTTTATGTTGCGGCTGTCTTGGCAGCGCGCCCTGTTAACCCTTTAACGCGCAGTGATCCCGCTCTGGGATCACCCAACTCTGACGTTTTGACTGTTGCCAGTCACGAAGAATAGATTGGATTTCTATAAAAATAGTTGCGGGTAATATGGCTCCACGAGAATTCTTTACTTTTTAGCACGTCCTTTCCTGTCAAAAAATGGTCACGATTATTTTTAACAGCACTTGACATCTGCTGAAAAATGGAAGAATGCGAGAACAGTTGGATAATTGCCCAATGCTGAAAAAAGGGCAGCCGTTGCCATCGCTCGACTTAACTACCAGCAAGATGGCGGACGATCGAAACGTTCATCGCGTGCCACAGATCTAGAGACCCTTTTTTGTCGCAGCTGGCTGTGCGGCCAGCTGCATCAAAAAAGGGTCTCTAGATCTGTGGCATGCGATGAACGTTTCGATCGTCCGCCATCTTGCAGGTAGTTAAGTCGAGCGATGGCAACGGCTGCCCTTTTTTCAGCATTGGGAAAGGGTTGCGCCTCAAAGGGTTAAAGCGCAACAGTTGTAAAACCAGCTTCCTAGCTATCCCTTCTCCTTCTGTGAGATGATTGTTCCTCACTCCTAAATCTGCTCATTCTCAGTGAAAATTGTTAGCGTTTCTTAAGTTCGTTTTGATTTTTTACATTTTCTCTCGATTGCAATGTCTACACTTAGTATTGAGGATAAAGTTGAATTGCTGAAGAATGTAGATAACGGAATGCGCAAAAAGACATTTCAGCTAAATTTGGAACTCCCGCCAGCACAGTGTCGACTATTATAAAAAATCGGTCGGTTGTTATGAAATTCTATGGAAGTCTTGATCCTAACAGAAAATGTTCAAAAACATGTTGTTACGATACAGTGGACGAGGCCGTTTTAAAATGGATAAAGAGCGTTCGAGACCAAAACTTGCCTATCTCTGGTCCTCTCATAAAAGAGAAGGCACTGGAGTATGCTAAACATTTCGGAAATGGTCAATTTAAAGCAAATTCTGGGTGGGTAGAAAAATTTAAGAAAAGGCATGGTATCAAAGAAAAGGTTAGTTCCGAACAAAGTAGAAGTTTATCTGAAGCAGTCTATGATGATTGGAAAAGCAATGACTTGATTCAAAAAGATAAGCAGTCCGATGATATTTTTAATGCTGATGAAACGGGACTCTTTTATATGTGTTTACCCAACAAAACTCTAACTGAAATTGAAGGAGAAATCGAACAGCCAGAAGAAGAAGCTCAAAACATATCCAAGCCATCGAAAAAAGCATTGCGTGAAGCGTTTGAAACAATACGTCGTGGATTTCAAATCTCGGAAAATGTTCCAGATGAAGTTTTCAGCGGCTTGAATAAATGCGAACATTTCTTTGAACTTTCTGCAAAACTGGCTGTTCAGCAAGATATTGTTTTTTTTTTTTTTTAACTGTAACTGTGATCGTTGTAGCCTTTACCCGGAGGTTTTTTTTAAAGATATGTAGTACTCAAATAAATCTTTCATATCAAATCATTTTTATTTATTAACTTTCATTTAATGTGATTCGCATGTAAATTAGAAATTAAGTTTTATATACGAAAATTAGCTATAATTTTAATATTTTAAGAATGATAAAACTGAGATCGCTTCTATATATCAAAATTTCTATATTTCGAACTTTTTTTCAGGCAATTTGCTACTTCGATATATGGAGGTTTCGACTGCATATACTTTTATATTTCGCGATTATTTAAAATCATTTTTCAAATTAAACAAAAACATATAGTTTGTTTTGGAGATTTTTTAACTTGTAGGACTAAGATATTGGATAATAATTTTAAACAATTGTTACACGCTTTAAAAAAAATGACTGCACTAAGAATTGAGAACTGTTTTTTGAGAACTGTTTTTTTTTTAAATTTATACCTTTCCTGACAATATGTATAAATTTATTTTACAAAGACAGTTTCCCGTTTTAGTCTTTTTTTTTGTTACATTCTTCAGCACAATTAAAAAGATTTATGGATTTTTGTTCCTTGTCTGTTCGTTTTCTACAATTTTTATGGGGATTTTCTGTATTAAAAGAAGCAGCCTGTAGAAAAAGAAACATCTACAATTTAAAGAGTATGAATTAAATTCACATAGGACTTATAAAATTCAATTTAGAAATATAAATGCGTGTTCTTTGTATCATACTGTGGTCACAGGTAATTGTAAAATTATTGTTTTTTCTAAGTCGAAACTTCCGTGACAAAATTGTTCTTCATGTGACAAAATAATAATTGCCTCCGTGTTTACGACATAACACTTTAAAAAAAAACCTATTTTAACACTCATCAGATGCGTCTGGCATTACGCACATTCCACACGAAAATAAATTGAGAATGCTGTTGTTATTCAGTTTTAATAATCAAGCAAGAAAGAATGAAGAGAGAAAAGAAAACAAAAAGAAAAAAAAATTACAAATTATTAGTGAATTAATTTTAATTAGTCTCAAATTAGTGCGTACATGTTGCCAATTAAAAATTAGTGAGGGAAATATACCATAGGTCTCTTTGGAGAAGCGTGAACCTTATCAAAATATTTGAAACAACAACTGCGATACGAATAAAGCAGTCCGTACATGCTGTACGTCTGGTAGTCGTGTACAATAAAATCAGGACGTACTCATCGTACATTCTGAATGTCAAGCAGTTAAGTACTTTAAACAATACACTATTGGTGATGTCAATACACCATTTATCTAACTTCATAAAGGAGGAGATTATCAATTCGTCGGAGAATCTACTTTTATTTATGCAAGGTCATCTTTTTCAATGAATGGTCAGCCATAATTTTTTGCTAGGCAGACCAATTCCGATGATTATTTTTTGTAGGAAAGCGAGAACTTTAGGAGTGGTTCCATATTAATTTGGTCAAGTTATAATGAAATCATTGTACATACAAACTATATTGAAGGAATATCGAAGAAAAATATTTTTAAACCATTGCCTTAAAGGTTACCGTAGCGGCGGAGATAGAAGTAAGTAAAACGTCGCCAAGGTTGGCCATTTTAGGCGATTCATAGCCAAGTTTGGCGGCAAAAAAATAAGTCGCCAAAGATGAGCCCAGCTTGCCGATATCTTCTATATTTGGCGGGGAAAAATGTCCTTACTATTATTCAATGTCGTGCGTTCTTTTTTAACCGATATTTTGAATGTAAGTTCGGCGATAGATTTTTATCATGTGGATCGATTCCCATGATTCTTTTTTTTTTGGGGGGGGGACAAGAGTAACTAGTCCCATATTAATTTGGTCAAGCTCTGATGAAACGATCAATTACAAAATAATGGAACTCTTCATTTCTTACGACCACATAAACGATTCTCGAGCAAATGTCTTAGAGTATCAGTATATATGACTTATCCTGGTGTCGTTATGGCAAATAATTAGTCTTTAAAAAATGGCTTTTCTTTAAAAAATATTGTTTACATTTCTTTTCAGAACTAGAAATTATGTATAGATACTTAAACAACTCACAAAAAAGGTTATTTAAATTTAATATTTAAAAAATATTGAAGCATTCCTAAAAACAGCCAGCGAGAGGCAAAAGACCTAAGTAAATTGCGTTAATTATTCCATGGCAAACAGATAATTTTTGATAACTTTTAAACGTTTTTTATACTTGAACGAGCATGATTTCAAATAATGAACGTAGAAAATAAGTTTATAATATTCATTAAAAAAGACTTAGTTTTTAGACTAAAAAATTTCTAAGATTTAAAAAAAAATCTTTTTTTAGTTCCTTTAAATATTTTTAAAACCCAGTTTTCAAAGCAAGTTTCGACTAATTAACGTTTTTATCTTTAGGAGCGTTATATATAAAGACCGCCAAATTTCATTTTATAAAACTCTAATTATTAAACTATATGTCGCCAGGGTAAATATTGAACTTGGATCATTCCCATACTATAAAGTAAGGATAACTGTTTATTCAAAGATAAAATGAGATTATGACAAAATACTGCTGGAAAAAAAAGGAACACTCTTCAAAAGAAAATGCGTAAAGTAAACATAGAGAATATACTGATGATGTCTTTAAAATAATAGAACTTTGAAAGAAATGGTTAAAACAACGTGAACCATGTAATTTTTTTCCAACGCGTGTATTTAAAAGGGTAAAGTGCGGGTAGACTGCAATTTAATATCCCATAGCGATTCCCATCCAGTCATATAAATTCGGTTAGGATAAAGAATATTTTATGTTACATACATATTTAAGTAATGTTATTCTTCTATTGGCATTTTAAGCGATTTTATAAAAAGTAGAATCAATTTATGAAACAGGACAAAATCAATAAGAATGTTTAAATATTACGAAGTTACTGAAGTACTGGATGACTTTTCGATGCATTTCAATCGTGAAATGCATGTGTGCATAGATTTACTTTTGAAATTGATATACGATAATTTAGTAACATGAAGGTTTGCAATTCCTTGCATATTATGAGAGATATAACCAGGCTGGGCTTAGTTTTGAAATCTTACGTTTGGTGCCAAATTTGCCGATATGTCGTCAAAAGTTGCCAAATTTGGTGACAGTTAACGAGAGTTTGTACATATCCCTACACTGTTATAAATATAACTTCAGCGTTTCTCCAACTAACCGGTGAAATCAGAGAGTTACAAGCAATGTCATATACGTTGAACCGTATTAATGGTTCACCCAAAAATGTCTTATAAAAGCCAAGTTCCAACTGAACCCATATTTCGGTTCAACTGTAAAAAATAGCTTTCCGGTGAACTAACATGGCCGCCATTAGCTCGCGTTAGGAGGTTAGCGTCTATTACAAAATGTAAGGAAAAACTTTCTCATGAATTCTTCGAAAAGAAAATTCTTTCGAAAATGGAAGAAAGAACCTTCCTTAAAAAATATAGGCTGTGTAAAGGAGCTACCACATTTGACAGCAATGGCTATATACATTCATTTAAAAGAGAATAGAAACTGATTAAAGCTCATAACTCAATTATAGGCTGCTTTTATAAATTTCAATGTACCAAACCATAATAAGTAGTCAGTGTGACCCCAGATAATGGAATATCCTGTTTATTAGAATAAATATTCGTGGGAAAATTGGCAATTCCATTAAGTGGGTTCTAATGTAATTACTAATAAATTTTCTTAAAGAAACCGATGTTTCTTCAATAGAACTTGTATAGAAGAAGTTTTTCCCGTTTAATCGATGTTTTTTGTTCACGAAGATCCCAGTGTTCTCACAAAATTTTATAATATGAATACTTTCTTATAAGTTATTAAGTACTGTTTACCCAGTTACTAATTAAATTAGAATAAAACTTATTGCATGAAAAAAGAAGTATCTGTACAAGCTTAAGTGTTTCTATTCTATTCTTTATATTTCCGATCGTAAATCACGATATAGGAATTGAATTATAAGGACGAAGCATTTGTCACGTATACGTGACGATACTTTTATTAAAGCTAGATACTTGGTATTCTGAAAAGGAGATTTTGGAATGCTGAAACGATTTTGGATGCTCTGCGGATAAGGTGCCGAAGTCAGCTTTAGACAAAATCTGCCTTTGCATGGAAGAGAATCTAAAAAAAAAGGATTGCATCTAATGTTTCACTTTATAAAATGTATTTTACAGTAACTTAAAAATGGGAGTTGTGTGTTGTGTGCATGTTAAGCAAAAGATTTTCTTATTTTGTAGAAATAAATAAACAAGCAAGCAAAAAAATCTAGCATATTTTTGTTTTGTGTATTATATTTTTGTTTAACATGCTGCTTTTTTTCCCTTTATGAATTCTTTGCAAGAATCAAAGGACGCGATTCAATTCGGCAGTTAGATTTAGACGAAAGTATCGAATTTGACCTAAAGTAACTTTTACAAGTTTCTGAGTGAGATCTCAGCATTCGTACTACATGCTAAAAAGTGTTTTGTTGAATTTAAAAAAACTTGTTAAGGAGTTTCGTAGCTTTGTTTTGTTGATTTAACAAAAGTTTCCTTTTTCTTTTTATTTAACCAAATTGATTTAACAAAATGCTTTTGATTTTAACAAAATGTTTTTGTTGAAACTCGGAACAAATTAAATTTGAAATCGGGCAGCAACGCAATTTACGCATGCACAGGAGTGTGAAAGACAGCCAGACCCGCCCAAAGGAGAAATTTAGAAATTCTTATTTATGGAGGAAAAGGGAAGAGTTAAAAAAGGATCTGCGGTGTCTGCCAATACATTTAAAAATGGATAATATCATTCACAAAACTTAATTGGGTTTTTCCTCGGTTTGTTAATTCCAAAGGAAAGCATAATTATTTTACCCATTTATAAAAAATTTAAAAGCTAAAAGTTTAAAAATAAAATTTAAAAACAGATTTTTATTTTAGTGTCTTTATAATTTTCTACAGATTAAGCTTAAAACTCCTTAATGTTCGTTAGATTAACTTAGTTAAAACAATCAGAATCACTTTTCAACAACTTACCGGGCCACAAAATATCTAAGGATGTAAAAATGTTAGTACATGTAGGCTCAATGAAGATATTTAGGGGAGGCGGGGGGAATCGTGAATATAGACTTAGCTGGACAATACTGGCATTACGTAATACACACACACACATATTGAAAATGTTTTAGTAGTTTAGGTTTCAATTTATTAGGATATTGTAGTTGAGAACAAGCATATTTAAAGTTCCATATCGGTTTTATGTAGCAAACAGTTTAATTCGTATACCACGCCTCAGAAATAAATCACTTATGGTTAGCATTCATCTTTTTAAATAATACTCTTTCTAAGGAAAAATACATTTATTTTCCAAGTGAAACCCTCGAGTAATAAAAATGTTTATTAGCTTCGCATTACAGTTATCAAAACCCTTAAGTTCTGCTAGATGAGTGATAGTATAAATTCTCTTTTAGACTGCCGATGTTTATTTGGTCTTTCCAGCTTAAAAGAAAAGAAAAGAAAGAGAGAGCAAGCAGACACTTAGGAAAAAGCTGACGCGTATATTTCTTTTGAGATTCGCTAGAATTTGGATTTTTATAACTTTGTGAAAGATATCGTTATAATGTAAAATTTGAAGAAATAGTTACAAATAATTATTTTATTACGAAGGCAAATGCGATTTTGGATTGCCTTACCAAATTTTTTCTATGGTTAAGAAAACAACTGAATTGGAACTTCTAGATTTATAAAAACACAATAAAAATTGGAATTTTGATGAATAGATAAATTATTTAGTCCTATCTCTGAAACTTTCAACTTGCTTTCAACCAATTGTTTGTGGGTTGAGAAATATAACAGTAAAATCGACAAAATAAGTTTTGTTAAATGAGCTAGCACAACACCAGTTAACAAAGAAACTTTGTTGATTCAAACAAATAATTTGGTTGATTTTAACCCAAATAAAATATTTGAACAAACAGTTTGGTTAAATCGACAAAGTGTTTTGTTAAAATAACCAAATAATTTTAATAAAATTATTTTGTTAATTCAACAAATTTTGGTTGACGCTATTTCAACCGGATAATTTTGTTGATTTTACAAAATTTTTGTTAATTCAGCAAAACATTTTTTTCAGTGTAAGTATGTACGTACGTATGAATGTTCGATCCAATTTGACTAGTTCTGTGCTGATGTCTTCAAGTACGTACGTAAGTATGAAAGTATATATCTGCGTTTGCACGTAAGTCGCCTAACTCGAAAACGATTAGCCGTAGAAAACTGAAATTTTGAAATTAGTCCTCGAAATTGCAGTCACATTGCAATGCATTAGGTCCGATTGCAGTCGGACTAATTAATTTATTTATCGGCTGATTAGTATGTTGTAAGTTGTTCGGAAAATAACTTCATTTTTAAGAACATGAGAAACCTATATGGCGAGCTTTGAGATCAAACCTAAGCGTTTCAAATGGCCATGAACTGACGAATTTAATGATTTTTTTATGTCCCAGCTATCTTACGAGCTGTTATTCGTCGTTTTGCATCAATTTGTGCCTTTATTATGTCTCCATCAGCTTCAACTTTCCTTCCAGAACATGTTTCATCCCCAACTTCACAATTGTCGTTTTGAAATTTTGCAAGCCAGTTTTAGCACTGGCGTTCTGTCAAGACATCTCCATACATATCGTGTTATCTTTTTTTTCTTTCTTGAACAGCATTTTTACCTCTTTGATAGTATATGCTAAAAATGCTGCTTTTCACTTTCCATGCATTTGAAAGGGCATCGATCAAAAACTACTCCTTAGAATCAATTGAAGTTCTTCAAAAGCAAGCCTTGTTATGTCAGAGGTCAAAACATATAATAATTATAGGACTTAAGTGTGAAATTGATTTCGAAAAAATACAATTAAGTCCTCTGTTAGAAAAAAACGATATTACTTTCCGAACAATCCAATAAAATACTTTAAATACATTTAAAGTCTATGGACATCTTCAATGTATTAAATGTGTGTGACCGATCATTTTTACACTCTTAAAACTATAGTACAGCGTTTAACCGAAATTCCAGTGCCAATTTAGCTGCAACCGGTGTTTTGAAAAATGTGGTGCTAAGATTCCCATTTTAGAGTGTTATCTGAAGGACCATTATATAGCAAAATTAATACACACTACTAGAAGAAAAGGAAAAAAAAAGTTCTACTCGTTGCTCGAACCGATAATGACTGGTTCAAACGCGCGGGCGTTGACAACTAATCCACGATTGGCGAAGTCTTTTGGCAAAAGCTAATTATATGCATAGCATTGTTTTATCTCAATTAGCAATAAAAATATTTGCAATACAATTTTTTCTTGTAAAAAATAGAATATTGAGCTCTGGTATTTTACACGCGATTTTAGAAAAGTTTCACAATTTGCTGCAAAAGAGACACAAAGGTTTTCCTTAGAGTATTCATTTATACATAGATATTATTAAACCATTTCGCAAACCGCCTGTAGTACCACTTTCATTTGGGCGACCCTTATATTACAATAAGCGGAAAATTTCATTAATCGATATTCCATTAAGCGGTTCGATTGTATATAGGAACACAACATTCCAATACCAACACGCATTCTTTTCATATATCGAATTGAGTATAAATTTTGTTATCTGAAATAGCAATTTGTCAATGACGATAAACAGCAACAGTGCAGTACATGCGTATGTGTAAAAAGGGTTCACCTTGCAAAAGTACGCTAGAAAGTTTATCATTTCAGTATTGTTCGGTGTGCTGCGAGTAAGGTAAAATCAAGTTTTCGAACTCGAGCTTCAAGAGAAAATTTTTAGAGAGCAAAACCATTCGAAATTTTTGGACTTCTTTCAGTTTTTCACCCATAAATTCTTTGTATATTTTCAAGCAAAAAGTCATTTTAAAACTTGTAAAGGATAACATTTCCTACAAATTTGACACCTAAAGTTTTTCTGTACTATGTATAGAACGGTGCCATGAAGCTCCCAAAGAAGTCTAAAATTTTGAAGAACATTTTTTTTTTTCAAAGTTTCTTTCCACTTTACATCACAATAACACGGGATTACTTCGTTGTACAGTAAAAGTACTCAGGGAAATATCGAGAAATTAATTAAGAATAAAATCCATATATAGGTAATAATGCTAAAAAAGCTATACGTCATACGCAGACTAAAATCAGTACCGGCCCTGCAAGGGTGGCTATTATATAAACATGGCGTCTCCAAATTCATCGGCCAAACTTTAAGAGTAGGGAATATATATATAAAGTATTTTTTTGAATAGCAATGCGAGGTTGGAAAATAAAAGTACCACGTGATTTCAGCAAAATGAGGATCCATCCATTTTCGCAATAATGTGCGTAACTGCCTCACCATTTTCATTTTCCCGCCTATACTTTGCAACGAGGCTCAGAAATGAAAAGTGTTGGCGAAAAATAATAGAATTCTGAGTCAATTATGAGCAATGTTGCGGGAATAGATGGAGCCCCATCGTGCTGAAACAACATGGTACTTTTAGATTCCAATCATAAACTGCTATACAGAAAAAAAGATTCTCTATATGTAATTTACATAGCATTAAATTTTGGCCCATGATTTTGGAGACGCCCTGTATACCAAATTTGAGATCAATCGAATGACCGTTAATAACTATCATGTTCACTCGCATATACATATATACATACAACACCGTAAAAATAGCATAATTGAATTCAAAAAACCCCCATGATGATTAGAATACTTTCGCGTCTGGTACAAGTTCGGAAAGTAAATATGACACATCAATACTAGTTGCGAACACTTACCGCCCAGAATATTTATGTTACTTCCCTAAAATTTATATTAACGCTTTTTTAACAGTAAAGTTTGAGAATTCTTCATTTCTAAGAATTCAACACATACCACCGTTCAGTAACTCAAGCGTTCTACAAAATTTTACTTCTTTTAAAAAACATCGTCTGACATCGAGAAACATCGATTGTAAGCTTTGCATGCAGTAACAATTTCTATCCCAGACCAAGGAGGTTGTCAAAATAGTCTGACACTTCAATGCAGCAAGGCTAATTTCACATTCATTTCATCTTAAATAATGACAAAAATTATACCATGTTCCCAAGTATGACCGTGGCCGATGATGCTTGAATTTGGAGAAGTGTCTGGCATCTCGAGTGGATAAATAACATTAGGGATATCCTATGATAAGTTTTTGGCGCCATAACTCTTATAGATTTCTGATTTCGGTCTAGTGCAATATTATTGTGCAAAAGATACCCCGATACTAAGGGCTATTTTCCATTTTATGTAGAAAAGATTTTCGAAGGAGATAATAAAATCAATTTGACTGAAACTACTTGTGAGTTGAGAGTGAATATTCTTTTCTTAGGGTTTGGAAATACAGACTGTACAGTTACAAAATAGAAACTTATTCATTAACACGTAAAAAATTGCAGTTTGTTTATGTGCGGTAAAACAAAGCATTACTCTGCAAAAATTTATAACTTTATTTCATTAAATGTATAATGATTTATTAACCCTTTAAATACCGCACTATGATCCAGGAATAAAAGATATAATTAATTCATGAAAATTACATTAGAATACACCCATAATGACTAAAAAACAAAAAAAAATTGTCATTAAAAAATTTCCTTCACTGATTTCCTGGATGTTCCATTTTTGGAACATTGGCATGTAACACTATTTTTCCTTTTCTGTATTTGCTTCATGTAAACAACAAAACGCTGTATGATATAACTCTAAAATTTTATGCAGTAATAAAGTTTAACTTGATAATTAGGTGCAAAATGACTAAAATTTAAGCAAAACTCAATAAAAAATTGTAATTTTAAAATTAGCATATATTTTATAAGAAATGCAATGCATAAATGTATAAAAGAACGATAAAAGCAATTTTACGCTTGCATAGTCTTGACTAATAATACAGATAATATAAATAAATGCAGTTTTAAAAATGTCAGCTACCTGATCAAGAAATAATAACATATTTTATTCTTTAGAGGGTGCTTAGAATTTCAACCAGCAATACAAAAATTTTAAAACACACTAAAGCGCTAATTTCTTTTTATAATTTTTTAGCATTTTTTTCGCAATGTCTATGATAATGTGGGAAGTCTACATGGAGAATTTTCTTGCATTCAAAACACATGTTTAAAGTTTTTTTTTTTTTTTTTTTTTGCATACTAAAAAATGCCATTTTCATGTAAGAACGTCATGTGCATCTGAATTTTTTGCAGATTTCCATTGATGAGCACAGCGTAATGTTGATTTTAGCTTCGACTGAAAGAAATTTAAATTAATACTCTTCTAAAGTTCTATTGCCCACATGTCTCCAGGTGTAATCAGCTCAATCAAAACGATTATAATTTATTTCTTCATCAGTAATGCACCCTTTTCATCAAGGATTTGACAAATTTCTATGATTGACTTATTTCAATCATCCGACATAGAACTTTTTAAAAAACCAACATTGCCTATAGTTAGAAATTTCTTCGACTGCGTTGTTTCTACAATCATCTATACAAGTTCTTACTGAAATGGCTTCGAAAATCGCAGAGCATAGAAAGAAAATCAAGCACGTGGCTTATGTCACTTCCTCCCATAAGTTCTCGCTACATAAAAAGGACTTAAAATAAACAAACAAACCCTTGTGAAGCACACATTCATTACTAACAGAAGAAACAAGTAGCTGTCTGAGCTTAAATCAGAGGAATACAGCACTAACTATCCACCCTCCTTCTGGCAAAGGGGTAAAAGATATGACAACGTCCCCCTTACCCCCTCCCCCTCTAGTACTTAACCCTTCAAAAATAACTAAAATATCGGTTATGCCTTTGACAGACTTATGTTCAGCAGATATAAGCACTGAATGTATCAAAATCTAATAAAGGAACACAAGCAACACATACATGAGACATTCCTGATTTCGTATATCGTTACATGCCAATGTTCCTTTTTTGGAACATTGCACATTTATGCAAGATTGAGAAAAGATACCTTGATATATTTTTATTTTTTTATTATCTCTTTGAATTCATCCATTGGAAATACAATAGGGGAATTTTCGGGCGAATTTGAATTTTATGGGATTTTATAGAATTTTTTTTCTTGAGTACTGTAAAAATTATAAAAAAAGGCGATTTTTAGAAATTTTTGCATTTGGAAAACACTTAATATATCAAAAAATCAATCACACTTTCAATAATAAGCAGTATTTTTTTTCAAACTGATAGATATGACAGTTTATTTTTAAGAAAATATTAAAGATGATGTTCCAAAAAAGGAACATTGGCATGTAAAAGGTTAAATATTTCTATTATTCTATATATAAAAACTAGCAATTTGCTTATGAATCGTGAAATAAAGCATTGTTTTGCAAAAATTTAGAACATTTTCCATTAAATGTATATAATGATTTATTAAATATTTCTATTATTTTGAATCTAATCAAAATAAAACTCCCCTGACTATTTCGAATGAATTTACTTCATTCGAAAAATACCGTTTTTTTTTTCAGTAATGACAAATGTTGTAGACATGTCTTATTATTTTACAGAAATATTTTCTTTTAAACATATATGTATTTACATTTAAAACAAAATGTATAGCCAAAAATGTTGAAAAAAGTAGTTCTTCACGAAAGTCTTTTGAAATTTCTATTTTAGGACATTTCTGAGAAAGGATAGAAATTCATTATCCAAAAAATAAAATATTTTGAAGTAAATGCTTGAAAAAATTTTTATATGTAATTCCTTTTAGCATTCAGGAACAATTTTGCTTTTACATTGCATTATTATGGAGATAAAAATACAGAGTACTAAAATTTGTTTTGAAAAATAATTTTACTAAAACTCTGTTGTATTTAGAGATTGCAAATAGATACTTAAATAAGGCGTTCTACTTACTACTGTACTAGAGCATTTAGTAAATTAACAGCAAAGTATTGCAATTCTAATTTAAAAGAACTGCTCAAAATTTTTTCAAAACGCTGTTTTTTAAAGGTTTTTCAATAACCCTGCGTGAATTACAGATCAAAAATGCTGAAAATGTTTCCCTTTGGCAGGTGACGATGTGATGAGATGATGTACAATGTTTGAGCATTTCAGAACAAAAAGTGTCGGAGATATACACTGACTTAAGGCACTTTCACATTGCTCTCAAAGGAAAAAAATGACGTCGGATGATCGCGTTTCAGGGATCGCACAGAAATTATAAAAGGAAGCAATTATTTTCACGCTAACTATAAACGTTTACATTTAAATTTACGTATAGTCCTAGACCAACTTTGTTTAATGATATATCTGAGACTTTCTATAATGAAAAGCTAAAATTTCGCATTACTTAATTAATGAATGGGGCACATTTTACTAATGGATAATTTTTTCTACGGGTGCTTGTAACAGAGTTTTTGGTTTGGCTATTTTAACATAATTATAATGCGTTGCGACGAATGAGCCCAGGCTCGATACACATAGTTGCAATATAAGAAAAGGGCATTAGAATACTTGAAACAGTTTTATTTAAAAGAAACTATCGAAGCATAAACTTATTACAGCGGCTGGTGGTGTCTCAGCGAAATAAAAATACGCCCTATAAGGACAGTGAAAATAAGATGGAATGATTTAAAAGTTACGGCAGCACAGAATTACACATTGGCGAGAACAAACACTTGGCTGAGATAAATAACGCAAGTTCAGCGACTAATAATATCAAAGACAAGAAAGTTTTTTGACTAATAAAATCAAAGGAATATTCCAAGCTAACTGAAATCATAAAATTTTGAAATTTTTATCGCTCCTGACGTAAATTTTAATTTTAAGTCGATCTGTCAAACGAAGTGTATCTATAACCGTAATTACACTAAAGATTTTTGTTTTGGTGTGGTACAACCCGTAATTGCCATATCTGCAGGCTTTTATTTATTTAAGAAATAAAAGCCATTTTAAGAAACACCCTGCATATATTATTGATATGTATATGTACATACAATATACATATATATACATATGCATACATTTCTTTTTATAATTAGGTACTACGCCATTATGTATCCTCTTAGTGTGAGATGGACTAAGTCTCGAGGATCCATCATCATGATCTCTATATGGGGCTCAGCTGTTGGCCTATCCAGTTTTCAACTTATACACGGCAAAGCCGAGAAATTCGTCATAGCTGGAAATGAGTTCTATGACTGCACTGAAGTATGGGAGGAAGTCGATGGAAAGGTAAAGCTTACAAACTTCTCTTTTTTTACAACAAACATTTATTTTCTTTTTAATTTTGATATATCAATGTTTTGTTCTTTTTCATGATGGCTATTTTTATGGCAGCCGATCGGTATAAGGAAATAGAAGAAATCCCGCAACTAGCTGGGGAATAAAAATACGGATTACAAGAAATTTAAAAGTTAACCTTCTGAACGCCTTGGTAAAGAGTAAAAGTGTTTTTTCACTCCACAGTGAATTCAAATAGTGACGGAGACATTACGGAGTTCAATTCTCTGTGAAATAAATAAATGCAAAATTCCTTTCACTAAATGCTAGTTTCCTTTACAATTTGAGTATTTTTTTAAACTAAAACAACCATATTTACACTTCATCGGCTAAAAAGCATAAAACTAATGTTTAGGGCTCATTCCTTCTAATTATAGATTTTTTTACGTTGTTGAGCGCTGAACTTACTAACACATGTTTAGAGATTTTAGTTTTTATGGTGCAGCCTCGTGTTTTTCATTTGTAATCTACAATTCATGTTTAATATGTAAAATCCTAAAGGTACATGGATGAAGGTTCTCCTTTCGTCTAAAGTGATGATTCCTCGCTTTGGTCTTTGAATTCCATGTTACGCAAGGTTAGGGCATTTAAAGCCAGATGAGGGGGCACCAAACCTGGGAAGAGAACATGAATCTTCGCTGGTTCATTTTTGAAAGGGCGCGGTGAGCAGATTAACGAAGAATCATGAGTGAACAGGCTAAACATGGATTGCAACAACTGGGATCAGGCAGTATGACCATTTTGCATCTTTTTCTAGTGACTTGAATCACCCAAAAATCGGGAGTCAGGAAGGTTCATTAAGGGCAAGGTAAGTGTACAAGACACTGAAGTATGCACGTCCAGGGTTATAGCTTATCATGTGGTTGTCGATCTGACGGTTTGGAGGTTTTGAGCGGTTTTTTCCAGCTGTAACGTAAATAAGAGTTAAGGCCCCTTAAAATGTCCTCCGCCGAAGGTGTTCCCAGTTACACTATTCAAAATATATCTGTAAATTAACGGAAAAACGAGTGGCAGCAAAGTTGCCAGTATGTTTATTATTTTTCCGTTTTCCGTATGGTATCTTTACGTTTTGCTAAAACTGCGAGATAAAATACTGCTCTGCTAACGATAGGATCGAACCCTCAACCGACGGCGGGGGAGACAGCTGCTCTAACCAGTAGGCATTACACGACTGGTCCTGGTTTGGTCAAAGGATGAGGTGAAGGTTTTTTAAGTTTTTTTGCGGTAGAGGAATTCTCTCTCTTTTCATGGTTTACAATTTCTAATTCGTGACAAAGTGTTGTCCAGTTATTATTAACATAGTCAAATTATTGAATTGGCAAGAAATTAATTTCGATTTTCACAAATGTATGTAATTAGTAAAAACACTTACTCTTTAGATATTTGACTTATCGGTTTAGATTTCTATGCAGACATACTGCAAACACTGAAAATAAGAAGAGCAATACTTTGGCTGCTTGAAAAAAAAAAAAAAAAAAACTTGATTTTTCGTTCTCAGTTTGAAATAATAATAACAGAAATTATTTCTAGCCAGTCGTATACATTTATGACTGTGATTTGAAACACTCTTGGTTATGAAAGGGAATTCTTCATTAAAAAAGTAATTAATTACAGTTTAATTTTTAATTACTTGTGAGAAAGCGTTTGGTGGCAATATTTTTTTTCCATTTAAAATGTCCAGCGAAAATCCATTTCTCAACTTGCAAAACTTACAAACCAAACCAAACACGGAAATTTACCGTTTTCTCAAGAAATTTCAGAAAGTTGCAATCATTTTTCTTCTTTTAACGGAAAATAACCAATTCATGGGGAAATGGTCATTTTCCTAAAAATGAAGACTGAAATTATTCTGAATTTTCAGATTATTTTTAGCAGTGTAGGCAAATAGCGCTCGTGTAGTTTTGGCTTAAACAAAAGACTGACAAAAGACTCCCTGGGAGTCAGGAACACTTTCTCTAGATCCAAAATTCGCGTCACTCAGGTATGATTTTGGGCCTATTTTGCCTCAGTAGAAAGTTCTTTTTAAGCCAAAGCTAGACGCTGTGTAAAGAATTTATTTATGAGTTAGTTTGGAAGGAAGGCAGAACACATCTCCAAAAATACCGTTTTCTAGACACTTTTGCCCACCGAGGTTCACTATTGCCAGAAGGCGGTACTTTTGGTTATTCAGGCCTCTTAAAAACTGCTAACAACCACCAAGGAACAAAGATCGCGTTATATATTGGTTTTTTAGGGGTAGGGCGGGAATTGACTCGAGAGTCTGGCTACCACGGATTCATGTTAGTGAAACTGCCTAAATAACGTATGCGTACTTTGTAATGTCGTACGGCGTTTGGTATATGAACGTGTTAATATGCTTGAGCTCTTCGTAATCGATGCTTGTTCTAACTTTCAGGTGTACACCGCACTCGTGTTTTTAATCACTTTCATCCTGCCTATGTTGGTGCTCACATTCACATACAGTAGCATCGGCTGGAAAATGTGGAGACACACGTCGCCTGGCAATGCGGACGCGTCTCGAGATCAACAGCAGCTCATGGCCAAAATGAAAGTAAGTGTCAGTCACACAAGGGGCAGTTAATCCTTTAACGCGCGGTGGTCGTGCCGTGAACCCACCTCTTTCCAATGCTTTCGCGCAATAAAAAAGACATGGGTAAATAGTCCCAAATCCAAAAAAAAGTACTCCTGCTGCCATCTCTCGACTTAAGAACCAACAAAATGGCGGTCAATCGAATCGCCCTTCGCGTGCTACAGAGCTGAAGTCCTTTTTTGATGCAGCCAGCTGTGCGGAGAGGCACAGGCGGCAACAATTAAAATATATGTACAGTATACGTTTCATTCTAATATTAACTTAACTCCATATTTCTAGAAGCACGTTAAATTTAAAACATGTTAATTCTCGACAAGTTTGACAATTTTTTTAAATATATGTAAATATATATACAGTAAAACCTCAATAAGTCGTCGCCCGCATAAGTCGTCATTTTCCTTTGGTCCCGGCAAAGTCTCATAGACAACATTATAAAATCACCCTCCTTTACTCGACACTCAATTTAAGTCTACTCCGGATGTCCCGTCACCCTCAGAAATGACTATGAAAAGTGCATTTCTGGAAAAGCAAGCAAACAACGCCTGACTTCTTCTTGGAGCTAATATAAGTGGAAATGAGAGCCTAAAACCCCTTGTGATAGGCAAAAGCAAAAATCCACGCTGCTTTAGAAATGTTAAATCACTTCCATTTGGTTATGAAGCAAATTCAAATGCATGGATGATTACAACGATATCGGAACGACATATTCGTAAAATAGATTTTCAGTATACTCGTCAAAAAAGAAATGTTGCCTTTATTGCCGATAACTGTACCACCCACATTGAATCGAAAAATCTAAAATCGATCGAAGTTTTTTTTTTCCCCTCCAAATGTAACTGCACTTCTGCAGCCATTATTGTTTCGGGCCTTTCTTTTCTTTCATAAATTCCCACTCCGCATAAGTCGTCAAGAATGTTTGGTCCCTTTAGTGACGACTTAACGAGGCTTTACTGTATATATATATATATATATATATATATATGTGTGTGTGCACAATCTCATAGCAGTGAGTTGCAGTACTTTGACTGTCTGGTATAAAATAAAAACGTTTCCTAAGATATTTAATAAGCCTGAAATATGAAATGCGTGAATGCAATTACGAATTATTGAAGCTGATTTTAAATTTCAAAAGCGGAAAGCTGGATTTCTTTTGCAATACTTGAGTAATTGCTTATCATTAGTAGGAATTTACAAGAATGCTTGTAATAATGTAAAAATGCTGTATAGTGCTATTTATAACTTAATTATAGTTTTACGTTATTTTACTAATAACCCACACCCTTCCTATACGAAATAATTACTACTTAAGAGTATATTTATAGGATCAATTTTAAAGGATCCTTTGAAATTGTAATGCAGATGACCTTGATGCTTATATTTAATGCTTATCTTAGATTTAAATCTTTTTTATTAGAATCGTGAACGTACATAAAATGTATCAAGTACTTCAGATATGTTAACGAAACATATTCCGTACTATTTTAGAAGATTTTAATTTGTGTAGAAGTGCGAGTAATCCTTTCTAAAGTTATATTTCAAAACACTTATTTAAGAAACGGTATGTAAATTTTACAATTTAATTAAGTGTTACAAAAGCCTAAGCAAAATACACGATCGAAGACATATATTTCTTACGTAAGATGAAGAGTTTTTAAAGGGTTTTATTCATATATTTTAATGTACTTTATATAGCATATTAAAATATATTAATAAAATGAGATTAATAACATACACCTCATTTTATTAATATATTTTAATATGCTATATAAAGTGCTTTTCCATGTTTCCACTTAAACTGGATTGATGTATTTTTATGCACTTCTATTTCCACACGGCTAAAATTGGATAGCTTCTTCAGGCATGTACTTACTTCAATAATAAACTAAATATTAATTTTGGGGCCGAAATTGTTCAGACGTTGGAATTGTAATGGTTCTTCAACAAACAATAAAGGCAAACTTTGTTATTCCTTGAGTTGTTTTTCACTTAGATACGTATTTTTTTTTTTACAATATGATTATGCCGCGATAAAATTAAAAAATTGAAAATTTTATTTCAAAACTCGGGGTATTTTGTGATTTATTCTCTTTTACTTTGAGTTATTTAAGCTCAACTCAATTTTAAAACTGTTGAGGGTGAATACCAGTTGTCTTCAAATTTGCAAGCAACACCTTTGGACAAAAGAACAATGCAAAAAGAATAACGTATGTGCATGTTGTAAAAGTAAATAATAAATGTTAGAAAAAAAATATGTGCCTTATGATTCGTCTGAGTATAGAATTATTCAAATTTATAGATTTTGTTTAATATATCATTAGCTCTTACTAGTCATATAGCTTTAGGTTGTTTTAACTTCCATAAGAATAAATCTACTTGACATCGGCTCTTTTAACTTACAGATAGTTAATAAATTATTACAAACAGATAAAACTTTCGGTGGTTGATTTTGATATGTGAATTAGTGTGTGTGTGTGTGAGAATGTACTTGGAAAGAGGTGCTACTTACTTATTTGAAATTAAAATGTTTTCATTATCGGCAACAGATGTTAAAGGAATCTCATCACATATTTCTTTATTTTAATTCTATAACAATAACAGGGAGTAAGCCATTGCATTCTAAATACATTGTATGCTCCAATCTCCTTGTTTCCACATTTACAACATCTGTAACATTATTATATTTTTCATTAAATTGACTTGGCGCAACCAATTTAGTGGATTTGGGTAGATTTACAGATTTCCCGAGAGCAGGAAACGGACCAATTGGTTTACGGTTTACGTAAGGCATGCTTTCCATCTGACCTGTGCAATTACAACAGTAGGATCAAACAAGCTGAAGTCACGGGGAAAGACTCAATATGAATATGACATTACAGGATTAATTATTTGCATAATCAACAACAACAACAAAAAAAATAAAAAAAAAAACTTGAGTACAGTGCTGGTGTACAAAGTCCAATGTTGGCAGTTCCTTTAAGTTACCAGTTCTAAGTTCAGAGAGGAGGCAAGAAGACTTCCAGAATAGCCCAGTTTAAGATAATTGTACCTCCGCTATTCGAAATATCTCTTCGTTAAACAATCGTTTATCATTTTTGAAATGCGACTTGGATGGTGACTGAGATTCCCTTATTTATTTTTTCTTCTTCTTTTGGACAATACATCTTTTTTTTTCTTGATTAATATAAGAATACAGAATAGTGAAGGCCTTATTTTAAAAATGTTGTTGCTTCTGTTTTATTTGAGAGTTTTCTATTTTTGACATGGTTTCTTATTTGCTTCTTTCCTACAGCATTTATGAATTTTTTAGCACTTATGGTTTTATTGTTGAAAATTCAAAGGCGTTAATAACTGATGAACCGATAATAAAACCTTACCATACCTTTCAACAACTAAAACTGAAACTGTTTAACCCTTTGAAGCGCAACCCTTTCCCAATGCTGAAAAAAGGGCAGCCGTTGCCATCGCTCGACTTAACTACCAGCAATATGGCGGACGATCGAAATGTTCATCGCCTGCCACAGATCTAGAGACCTTTTTTTGACGCAGCTGGCTGTGCTCTCTAGATCTGTGCTGTGCTCTAGATCTATAGATGTGCCCGGCACAGCCAGCTGCGTCAAAAAAGGGTCTCTAGATCTAAGGCAAGCGATGAACGTTTCGATCGTCCGCCATCTTGCTGGTAGTTAAGTCAAGCGATAGCAACGGCTGCCCTTTTATCAGCATTGGGGAATCTATCCAGCTGTTCTCGCGTTCTTCCATTTTTCAGAAGATGTCAGTGCTGTTAAAAAGAATCGTGACCATTTTTTGACGGGAAATGACGTGCTAAAAAGTAAAGGATTCTCGTGGAGCTATGTCACCCGAAACTATTTTTATAGAAATCCAATCTATTTTTCGTGACTGGCAACAGTCAAAACGTCAGAGTTTGGTGTTCCCGCAGAGCGGGATCACTGCGCGTTAAAGGGTTAAATATATAACTGATATAACAACCGCTTTGATTCCCTAAAAATGTCTGCAAAATAATACGCATTTTGTGCCGCTCCGCAGGTTGTGAAAATGATGGCTACGGTTGTGATACTCTTTGCCGTCTGCTGGTTGCCCATACACATATTCAACCTTTTAATTTACTTCGACCGGGGTGCTGTCATGCCTGTCACAGATTCGGAGTTCGAGCACTTTACAGCTGCCTTCTTCTCCTGCCACTGGGTGTCCATGGCCAACAGTTTCGTGAATCCCATAATCTACTGCTTCATGAGTGAAAATTTCAGGGTAAGTTTCAATTGCAATTGAATTCCATAATCTACTGATTCGTGAGTGAAAATTTGAGGGTGAGTTTGAATTTAAGCTGCACCTCATAATCTACTGCTTCACGATCGAAACTTTCTTGGTGAGTTTCAATTTTAGTTGAATTGTTTTAAACTAATGATAAACACAACAGCATAATTTAGGTTGTGAAGAACCATAATTGAAGCAATATGTTATAGCATCAGTGCTGAAACGAGTGTAAAAATATTTTCAGTTCTGATAAGCATAGTTTATGAATCCAATAATACATTTCTATGTAATCAATGATGTCAGAATTAGCGTCATACGCCAATAGGAAATGAAAAAAAAATGTATATAATAGCAAACAGAGAGTTTTGGTAGAGATTTTTGGAAAACTAACACATTATCCATGTCATTGAACTAATGAAATATTAAAATTATTCACTGTTCACAAGAGAAAAAATTGTTTTTCACGTGTTTCAGCACTGGTGATTAAATTATGCGAAACTGGGTTGCTACCTTCAAAATTTAAACTAGTCTAATCGATACCTTGTCATTTTCCAACTAATGTGATCCCCAAGATACACATATGTATTTGTACTAGTTTAATTTCACTTACTTCAAGTTTGAAAGTTCGTTACCTCAAATTGATTGCATTATAAATATCAATATTTAAATGGCGTAACAAAAATGTATGCCTTTTCCTATCTATTCTTAGACGGATTTGAAACAGCTATTGTTCTGCTGGTGCTGTTCAAAGAAACCACATAGGTCAGCTGGCCGGCTCAAAAATCACAGCGATCACAGTTCTTTTCGCACCACTACGTTAGTGCTATCCTCTTGTTCGGTCAAGCATCACCCCGGAACCATTCCTCTGAGAAGTCTCCATATCGACATGTACAACACGAAGTGAAAAAAAAAACCTTTCTTTGCATGTGCCAATGATTATTATATAATATCTTGTGTATAGATTAGTGATGATTTTATGTATTTGTGAGCTTTGGTATACATGGTGCATGGGGAAATTTTTTCAGTCAAACTAAATAGCGCTTGATTAGAATGGGGAAACTTGGCATTGATTATGTTGTTGGAATAATGTTTTCATAATAAAATTGAGCTATAAGATTGAGCTCAAAAACTATAACATAATTTCAATGATACCTTCTACTCTAATAACGTTGCACAAAATATCATTTATTCGTGTTATTGAAATATACACCTAATGCTATTCCTCTTTCTTACAAACTGTCTTAAAACGCCCTGTTATTAATTCCGTACTTATAATTACTCTCTGTTTTATACACTTATTGTTAAACACTCGTTAACATTAAGTGTTATTGAAGTAAACACTTAATGTTAGTCATTTTTCTTACTAACTGTCCTAAAATATCCTGTTATTAATTACCTACTTATAATTATTTCTAGTTTTTACTGCTAAAAATGATACAGTTTTCTTGTCTGGTAATCCAGGGCTTTTTAACAGTCCTATGGAGACATTTCTACTATTATTTCATTTTTTTTCACATTTTTATCCGAATTATTTAGTGCTTGATGCAAGAAATAACCCATGCACCTTCAACTGTGAAACCCAATAAAATTATTTTTCTGTTTGTGAAAATAAGTTTCTTTGTAATTTCTTAAACAACACATCAACTATACACTGTTGTGTGCATAAATGAAAAATGGGCTTTTTTCCAGAAGGAAAAAGTCCTTAAAATGTGGGCATAATGCATGTATGTTGAGCAGACACCAGTTACCACTCGTAAACTTTATAGCAAGATAGAGCAAGTTCAACTAATATTGTCCAATTATTAATACCTAAACCAACAACTAGAATAACTCTCGTAATTGAAATGAATTGTCGTGACATTTTGATACTCTTGTGATTCCGATTCAGAGATAACATAAAAATCCAGAAACTCGAGATACAGAATAAGCACAATTCGCCTTAATTTAATCTTTCTAAGTATCCACATGCCAACTTTCTATTTGCACTTCAGAACCCAAAATAAATTATCACGCACGCAAAACAGCTTCAATTCAACAGGATAATGATCATGTTTAAGCAATGAATAACCCACATCATAAAGTGGTAAATTGTGCTCTTAGCACTCACACATAAACACGGATTAGCAATAATGGATTTTCATCTAAAGATGTATTTACGGTCTCAGCAGTAAGTGTTTATTTGTTCATAAGTGTTTACGAGAGGTGCATCAAATATCTTTCAGATGCACACTGAATCAGATTAATAATATCTAAACCATGTTCAATAGTCTCTTATTTTATATAAACTCCAGAATTCATCAAGATAGCCTGCAAAGTATATGCATTAAGCTACTATGTTACTCAACCGGAAAAAAATGGAACTAGATGTTTAAAATATTTCTATTATTAAACAATAAAGAACAGGACTATGAACACATTTTTGATAAGATAATGCTATGTTTATTAAACAAGCAGATAAAACATTAGAAATGATAATGTTTTTTTTTAATCTCATTCTTCCCACACAAAAGCCGTTATGATTTTTAATATTCAGGTGCGTAGAACAGAAAAGTTCCAAAACTCTAGTTTTAGATTGAACATGAATATTTTGAACATGCAAGAATTCTTTTCTTTTACTTGTTGGAACTATATAAAATTAAAAGAACAGATAAAAATTATTAAATATATTTATATCCGTGTCATAAAGAAAATTGCTGAGCTACTATTACAGAGCAATTCTCAAAAATCAAATATCCTACTTTCAGAAAGTTCTCAACACAACATCATGTATTGAACATGGAAAAAAAATTGCCAGTGACATCTTCCGAGATGGAGTATCTCGTTTCTGTGGGAGTAACGCTAGTATTTTTCAACAATCAATACACTGAAAGCGCAGATGTCGAAAAGGATATTGATGAAAGGAAAATCAGGTTAAAGGATATATCTGTTAAAACTCACTTTTGATTTATTTATTCATTTTACGGTCCTGGAATATGGCAAGATGTTAGCATATTCAAATGATGCAATCGACTGATCTATTTATCTACATTAAAAACCAGAAATGTTCAATCCACTGATTAGATTATGTATTTATTTTTACTACACTCCATATTTCACCCCTTCACTGGTTCATATAAGATGGATTCCTATAATACGGCAGAAAAATTGTGATCTTTTCCCTATAACACGTTAAAAAAAACTCTTACTACTTGATGAAAGAATGTAACAGGTGTTTCTGTCTCATTCTTTCACCGTAATATCACTGATGATGCCGATTATGTGTTTGTGACTCATACAGCACGGATTCATATAACACTGAGCGTAATCTACCGTATTATACGAGAGTCTACTACATATTTTCAAACATTGAGCTACGGAAGAAGGGTGCGGACTTATGCAATAAAAGGTGGGTGGCTTTTTACTTACCTACTTCCTTCCTTTGTAATACATTATGAGACTGAAGCGCTAAGCATTCAGCTCATTCGATCTAAACTACTTTTCTTCCATAATATGAACTGTGAAAAAAAAAACTACACATTATCTTTTTAAATGTAAGCAAAATAAACTCTGTTTAGATATAAACAAATTTTATATCAGCTATAAAAGACAATCTAATTCAATTGGGGCAAAAGTGTAAAATATCAATATGAGTATTCTAAAAGATGCAGTCACTGAAAATTTGAACTTAAGCAATTATGATACCTCGAAATTAAAAATGGAAATGTACCCTCAAAAGGAAGATAGTATTCTGTTGTTGCAAAGATCCTCCACAACTTTTGACGGGGGTTTCGAACACTAACAATCGTAACGCACGTGCTTTAATCAATTTGTTGAAGAAGAGGATCAGAAAATAAATGTAAAAAATTTGCTAACAAGAATGTTGGGAAACGCTCAGCACAGCTCATGAGAGAACCATATCTGGTAGTAAATTATTCCTACTGATAAAATTATACTCAATCAAATTACGTGAAGGAGGTAATATGGTAAAACATATTACTAAAATTTATCAAACACGGGATACGCTAACTGATATCGGTGAACAGATTAATTAGTAACATTTATCAGCATTAATGTTGTGTTCATCGCCCTTCAGCTATGACACCTTAATTACTGCTTTAGAATCAATAGCAGAAAATGTGTTAATCTCAGATTTTAACAGGAGTAAGCTCAGAGGCGAAGTTTCAAAGCACCAAGGTAAAAACATGAACAATTCTGCTCTAAAAGTGAAACATTGCAAGCCCAAGATTTATCAGACTAAACTCTGTCGTTATTGCAAAAAGAGTTCTCATAATATTGGTGAATGCTAGAATTTGAAAAACAAAAATAAACCCCAAGGCAACATAATTTTGAGTACAAAAATTCCTGACTGCCTCACAAATCAGACATGTGCTCTCGAGACAGTAAAAACAAGGATATAGTGAACACAATTCGGATTGGAATAAGGGAAAACCTGACCATAAAACTTTAACCACTTTCGTTGGTAAAACCTCAGAGGAATCCTGGATGATTTGCTCAGGAAGTTCTGTACATATCCTGAGTAAAATATAATAGTAAAAGTAAGTCTGTAAAGATAAAAGTAAATTCCATGAATTTAATTATAATAATTCTAGCTTTGCAATCGCGAACGTTCAAGAATTGAATTCCCATGGTTACGGGTCTGTACAATTCAATGTTCTCACATCTAACAACACAAACTACACCATAACATTATAAAAATGTATTATACGTGCCTGAAATTGAAACTAACTTAATTTTAATAAAAAAGGTTACTGAAAATGGAGGTGTGTCTGTATGTGAAAATCAATAATATAAAATAATTTGTGATGGTAATACTTGTTTTGGGGGTTATATAAATAATAACCGCGACTTTAGCCGTTTCGCTGTAACACATTTATTAAAAAATGAATATGAGGGCTTTTTTTTCACATTGAAAGAACACGTAGCAATGACCACAAGTAAATTCGGAAGAAAAGTACAAGCAATTCGTTCGGATAATGGAGGGGAGTATACTGGGAAAGAATTTGTGGAATACTTGAAGAAAGGGGGGTATAGATCATCAGTTTACTGTACCGTACTCGGCACTGCAGATGATCTTCTCAAGAAACAAAATAAATTTCTGTAATTTGTTTCCGTAGATAAAGAGGTTTCCTCGGGCAGTATGACAGGGTTTCGCGGGCCGCATCTGGCCCGCGAGCTGTAGTTTGGAGACACCGGAACTAGAAGATATTCAATTTTTATTATACAACGAAATCGGAATTGCATCCTCTGCAGAAACTTATACACATTCGAAAAATTTCGTTTGGTAGGAACATCCTCTCCTATATCAATGCTTCATGCAGAGAAAGTCATGATCCGTCATTCTATTATTGATCATGACGTCATCCAATTATTTGTAAAAAAGTTAAATTGAGTAATCCAGAAAACTATTTTCAGCGAATTGTAATCACAATTTTCCCTCCAAAACCTGATAACTGTGATTTCAATATGACGTTAATAACATTTGCGACACATAATTTTGTCGCGCAAATTATAAACTTTTTTATTCTCGGAAATAAAGTTGAACTTAAAATAGCGAAAAATCGTTTAAAATTATGGATCGGATGGATTTGGAGATTTTTAAAATATCACAGCTTGCTTTTTATATAATTTCTTTTTACATAATTATGGAAAAACACACAGTGTGAATTTTATTACGTTTTTAGACAATAACCTTTTAATCAGTTTGGATTAATGACGGTAAAATTTTGATTTTGAGTTGTTGAACCGGAATTAAGACAGAGTCAGTGAGTCGGGGATCAGCTTAATTATATAGTATAATTCTTTGACGTCATCCAACTGCTTTTAAAATTATCCAATCACTGCCTACCTACTTATGCTTCAATGAACTAAAATAAGATCAGCTCTCTATTTGCCGGTTGTTTTGGCTGACAAACGTGTGTTGCCGCCAACGAGAAACTCTCAGTAATTTGTTATTTTCTGACTCTTTATTTCAGCACTCTACCGTACGTGTAGAACGTATTTTCCGTGCTGGCCACCATCAGACCACCCGATCCGCTAAGTGTTTATAATGACAATATTTAAATAAATAGAAGTTGATTTAGCATGTGTTATAAACATCCGCAAATATTTCTAATTTTAAAATAATTTATTTCAAGCATTTCTACTTTGCGTTCCCTCTATAATATTAGTTTCATATTGTAGACAATTCAAGCAATTGAAGACAATATAAGCAAAGACTATTTTAAATTTTGGGGGGATTAATTGTGAATGTAAATAAAACAGATACGAGCAGACTTCAGTTGCTATGAAACAAAGCAAAGACATAAGGTACTTTATACATCTGTTTGTTAAAAAAATATATACTATTTAAAAGAAACATTAAATATTGCGGTCTGGTGTTACCCATAGTCAAAATTACGTGCTGCTGGTATACCTTCTCAAAAATGCATTCGAGTATAAGGAAAAATTTCCTATTTTAGTTTTGCAGATAATCACTTGGTTTTTAAAAGACGCGCAATGCGGTAGAAATATGAAAAATCATTAAGTATATACACTGGCCTCCAAAATTTAAAGAACAACATGTGTTGTGAAGCTCACCATAAAAAAATGACACTAACAATAAAATTTATAGTTTATATAAATGATGAAAATGAACTTTATGCAAATAACTACCACTATTTTACAGAAAAGAATAGGCAAATATGAGTGAGAGAAAAATATGCAAATATCAGGCTTTCATAATTACGCGTGTAAATTTTGATGATTGGCAACTTTTGTTAGCAGATTCGTTGACAATAGGCAGTAGGGTGCCATAATGTCAGAGTGAAACCGTTTGCCCGATTCGTTAAGGTGGTGGGCGGTCGGATGGATTGAAATGGGATTGTCACAGGCTCATGCTGCTAGGCATCTTAATGTGTCTCGCAATGGGGTTCACAGTCTCTGGAATCAATGTCAAACCGAAGCTTCTGTGTCCAGAAGACATATTACAGGCCGACCATATGCTACAAAACTTGCAGAAGACCGTTTTATAGCTCTTTCAGCCCGAAGGAGAAGAAGCGTTTCTGTGCGAACTTGTTGCAGAACACTCTGTAACATTAGGGAGAAGAGCATCCGCTAGTACGGTGGGAAGGCGTCTTCAAAATGCAGGTCTCATAGCAAGATGACCAGTTATGTGTGTCTCCCTCAACAGACGACAGAGAAGAGCCCGCTTATCATGGGCAAGAGAACACGTTTCCTGAACCAGACAGACATGGGCTTCTGTACTCTTAACGGACGAGTTCAGGCTCACACTGGAGAGCGATTCAGGACGTCTGCTTATCTGGAGGGAACAAAGCACCAGATATCATCAATCCAACACTGTTGAAAGACTCTTACAAAGGTGGTGGAATAATGGTTTGGGGAAGGATCTCCTCAGTGGTCACATTGACCTGCATGTGCTCCAGGGAGGAACTCTGACTGGTGCGAGATATCAGGATGAGATTCGTGATTCATATGTCTGGCCACATGCCGGTGCAACTGGAAATCATTAGATTCTAATGGATTATAATGCACGACCTCACCGAGCCGTAATTATTGAGGAATCTCTCGAGGATCTTGGTTTAGACCGAATGGAAGGGCCAACTTTATCTCCAGACCTGAATCTGACAGAGCTTCTTTGGGACTATCTTAGTAGTCAGGTTGTTGCTTTAGATCTTTAGGAGAGCAAACGAACAAAGCTTACTCATTGTCTGGTCTTCGCTTCCCATTTCGATAACCAGAAACTTAATTAACAGCATGGAAAGTCGATGTCGCCAATGCATTCACACTAGGGGTGGGTATATCCTTTATTGAAACTCATTTTCATTATGTTTCTATGACATTTTACCACACAAAACTGCGATGTATTATTTTTTCCAAGAATGGACTTTTCCAGCGAGATTGCTTTTTTTGTTGTAAATCATTTTTGCGTTTTCCTTACGTAAATTTCTATATTGCAGTTAATACATAACTATTTTGTGCACAAGTCATCCGAATTTGATGTTTCTACATTCCTTCATTTGCAAATTAAGCGCAAAAAACAGGTTGTTCCTTAACTTTTGAAGGCCTGTGTATTACACGATCAATATTTTATAATATGTAATTTTTAATATACGAAACCAACGTAGGAATTTGACTTAACTCGGATACTTTTTGAGAGGGTTTGCAAGAGAGTCCAGGTAAAGTGTAGAAAAATACAAATTCCTAGAGAACTTATGAATAACATTTGGCTCCAAAACTATTGTTTAAAACAGAACTACTATACATTTAGTTCAATAAATTAAAGGAAGTAGACAGCGATTGGATAATTCTGAAAGCATGTGATCGAAAGTAATTGAAATGAAATGAGCCAATAAATAAAAGCCACTTGGGGAGGATGAAAGGGAAAATGCAAACACGTTAGAATTACAAAACGAAAGAAGAACACCCATGCATCACGATCGGATTTATGTCGCACGCATACTTTAAGTGAAAATAATGATGAGTTAAATAATTCAACGACTATCTATTATAAGGAAATAGGGTTATCAGTATTGGCAATGGAATTACGTAATAATTTACCATAATTGGTGCTTATACCTCACATATTGAGGGGAAAAGTTATTAGCGAAAATGGTCGACGGTTAAAACGTACATACCAAGTTATCTGCAGTTAAAGACAGATTTAGAATGTATGTATTCCCTTAGTGAGAAGAATGAGTTCGCTTGTTTCTATCCAAAGAATAATGGTTGAGCATATATCCTGCTAAAGATGACAATGATGGGCCTAACTATCCTAAATTTGTGCTCTATTTATAATCTGTAATGCTTTTCAGTTAAGGCAACGCAATCAGTCAACCAAAATTGACTTAGGCGTCCCTTTTCTAGGCTTTTGCTTGGAAAAGAAAAAAAGAGAGTGAGAACACAGATTTTTAAATCCAAAAAGGAAAAATGAGAACATAAACTAAAAGTTAAAATGCCTTATTAAAAAAATTAATTTAAAAAACTGAAACAAATTAAAATTGGTTATTACATACACTGATGAGCCAAAACATTATGATCACACCCACATTTTTGCAATGTACTCGTCTGGATGACATGGGGAGCACATAGGTAAGTGGTAATGGTATTTAACTGTTGCTGAAGAAGGTAAGGAATCATTCTTGCACTTACGTTTGTGAATAATGGGAAAGACTGTTGATCTAAGTAAATTTGATAGAAGGCAGACTGTGATGATCCGAAGACTCGGAACGAGTACCTGCGAAACTGCATGACTGGTTGGTTGTTCACTATCTGCCGTTGTTAGTATTTATAAAAAGTAAATTAATGACGGTGAAACCAGCAGTAGACCCCAAGATGTTGGGCGTCAACGCATCATCAAAGAAAGAAGACGTCGAAACTGTCTCGCCTAGTACAGCAAAATCGGCGGCAAACAGTGGATCAGCTGAGAACCCGATACAATGCAGGTCGAAGTACAAGAGTTTCGGAACACACAGTTCAGTGGACACTGTTGGATATGGGTCTGCGGAGCAGACGTCCTACTCGTGTGCTTCTGCTTAGGAAACGTCATTGTCAATTTCGCCTACAGTGGGCACGGGAACATCGAGACTGGACCATGAGATAGGTGGAAGAGCGTTACCTGGTAGGATGAATCTTGGTTTCTCTTCATGTCGTCGATGAACGTATCAGACTACGCCATGTTCCAGCAGAACAGCTGACCCCTCTTGTACAGCAGGCTATACACAGGCTGGTGGCGGTGGTATTATGCTTAATTTAGTCAAACTTTAGGAAGATCCAGAAAAAAATCCGCCTGGAACATTTAAAAATATATTAATTAGCAGATTTTAATTAAAGTTGTAATTAATTATACTTGAATTCATTTTTACTTTTGTATTTTTCCCTCTATTAACAAGACTAAAAATATACAAAATTCAAAGAAAGGAACTTTAAATTGAAGAAAAGTTTAACAAGCATGGAAGAAGCTTTGTGTATCAAATTAGCACTTTTTATTGGCACACAGTATGCCATGCTGTCTTTACCTAAGCTGCCTCCAAAGCATACTAGGGTAGCAAGCATAAAAAAGTGTATCATAGCTCATTAAGGTACCTACCTCCCATGATTGGAGTAAGCTGTTGTTGTTGTTGTTGCTAATGCCCTCTGGCAACCTCGGGGCGGTGCCAGATCCCTCATATAGGCAGGCGATGGGCGGCTTCCATTTTAATGAGCCCCAGTGGGAGGAAGTTCGACTCAGCTCGGGGTCCCCTAATTTTGAACCAATTCCAGAGGAGGGACCAACTCCCTGAAATCGGCACCCCCAGAGGTATCGTTTAACAACTTGGAGGACATTGGAGCCACGACGCATTTTACGTGCACCAGCCCCCCATTAGCGTTCACGGTCCCACAGCAGTCGATCCGAGAGGAAGTTGACCCTCCCAAGCACTGTATAAGCTAGATGCTGCTTCACTTGCCGTGTTCTTATGGGAACGGAGTTTAACGCCCAGACCGCTGCACGACTTGAAGAAAGCTTGTACAGCTAATTAGCACTTCCTGCTGGTATATAGCATTTCATGTTATTTCTTCTTGAGCTAGCTATACAGCATATTAAGCTGTCAAGCATAAAAAAGCATATAATAGCTTGTTAAGGTACCTACCTCCCCATGCTATGAAGAAGCTTGCACCACTAATAATCATGAAATTCTTGTATATAGCTAGCCATGCTATTGCTGTATAAGCTAGGAGTATAGCATATGATGCTAGCTAGCATTACAAAGCAAATAACAGCATGAAAATCTAGCAGACATAGCAATAACTAGCCTATTTTTGTTGCTCGTACTAGCATGAATTTTAACTTGGGTAGAGCTCAGAGACTCGGAAGGGCGAGGTTAGTTCGAATCACTCTTGAAACTCTTTCAGGTTACGAGTCCTCTCGCACGTTCCAAGATATCCGACAACATTCGGAGGCCATTTTCTTAAAATACCCAACCTATAACAGATTGAATAATTTTTTCATTATGTTTCGAAGACGAAAATATATAAACGACAGCAGTTAGGAAATACAAGTACTCGTATATTTTTCCTATTGCTTGTACAGGGTATAAGAATTGCACGTCACTGATTTTTGTGATGTAAAAAAAAAATTAGTTAAAAACAGAAACACACACAAATCAAGTAAAATTTTAAAAAAGTTGCCTTACGCTTTTGTATAATTGAATAGCTTTAAGTAGGCAGTTATCGATGTGAAATATAGAACTCAAGTGATTAACTGGTAAGCAGCTGAGACTAAGAGTTAATAATTGAAATAAAATTACAAACTTCTGTCTGTTAAAACTGTATGACTCTGTTAGTGAGATTTTCTGTACGCAACGAAACGTATAAAAATCTTAAGTTTTATTCACTTTTATTTGTTTATCTATTTATTTTCAAATTTTTAATGGAAATTCGATCGTAGGGAAAAACGTACTATGTAAAATAATATCAAAAATACTTAAAATATTTTTAGGACAATCTTTCAAGATAAAAATTGTATAACTTTTTTACACATGCATTTTATTTTTATAGTTAACAAAACTTCTACGATAATTTAATTAGAGCATATTTTTACTGAGCTTGAACGTTTTAAATTCGTAAATCGTTAAACACTGAAAGAATTCATCAATAATAAACCTGATGTCCTAATAACAGGACGAAATCATAGAAATATCTATATGTATATGAATATGTATCTTTATGTATTTATTTATTTCATTATAAAGATAGACCAAATAATACAGATAAACAGCTTTTTTTTTAAACGTGTTATTTGAAAATTTGTTCAAAAGTATTAATGAAAATATTTTACGTTGCGTAAGAAAATATTTATTTTTCAAGTCTAAAAAATTGTTTACCTTTAAAAGAAACTTGAGCTTCAAAAAGGGTTTAAAAAATGATCTATAGTTATTTCTTATATAAGTGCAACAAATTTTTTAAGACAAGATAGATGTTCTAAAGTTACAAATATATTTATTATAGAAAGAAATGGTAACAAATAAAAAAAAGCCATGTGTATAAATAAATACAAAAATTTTCATAAAGCTTACTTTTTTAGAATGTATTGTTGAAGAAAGCTATTAATCTGTTAAATACATAAAATAGACATATCAGGATGGTGTTGTCTATAACATATTTATGCATGTATGTATATTGAAGATGTTGTTTACTGGTTTCATAGAAGTAACATGTAAAAGCAATTGCCTATACTACTTTAGGAAATCAATATTTTTAGCTAAACTTGCGGTAAAATTTCTTAGAAAATTTTTTTAAAGTGAAAATCAATAATAACGAGTCTTCGTTAAACCTTGCTTATGGGTAAGAAGGCATAGGTAACTTTGGGTAAGAAGGCATACAAAACTAGAAGGCATAGAAGGTAACTATGGGTAAGAAGGCATAGGTAAGAAGTATACAGGATTTCACGATTGTTGTCCATAAAAGGTTTTAGTAACAACCATTCATCAAATGCTGTGAGACTTAGCAGATGGCTTAAATGAAATTATAAAATATTAGCGAATAACTTCTAAACATCACTATCAGACGTTGATTAATTTCTCATGCTTAGATACACTTTTGCTTGTGCAATTTTTATTACTACGAAATTTGCTCCGTATGATGGATATCATTGCGAGAAGGTGTGCCTACATGAACTCCTACTCATGATAGGGCATTTCAAGTTGAGGCGATGACATTTCGTATCAACATTTGAAGAAAACATGTAGGTAAAAACAGGTAGGTAGCAGGTAATACGTAGTTGAAAATATTTGGCCTTTATAACATTTTTACAGGTACCTTACAATAAAAATGCACTAAAATATCATTACTATATTGCATAGTTTCATCAAAAAAATCATTACGCAACTTCATACAAAGTTTCGGTGAAAAGTTACTTTGATGAAACTTTGTGGCAACACTTAAGACATTGGTTTAAAATTTTTTCCCTTAATAATGAGGGTATAAATTAAGAAACGATCTCGAGCAGGGATCACAGGCGTATTCTAATGAACAAGAATACCAGTTATTTAGAAGTATTAGAAATACACAACAAGTACGCATTAACTCTATGGTAACTGAATAATCGCACGGAGCAAAGTTCCTCTCATAGCTGTTGTTTGTTTTAACTTCTTCGTGCAAGTATAAAACTTCCTTGTGCTGTCTACCGTTTTTAGCAAGAAACTTATGAGCATATCTGAAAGATCAAGCACATGTCCCAAAACTAAACGCATCATAACTAAAGAAAGTTGTCTAAGGGAAAATAAACCTTCACTTAGCGTGACTTTAAATCAAAGTTTGCTCAAATACTGAATTTTATAAAATTCCTTAGAATTTTCTTAAAATTAGTGCAAGACCGTCCTAATATTTCAATAATAAACTGGTTTCAATAAGAGTTTTAAAGACTTTTGCCGAGACTTTTGACTTATAAGACTTTTGCCGATTTTTGTCGAGAATTTCAAACATTCAGAAAATTTATTCATTTATTTATTACTAGCCGCCTCCGGCGACCAGTTGGTTTGCCATCTAAATAAATCTTGTTCGGAGAGAATCCTGTTTCTCGCTGGCTACTGAAATCTCTCAGATTCTGAATGGGATTTTAAATTAAGATGGTTACAAACAGGAGTGGCCCTACGGTAAGTATCGTCCCCTGCTAATATAAAAAAGACGACCCCTTTTATGCTTTACTTAGTTTTTGAGTTCGAAATGACACCCCCTTTGAAGCCGGCGCCCAGATGCGATGCTTACTGTGTCGGGCCGCCCGTGATTACAAAAATAAGATGGTTAAACGATAAAAACCTATAAAAAGAAACAAATTATTTTCGTCCTATATTAATTCTGAAGAGCTTCTGGATAAAGTAAAAAAATCTGAAACAATTTCAGATTTTAAATGCGCACTGAAGTGCTGTATAATCCATGGGTCTTTCCTGTTTTCGTTCCATATTTCATTAAGTATATCATTATTCATGAGTGTGACTAAACAAAATTAAAATTGATATTTCTAACATCCTTTTCCTGGATGTAATACATTAGAAACAGATGAAGAAAAGCTGCGCAGAAAAATGCACAATTCAAACTGAATGAAAATTTGAAAAACTTATTCTCAGGTGTATTCAGCAGACGATAAAATTACGATAAATTGCACCAAGCGTTAGAATCATCTCTCCTCAAAATCGCACATCAACCATTTTATTTTACGCCAAATTAAAAAGTTGCACATTTTAGTCTCGGAAAATTTCCAAATCCTATTTTTTAGTATAAAAAATTTCATTCGTTCTCTGATTTCACATGCACATGATATTTTAATTAAAAAACAACCTTACAAATAATCTAAACAAAAAAAATCGTTATTCTTTTATTTTTACTCAAGAGTAACATGTAAAAGCAAACTCAAGAGAGTTTAATAAACATGCCAAATACGGCAACCTAGATATGTTTAAATTCTCACTCATTCCATTGTGGGGTTACACTTGCGAAATGGCGAAGCAAAAAATGAGCCTTTTGCGACACGTATTTTATCGATATCTCATAAAATAATTCGAATTTCGAAAAAAATCACTTCGAGGTATGTTGGGACTCATCCTGGAGAATTTCTATACAAAATTTGGTAGGTCTACGATCACCCGTTTCGGAGCTACGCGAGACACAGACAAACTAACTAACTGACAGCTTACACTTTGTTTTATTTATATAGAAGCTCAAAATGTCAAACTTGGATTTGTACAAATTTCATAAATGGATCTGAGCTATCAAACATTAAAGTCTGAAAACAAATGTAACTAAATCAAACCTACAATTCCAGATTTTGTTTTTACCGCAGAGATATGTACAGTCGACCCTCGTTTATCGCGGTTAATTGGTTCCAGATTCTACCGCGATAAGTGAATTTTCGCGAAGTAGGATTCTTTATTTATGAATCGAATATTTTCGTAGTTAGATCATAGAAAACCTGTTAACGACCTTCTAAATGCGTTTTTTAACATTATTAGAGCCCTCTAGACATGAAGTAGCACCTTGAAGTCACCATTACTTTCGTATTACTCAATATATTAGACAAAATAAAACATATTAGACGTTACAAATATTATATTATTATTATTATTGTACATTTAATTGCACACAACCACTAACCTATAAAGAATGCAGCTTGTTCGATGACGAAGTGATGAAGATGAAAAGATGTACTGCACAACAAAGAAGAGCAAGGTCACTGCACCTCTGAAGGCACGACTTCAGTAGCAGAATCTCCATGTGGTGCAGTATCTTCAGCACGTGCGTCGTCGTCTTCTTCCACCGAAGGAATACTAGACGTAGAGAGTGGATGTCTGGGTGCGCGGCTCAAGAACATCGTGATAGGCAGTTGCTTACGCTGTTTTTTCATATGCGTGAGGAGGCTTTTGTAGGGTTCCATCGCTCCATCAAGTGCATTCCGGAACAGCAATGCACGCATCATTTGTGGATTCCATTCGTCAATCATGCCCTGTACTTCCTTAATAGTTCTCGCGACTTGCGAGAGACGCCCAAGCAGGGCGTGATTACTGAAAAGGCTCGTGAAGCTTGACCTTCCCCTCAGAATTTGAAGGGGGGGCCTGAAAATGACTGAAAAACTGCGATAAAAATTCAAAATTTTTGTTTTTAAATGATCTTTTAAGTTATTGTAAACATTTTTAATGAAGAGAAGTGGTGCTTTTCAGAAGTCTTGATACTTCATGTCGCAACATTTCTAAATTGGTTGTTTGCGATGTCTTTGCCTGGGACATCTACTGCGGTTGAGAGTTTTTTTCTCTGATGGGGAATATTTGGCCAGCAGAAAGGGGTAGACTTTTAATATGTAATGTTAAACACATGGGCGCAGGCAGAATATTTCCCAGGGGGGGCAAAGACTACTTCAACGTATGGTTACCATGTTGGAAAGAGCAAAAAAGCAAGGGAAAACACTGCATACAAAAATACAGGGAGGGCATTGCCCCCCCCTTGCCCTATGCTGCCGGTGCCCATGGTTAAACATCTTCTAAATGTCAAAATTAATTCTCAACTTCTGTGTTGTGATTTTTATGATGTCATCAAAACAAAAAGAATTCCTGAAAAAAGCCATGCCTAATGAAAAATAGGACTAAATTAATAAAGTTTAATGTTCCAGTAAGGTAATGAAATGTTTTTAGTTATTTGTTAATGTTTAAAGTAATTTCAAAAATACTTTAAAATCTCGTTACAATGAACTAAACTATTATGAAGATTAATGAATAAAATATTTTTGTCAAAGGAAATCATTAGAACTAATTAAATCAATGAAATTTCTTTTTATGAATAAAATATTTTTATGAAAGAAAATCATTAAAACTTTACTTTTCCCAAACAAAAAGGTGATGGGGGGCCCGAAATGAGATTGAGCTTCCCCTCACTTCAGAGGTTAATCGGGCCCTGCGCCCAAGTCTCTCGCAATGGCCATGGCCAACTTCCTCCTCCTGACCCTCTGGAACCTCTGGCTGCTCTTCCTTCTCCTCACTTGCAGACTTAATTATCTCCACCAGATCCTCATCAGTTAAGGGATCCGAATGCGTCGCCATCAGCTCATCTACGTCATAGCGGGCCATATCCTCGAAAACTTCTCCTCCCAGCATTCGGGCTAGCCCAACTGTCTGATCCACTGCCAAGTTTCTTATATCCTCTGGGGGAATCCTCTATAGTCGTGGACAATTTCAGGCCACAACTTCTTCCAGCTGGCCTTTACGGTCTCCGTCTTCATTTCCTCCAACGCTGCCTGGATGTTCTTCAGGCAGGTCGCGATGTTATACTGCCGCCAGTACTCCTTCAGCAAGAAGTTCTTCTCAAGGTCCATGCTTTTGACGAGGTGCTGCAGAGTGTTTCGCGTGTAGAGGCTTAGTATCTCCAGACTATAGGAGACTAGGAGCCTTAGTATCTCCAGACTAGCACCTGGATTGTTCTGCATTCTCACCGTCTTGATCAACTTTTCAAACAAAATCCTCTACAACAACAACAACAAAAATATTTTTTGAAAAAACCGCGATAGAGTGAAGACGCGAAAGTCGAAGCGCGAAGTGGCGAGGGACGACTGTATATGTATATGTTTTAAAGATAGATGTAACAGTTATCAAATGTTTCTGTAAATCCTTCATCCATCAAAAATCTTTCCGTAGCGCATTCGTTAAGTTCTGTTCTTTTTTAAACGTTCAAATCGAAAGTTGCATGTAAAATATTTTTCAGACAAAAGTAATTCAAATTCCTTAAAATTCAGAACGGCTAAAACCAATTACGAGTTTGTAGAGATAACTAGCGGTGTGAATTCATTGTTGTATTTTAATCACAGCAGTTGTTCCGCATTAACCAGACTCTCTTACCAGTGGGGCTACTCTCTTACCGTAACTTAGTATTAGCACTGGAATTGCACTGCTCCCACTTTTCTAGAACTGCTTACCTAAAATTTAATTGGAAAATTGCATTCAAATTAACATTGATCAAATTTGTTTCCAGCTAATAGCTTTTAAAGAATACAATAATTAGCATTAGGTTATCTGGCTTAATAAGAAGTTCTAGCTTTCTCTAGCATTTTCTAGCAGTGCATACACACATTATTGCATTTTATCGGTGTGTTCCAGTTTAAAGAGGGAAGATTGTGTACGCCCCATCCTGAAATCAAAAAATTTCCTTTTGGCTGATCTGATCTTCTGGGATAATCCATATTCTGAAGTCGTGGTCTCTCCAGCACATCATCACATTAGCTGTAACAGCGCAATAATTCCAAATCACATAATTTTAATCCTGCTAAAGTATAAGGTGTACTAATTGTCTCCTTTCGATTTAAAACCACTGCAACATTTGTTCTCTGGCCTGGTACTATTTCAGAGTATAACCCAGGGCCGGATTAATGTAACTTTGTTGAGGGGGGCGGTTACTGAAAAATTGACATATACATACAAGCTGCATTCTTTATATTGACATATAAAGAATGCAGCTTGTTCGATGATGAAGTGATGAAGATGAAAAGATGTACTGCACAACAAAGAAGAGCAAGGTCACTGCACCTCTGAAGGCACGACTTCAGTAGCAGAATCTTTTCCATGTGGTGCAGTATCTTCCGCACGTGCGTCGTCGTCTTCTTCCACCGAAGGAATACTAGACGTAGAGAGTGGATGTCTGGGTGCGCGGCTCAAGAACATCGTGATAGGCAGTTGCTTACGCTGTTTTTTCATATGCGTGAGGAGGCATTTGTAGGGTTCCATCGCTCCATCAAGTGCATTCCGGAACAGCAATGCACGCATCATTTGTGGATCCCATTCGTCAATCATGCCCAGTACTTCCTTAATAGTTCTCGCGACTTGCGAGAGACGCCCAAGCAGGGCGTGATTACTGAAAAGGCTCGTGAAGCTTGACCTTCCCCTCAGAATTTGAAGGGGGGCCTGAAAATGACTGAAAAACTTCGATAAAAATTCAAAATTTTTGTTTTTAAATGATCTTTTAAGTTATTGTAAACATTTTTAATGAAGAGAAGTGGTGCTTTTCAGAAGTCTTGATACTTCATGTCGCAACATTTCTAAATTGGTTGTTTCCGATGTCTTTGCCTGGGACATCTACTGCGGTTGAGAGTTTTTTTCTCTGATGGGGAATATTTGGCCAGCAGAAAGGGGTAGACTTTTAATATGTAATGTTAAACACATGGGCGCAGGCAGAATATTTCCCAGGGGGGGCAAAGACTACTTCAACGTATGGTTACCATGTTGGAAAGAGCAAAAAAGCAAGGGAAAACACTGCATACAAAAATCCAGGGGGGCATTGCCCCCCCCCTTGCCCTATGCTGCCGGTGCCCATGGTTAAACATCTTCTAAATGTCAAAATTAATTCTCAACTTCTGTGTTGTGATTTTTATGATGTCATCAAAACAAAAAGAATTCCTGAAAAAAGCCATGCCTAATGAAAAATAGGACTAAATTAATAAAGTTTAATGTTCCAGTAAGGTAATGAAATGTTTTTAGTTATTTGTTAATGTTTAAAGTAATTTCAAAAATACTTTAAAATCTCGTTACAATGAACTAAACTATTATGAAGATTAATGAATAAAATATTTTTGTCAAAGGAAATCATTAGAATTAATTAAATCAATGAAATTTCTTTTTTATGAATAAAATATTTTTATGAAAGAAAATCATTAAAACTTTACTTTTCCCAAACAAAAAGGTGATGGGGGGCCCGAAATGAGATTGAGCTTCCCCTCACTTCAGAGGTTAATCGGGCCCTGCGCCCAAGTCTCTCGCAATGGCCATGGCCAACTTCCTCCTCCTGACCCTCTGGAACCTCTGGCTGCTCTTCCTTCTCCTCACTTGCAGACTTAATTATCTCCACCAGATCCTCATCAGTTAAGGGATCCGAATGCGTCGCCATCAGCTCATCTACGTCATAGCGGGCCATATCCTCGAAAACTTCTCCTCCCAGCATTCGGGCTAGCCCAACTGTCTGATCCACTGCCAAGTTTCTTATATCCTCTGGGGAATCCTCTATAGTCGTGGACAATTTCAGGCCACAACTTCTTCCAGCTGGCCTTTACGGTCTCCGTCTTCATTTCCTCCAACGCTGCCTGGATGTTCTTCAGGCAGGTCGCGATGTTATACTGCCGCCAGTACTCCTTCAGCAAGAAGTTCTTCTCAAGGTCCATGCTTTTGACGAGGTGCTGCAGAGTGTTTCGCGTGTAGAGGCTTAGTATCTCCAGACTATAGGAGACTAGGAGCCTTAGTATCTCCAGACTAGCACCTGGATTGTATTGCATTCTCACCGTCTTGATCAACTTTTCAAACAAAATCCTCTACAACAACAACAAAAAAAAATTTTTTTGAAAAAACCGCGATAGAGTGAAGACGCGAAAGTCGAAGCGCGAAGTGGCGAGGGACGACTGTATATGTATATGTTTTAAAGATAGATGTAACAGTTATCAAATGTTTCTGTAACTCCTTCATCCATCAAAAATCTTTCTGTAGCGCATTCGTTAAGTTCTGTTCTTTTTTAAACGTTCAAATCGAAAGTTGCATGTAAAATATTTTTCAGACAAAAGTAATTCAAATTCCTTAAAATTCAGAACGGCTAAAACCAATTACGAGTTTGTAGAGATAACTAGCGGTGTGAATTCATTGTTGTATTTTAATCACAGCAGTTGTTCCGCAATAACCAGACTCTCTTACCAGTGGGGCTACTCTCTTACCGTAACTTAGTATTAGCACTGGAATTGCACTGCTCCCACTTTTCTAGAACTGCTTACCTAAAATTTAATTTGAAAATTGCATTCAAATTAACATTGATCAAATTTTATTTCCAGCTAATAGCTTTTAAAGAATACAATAATTAGCGTTAGGTTATCTGGCTTAATAAGAAGTTCTAGCTTTCTCTAGCATTTTCTAGCAGTACATACACACATTATTGCATTTTATCGGTGTGTTCCAGTTTAAAGAGGGAAGATTGTGACGCCCCATCCTGAAATCAAAAAATTTCCTTTTGGCTGATCTGATCTTCTGGGATAATCCATATTCTGAAGTCGTGGTCTCTCCAGCACATCATCACATTAGCTGTAACAGCGCAATAATTCCAAATCACATAATTTTAATCCTGCTAAAGTATAAGATGTACTAATTGTCTCCTTTCGATTTAAAACCACTGCAACATTTGTTCTCTGGCCTGGTACTATTTCAGAGTATAACCCAGGGCCGGATTAATGTAACTTTGTTGAGGGGGGCGGTTACTGAAAAATTTACATATACATCCATTTTATGGAAGTAAAATAGGATCTATCTTTTAAATTTATTTCTCTTTTCCATTTCTATAGGCAGATGATTGGGATGAGCCCCCCCCCCTCTTTAATCTGCCCTTAGTGTAGCCCCCTCTTTTTTATATTTCGGACTCTGCGAGCTCATGGCTACTTTGTCAGCTCTTTTTCACTGCTTTTTTCCTGGACAGACACAATTCTGTCTTCTTCCACAAAAACAACTTTCTCTCGTGTTTTTTTTCCCCTTCTTTTCGCTGTTTCTTCACCATTTTGCCACCTGGGCGGAGTTATACGATCCCCTTTACTTCGAGACCACCTGTATTTTTATCCCTTTAGTTGCAATAATTGCGTATAAATTTTATTGATATTAGAATAAAGTCATTCATACTGTCACAATTGTCTCCATCTTGCCGCAGATTATTATTAATAGTTTTGTTCTCGTGACACACTATTTTCTTCACTTTGAAAAATTGTTTCTTCGATTCACGGAAATTTTACTATCAGCATTTCCGACTGAATATTTCCGTTATCTGATGAATATCCTTTCTTTTTTCTCCTGTCAATTGAAAAAACTTCTTCAGATGCGGCGAATTTTTTCCTCCTTAGATTTCGAGAAGAATTCATAGAAACATTATGTTTCCATAGAGCACGGATATTATTTCCTGAAAAATAAGGGATAAATTGGTGTATAAAGACGAGTTTTTCTGTGAGTATTCCTAGATTTCCATGCCTTATCTCGACCATACTTTTTTTAATTTTTCCTGTTTAGAATAGAATTTAAATAAATTCCCTATTCCCTCTGTAAGTAATAAATTCAAATTTATTTTTTACTGCAGAATGTTCCTTAGTTCCAAGAGTAATATAAAATATATGCGTCTTAGGAATATTTCGACTTTACATATGAACTAAGAGGAAGTCGTTGAAAGAAAGTTTGAACTTTTACTTTTAGAAAACTATTTAATCTACTGAAGTTATATTTCTGAAAAACATTGTGTTGTTTGTTCATCAAATTTCATGAGAAGACATAAAAATTTTACGGATTCTGAATATATGTTTCCTCCTACAGAATCTGAGAAAGAAATTACGTTCCAGGTGCATGTTCTTAAACAGTTGCTTGTAATTTTTCTTGAGAAATTAAAGCATTACAATAATTCATTAAGATTTTATTTTATTTTAATAGATTGTATATATATATATATATATATATACATATAAGTAGTACCAAAGTATATGTGGTACCAAAAAAAAAAATGAAATTCTCTTACAAATCAGCACAGATTTCATATCGCCATAACTTCGAAGTAAATTTTATTACTAGCCATTTACCGTATAAATGGATGAAAGTATGTTTTAAACAAGCTAAACCTCATAAAGGCAACAGTTTTCTGTAATTTTTATGAAACATAAAATGCGGAGAAAAATTCTAACACATCAAATATATATATATATATATTGCAGATATTGAGTTTAGTGATGGATAAATCATTTACAAATCTAGGCAAATTTCGACTAATTTTTTTTAGATTATAAAAGAAAATATCTGTACTTTTACCTGAGACCGCATGTTTTACCATTTGTCGCATTCAGATTTGCAACATCTTAATTAAATATTCATACAATGTATCGATTACTCAATTTTCTTTGCAACACAACAAAATTTCATTTTTAAAATAAAAGACACTCAAATAATCGTTTTCAGCAATCAAGGAACAGTGGTTAGTATTGTTTTTGTTAAAAATAAATACATAAATGACCCCTTAAAAGTTAAAAAGTTTTATAGATAGAGAAAAATTACCATACGCGTAGATTTCCCCTGCGACAGTTGGAACTCAAGATGCCGCCGACAGAGTGCTTACGATATTTGTTTTGAGTTTTGATTTTTTCACAGAATTATTTATCATTAGTTAAATTGTATCATTAGTAGTTAAATGCATCATTAGTAAGACAAGTAATTTGATAGTATGGTATTCTACTGTAAATGAATGTAGTCGCGTGAGCGCGTCTACGTTACATAACTGAAATATCATTCTGATGTACCATGTCATATTGTTTAAACATCATTGACATTCATAATTACAATACCTAGAGGCTATTTTTTGAATTATTTGTAGGGGAAAATGGAATCAGTTGTCCCAATTTGCACATTTTACATTTTGATCAGTAATTTACATAAAGTAGTGGAAGAACTCAATGCACATTTCAGATAGACTCAGGAACTTTGCAAACATTTGAATAAATTCAAAATTGGAATAACAGTTGAAACGTGAGAAAAATTTCAAAGCATATACGTAAGTTTGTCCCCAATGCCAAGTCAATTGTAACAGTTTCATGGGGCATGACAAACATTTTAATAAGTGAAAGTACATATATGTAGTTGGATAAAATTCCTAATGGTATTTCTTAAAGTTAGCTTGTTACAGAAAATTATACTGTCCAATGAGTTACACTATGGAAATATACGTACACTTTATAATGGTAAGTTAGATGTTCTCAAAAATGGAGATTAATTAAAGAAAACAAACTTTTATACAAATTATTGACATTTTTAAGAAATGCTACTCGGAAAAACAATTTGCACATTTATATTGGCATTCACATTTTGGGTATTTCACACCGATCATTTTTAACGGACGATATATTGTATCCATTCTTCCTTTGCTTTGCTGTGTTTGAAATTGTCCTCGCGGACACTACAATATTCTTCATCTGAAGAAGAATCGCAGGTATTGTTTACTAGTTTCTTCATACATGTTCCAGGTTCTTTAGGCCTATTGCTTTTCTCAGCTACAATCGTTTTTCTCTTAACAATCATTTCTGGAGTGGTTAGAAGTGTATGTTCCGTATCTTGCGTACAAGTTCGGGATCTTGCGTTGAAATACAAAGTATTACAATCGTCCTAACGATCTCGTTACAATTTACGCCTTGACGGCCTTTTAGTTATCCACCCAATACACTGTAATATGTTGTAGTATGTACTTGAGAAAATAATGATAAAAGTGTGAGGAATTGATGATTCAAAGTAATTATGATTTATTTGTTGGGCACTGTGAGTAAAAAATTGACAACTCTTTACTTGAGAAAAGAAAAAATAATCACAACCCATCTACCATAGGACAGAGATATGTCAACTGATTTGTTTGCAATTTCAGTCCTTGAATTGTTAAAGGACGCAGAACCGTATTACCATCTCGTGAGTGTTGTAAGAACTACAATTATATGTCAAATATGAAATGTTACAACCGACCTGTGTTACTTTTGACTCCAGTCTCCCCTATATCAAGTACTGAAATATAAAAAGGAAGACAATTCAAAAATCCAATACAAATATAAAAATTTGAACGTCTTTCAAACCAGCTTCCTACATTTTTCAATGGAAAGAAAAAAAGAATTGTTTTTTTCTCCAATGGCCGGCCGTTGCCTTGGAAGGCTTTGGTCACGACGGTCCGGAATTGTTGGCCACTTTATTATGGGGCACCTAGTAGGTGGACCAACGTTGCCCCCTATGAAAGGACGGACAAATGATAACCACGCCCAGCCGAGGATCGAAATCCTACCGCCGGGAGTTGAACCCAAAACTGTAGTACGGTGCTTTACCCACTATACAATCCGGCATCGAAAGAAATATACGTAAATTAATAATTTTAAACAGCTTCATCGTTTAAAACATATTTTAAATAATGCATCTTCCATAATCAATTTACATAATAGAGTTCAAATTCCTCTGCGAAAATATTTTTACTAAATAGGAAATACAATGTAAACCAGAAATCAAATCTCGAATTTATTTCGTTCTCGTGAGTTCAGATGCAGAAAAATTGAATGAAATGTTAAAATGAACATTACGATCTAATATGATCTTGTAAACCATTGAATCAATCCTAATATTCTTTATTTGAGTTCTTAGGGGGCAACTTAGCATAAAAATGCCCAAATTAAAGTTCAGTGGATGAAAAAATTTAATTTTTTGAGCATAGGTATTCAATTTCTTGCGTTTATGGAAATTAAAATAATTATAAAAATATTCATAATTGTAACTATTTTACTGTAATGGGAATAAAAATTTAATTGTTCTAAAGTTTTAATGTTCATAGTAATTTAATGCTAAAAAGGAATACAATATTTTTTTAAAGGATGCTTCAGTCCTTCATTCACATACAAAATCTCATTTCAGAATCCACAATACAAAGATTTGAACTTCGTATTACTTCTTTAGTATTTCCGTATACTTTTCAAAATATCATTTTGAAAATTCTTTACAGTTCTATTACAGCTCAAACCCTACTTTATAAACTTTTCGATGTTTGAATAATAAAAAAGAACTATTTCAATCAAAACTCCATTCATCTTTTTGAAACTTTATAACAAAGTGAAAAAGTACCAAAATAAGCTGAAAAATAGTATTAAATTACATTAAATAACTTCGTATGAAAGATATATGTAACAGTAGAATGAAATCTACCAACATTTCGAAAATAAAGAGCTATTTTAATAACTACATGAGCAGATTGCTCATGGACACACAGAAATAATAGATAAGTCGGTTTGTATAATCGCGTACTAACTGTAATAAATATGCCTTAAAAGCGAATATGTATTAAATATGCATTAAAAGCGAAAGCTATGATTGTTTTAGCATTTAATTTAGGATTTTTCTATTAAAAATAGAGTATGGAATTTTAGCAGTTTTTAGAGGCGTACTCATGTCACATTTAAATCTGTAGCGGTAATTGTTAAAATTCCTTTTTATCTGCTTTTTTTTTCAAAACCCAAACATATTACTTCCTTTCAGTTCAACCTAACGTTGTTAATTACTTTGATAATTGTTGTGTCTGTCAAACTGTCTACGGGTGCTCTAACTTCTGCAGAGATGTGTGAATTCAATAATGTTCTATAAAATGCTATTGCAGAAAATCTCCGCTTAGTTTTTGGTTTTGAAGCATAAAAGTCTAATAGATACGGAAAGTTCCAGTAATCATTACAATAGATCAGGATGAAACACAAATTTTATTGTCTCTAGAAATTTGACGAACATTCTCGAATATGCACTTCACAGAAATTAACAAGTAATAGTTCGATTTTTAACAATCAGCTTATCACAAATCTTGCATTTTGCATGCAATTCAATCCTTCCACGACTTAAAACTCAGTGGAATTTCCCGAGGCCCCATTTCTCAGCTGCTCTTCAGCATGCAACAATAAAGAATTCACAAACAGTGTTCAAAAATAAGCTTTTCAAAACAAGCGAGAAGATCACTTGTAAAAGCGCGCACGCTGAAGAACCTTATGACTCTCCATTGAACTGTGTGAGCATTCACTCTCAACTGAACTAAAACTATGGAGCGAAACACTCTTTTATAGCTTTTAGTAAAATTTCCAGTACTTTCGCAGTAATTCCGCCTTGAACATTTCTAATTGGTCGCGTATATTGATGACGTACTACTAATGCTATTGCACAATTTCCTGTACAGGAAAGCAAACATTACAGGCTCAATTAATAAACCAGTACCAAATGTCGCTAAGCTTGGCTAATTTTTGGAGTAATGTTCCCAAATTTGGCACCGAAAGTAAGCCCCCACAGTGGAAGTCAGCTAAGCGATAAGACCAATATTTTGCCATATCCTATAAATCGCCAAACCCTATGTTAAATAATGGTGACACTCAAAACTCTCTATCTATTGCGTTCCAGTTAACCGATTTTCATGAAACAAAGTGCAATTTAATTATTTGACATATATAACACGAATTTTAGACTATATTTATACCCTGAAGAGCAGATCACCCCAAAAATTCGTAACAATACTCCAGTACAAAAAGTACGTTAAAGTTTGATAATGTTCTATAATTGATACTTTTGGTATTATTTGCCTTTTCGTTATCAGTTTGAAGCGTTTTAGCAAAAAAGTATGTATATAAACAATAAAAATTTGCCTGCCGATATAAAATTTCGTGATCTGAGTGGCGCCATTTATCTATTTGTAAAAAAAAAAAAAAACCTTCATGTTGTTTCTTACAACTGAATATTCTCTATACGCATTAAATATTTAGTGATAAAAAAGTGATAAGACAAAACAGAACTTCCCAAATACGTGGCGAGTTCACAGTTATGGATGACATTTCGATGGTGGGTACCGGTGGGAAATAACTAATGGTTTGCGGATCCACCATTTGTATTCTTCGTGCAATTTATCTCCACTTTTTTCAGGCCGTACAGGAGAATGACGTAGCATATTTCTGTGCTGATATAATGCTGAACCATTGTCAGAAGTTTTCCTAAAGTAAAGCTAGCATGATATTATAGAGTTTTATCGAGAATTTATACATTTATTGCTTCGAGATAATTCCAATGCTTTATTTGTTGCGGAGCATATTTTTCTGCTGGAAGTTAAATCTATTTACCGGAAAACTGTTGCAGCAAAAATTTCAACGATCAGTTGGCAGGGAATCAGCAAATGAAAGACAGCGCGGAAGCTGAGGTAAAACTTTGAGCATAAGCTGGTTCCAGAAAGAAGTATGCGTAATTTAACTGTTAAAATTCTACCACATTTTTATTTTGACTACCCATTGGTCACTATAGCCTACTGGATCAGACACTAAACATGGCAAGTGGCTGAAGTGTGAAATTTCAGGGTTTAGGCCTACCACGTGGTTATCGATCTCAGGATCTGGAGCTTTGCGAGATTTCCCCTAGATGTAACGTGAATACGCGTGAATCCCTGAAAGAGTTCGCCGCTCAAGAAACCTACCCATCATTAACAAATATCTTTCGTGTAGATTTTCCTTAAAACATAATACAATGATTTTTTTTCTCTACTATGATTTTTTTTTCGTCATTTTTGTGCAAAACTTACGTTACGAAACAGTGGATGTATAAAGATGTAAGTTTAGGAACTCTGCACAAATCATCAATCATAAATATTTCGAACTTCGTATGCAGAATAAACAGCAAAATACTTAAATAACTGAATAACAATAGAGATAAATCATGCCAAGTGCATTATAAAACCTTTTCCCCCAAACTGGGTGATGAATTGCCGTCAAACTAGGCAGGCATTTTGAGAAGAGCCTAAAAAAATCTGCATATCAATATTAATGGAATTTTACGATACCTTGTAAAAGAGATTTATATGTTATTTCTATCCTTTAAATATATAATAAGCTATTCTATACATATTGTATCGAACTTCAAATGGACTAATGTTTTTAAACTGCTGTAATGTATTGTAATTCTTTTTAGAGCTCATGCAGTAGAACTGTTTATGCAACGTACACTATTTACGATGGAAAGCATAATTTTGAAATTCTCAATAACATATATAAATTTTGTTTTGTTTGAAATTCAGGAATATCTCTAAGATACGTTTGATGTAATGATTGCCCATAGCTCGTACTCTATTGGAACTTTTTTGTGTGCTCCTGTAAAGGAATATATATGCTGCAAACACCATTTTTAAGTGAGTACATGGTAAAATTAACAGAAATAACATATTTAAGTTTTGCAATAGTCCGTGCATGTTTACGGCAGTCGGAGTACGTACGGTGTATGAACAGACTGATAAACCGAAATTATAAATACTTTTCAGTTTTGTTAGAAAAAGTTAAACAATTTTTTTAGTTGCTTTCTTCCTGCTTTGATGGAAAAAGTGGTGATCTGGATTTGCTGTTATGGTCGTCTGACAGTCGAATGTTTAGTGATAGCATGCACTAGTTTGCGTGAATACCATAATCGGCCGCTGTGAGTATTTTTTCTACATTTTATTACTATCTTAAATATTTTATTTCATGACAGATGTATTCGAGAAAAGATCAAGAGAATTTTACAGTACGTAAATGAAATGGACAATGAAAAAATTGAATACCTGGATGAAATACAATCAAGCACACTTTTAACATCTGCCAAGAGTGAAAACGATAATATTTACCACTTTTCTAATGTTTAATTGAAATATTATAATACTATTTTTAAGTTAGGGTCATTCCATGTCAAATCAACACACTGATTCAGACTTGATGTCTCAGATTTTCATAAATTTTGGTATTCAGTAATATATCATTGACTTATGAAAGAATACCAAATTTCAGTTATGTAACACAATTATTTTTGAAGTTATTAATTTTTAAAGATTTAAATTTTTATGAAAAAATTCATATTTTGACACCTTTAGATGCCTATAGGCTGGCAACCAGAGATGGTATAAATCTGAGAGTGGTCTCATTTTAAAGCTGTTGAATGGGGCTTTAATAGGATATGCCACAAGATAGGGGTTGCAATTTTAAAAAATTGAAAATTTTAAAATATAAATTTCTCAAAAAGTGGCAATTTTAAAAATTCCAAAATATTATCAAATATAGTTTGTAATGTCTTAATACATACAGCAAAATTCTATCATGGGATCTCAATGGGATCAGGAGATACTGTGCTTCAGAAATATACGTGCTGTGAAAAATACCAGAATTAGTATCGTTTCAGAAAATTTTGAATATTTCATTGAATGAAACAAGCAACGCATTTCAATGAAACAAGCAGTGGCAATTACTTTTACATTTTTTTTTTATGGAGAAAGGTCACACTTATCATTAAAACTCCAATATTATGAGTAAAGTTAAGGATTCATCGAGACTTTAATCGATGGAAGATACCCTCACATTTGTTCCCTTCACTGTCATGTAAACTGTATGTTCGGCCAGTCTGTGTGATGGGATTAACTTTGCATATAACATCTGCAAAATGAATCCACAGTGTATCAGGTGGTGTGGGATATATAAATGAGGGGGATGGACCTGAAGGATGGAGGAATGTAACTTGCACTTTACTGCAATCTTCATCATGAATATAACTCAACCACCAATTGTCACCATAAATTGATGTACCCACTAATATCTGCAAATAATGTCTGCTGTACGTCCTTTACAACAAGAAATATGCTCGAAACAACTGAAGAAGAAAATAATTTCACATTTACTTTGGTTCCACATTTGAGAGGTATGAAGGCATGGAATTTCTGGGTGCCTGATATAGTTACAGCTGCATTGTACCGGTAGCTATATCATCATCACGTAATCCAATAGAATTGACCTTAGTTGTTAATATATTTGTATATTTGAGTATAAGGGGACTTGTAGGCTAATCAGCTTCAGTTTTTTTAAAAAGAGAGGTTTCTAAACATAATACTATAAAGTAATCATTTCGTTTTATTAATTTAATAGTGTTCTGCGCTAGAGAAGAGTTCGGGCTCATTTTTTGAAGCCCGAGCCCGCAATTTCGGCTAAAGATAAAAAAAATTCAATTACTTCATTGATAGAATAAAATAAATTTTGCCGTTTATGCAAATTAAAGAAAAATATAGTTGCAAACTCTCAATGTACTTTCTAATTCTTTATATCCATGTTTATCAAATAATATTGGATCTCATGACTAACTAAGTAATATAAGCCGCCGTTCCGAAATACCCAAAGAACTTCACGCACCTTCTAGGCGCCTGTGCCACTATTTTTTTTAAGTACTTTTTTAAGTACTTTTATTTTCCTCATGAATCAGTTTTTAAAATCTGTTTCAAGGAGTATGTTCAATAAAGAAGAAATTTTTCACGAGCCCGAGCCCGAATGCAGTTGTGAATTACAAAACCCGAGCCGTGAATTACGAAACTCGGGCTCGGGCTGAGCCCGTCTCATCTCTATCCCCCCTCTTTAAAAAATGTTCAAGGATTCCTTTCACCGGAACTGATATAGAAAACGATACGTTCTTTCGTCTGAACTTGTTGTGAATTACAGAGCCCAAGTCCGTTCGGGCTCAGGCTTTCGGGCTGAGCCCGTCTCGTCTCTATTCTGCACACTGCATAGCAAAATTAGTAATTAAAAAATGAAATTGTAATATTCTGGTACATTATTTACAAAACGTGTATTTCTGAAGCCCAGTATCTCCTGATCCCATTGAGATCCCATGATAGAATTTTGCTATATGTATTAAGACATTACAAACTGTATCTGATAATATTTTGGAATTTTTAAAATGGTCACATTTTGAGAAATTTAAATTTTAAAATTTTCAATTTTTTAAAATTGTAACCCCTATCTTGTGGCATATCATATTAAAGCCCCATTCAACAGCTTTAAAATGAGACCACTCTCAGCTTTATACCATCACTGGTTGCCAGCCTATAGGCATGTGAAGGTGCCAAAATATGAGTTTTTTTCATAAAAATTTAAATCTTTAAATATTAATAACTTCAAAAATAATTGTGTTACATAGCTGAAATTTCGTATTTTTTCGTAAGTCTGTGATATATTGCTGCATACCAAATATCATGAAAATCTGAGACATCAATTCGGAAAATCTCCCAAAATTGTGTTGATTTGACATGGAATGACCCGTTATGCTAATTTGTTTCAAATAAATAAAATACCTATAAAAATGTAGCTGTTTTTAATCTGCAGTCTATGAATCGAATGATTAGTTACAGAGAAACATTGATTTAAGTTTAGTTATCAAGTATTAAAGGAGAGACTTGTGCTAAACGAAGATGACGTTTCCGGGAGGGAAGAAAGAATAATAGCCAAGTAATAAAGTTACAACATAAAAGTACTGAAAAATGTGTAGCTTCGCGGGATTGATAAAAAGAGTATCAACTACTGTATGAATGTTTAATTGCCAACATTAGTGTTGTTTTGGCATTGCACGTGATAAAAAGTAAGAATCGTCTATTGATTTTCCTTTTTCAATTCACTATTTCTGAGAACAGATAGAACAGATAGCTTTCATCAAGATCTTACTTTGGCGTAATTGCGCTCATTTCGGCACGTTTCAAAGGAATTTACACTACGGGCACATCGCCTCCAAGGTTAAATGATTATAGCTGGGTTTAAATCCATAATCATTTGCCTTTCTACGTTACAAAGATGCAAGAGTGAAGATTCTTCTTCTGTGTCGCTACATTGCGGGGTGAAGGACAGTGGGAGGGAATGTCTCCATTTCGGAAATGTTTATCCAAAATATTTTCGCACCCAAAACAAACTTCGTCAATGTATCTCTGAAAATCACAGGAAAACGCCGTGAGATGGTATCGTTTACACGCTCCACAAACTGCCTGCTTAGCAAAAAGGGATAGTACGTTAAAAAAATAAAATAAAACTAATATTGGAATCGAATGTAATGTATTTAAATGTGTATGTACATATAACGGTGATTCATAATTATTTTTACAAAAATTAAGGGGAGGTAGAGCACATAATGAGGAAATAATATAACATAGGAATGTAGAGTCGGAAGCGTCGTCTTCGTGTAACTGTTAAGAATCACTTTGGAACAGGTGTTGAAACAACATTGAAGTTTTCGGCCATTGTTTGTCAAAAACTGACTTATTTTTCGCAGAAAACTTGTGACTAAAGTTTGAAAACTATAGTCACAATTCTATTTCATTTCACGGGTGAGATTTTTGGAGATAAGCCCATTATTTATGAAACTTGGTTAAGAAATTAGACAAAACTTCAACACTTTTCCCAAAGTGATTTTTGCCGCGTAAGGGAAAACGGCGTTTTTGATCCCATATTGCTATGTGATTCTTATTCCTTATAATATGGCCTCTCTCCCCTAAAATTTTATAAAAATAATTATGAATCAATATGTATAGTAAAACTGTGAAGTGATCAAAAATATAGGAACACAAAAAATAGTGACAAATAATATAATATTAATAATAATGATAATAATAATAATGATACTAATAATAATTTTTAAAATGAAACAGAAACAAAACAAAGAAACAATTAGTCGCATTTTTTGTCGTTTTTGTATCTAGTAAAAAATACAAACACACACAATAATAATAATAATAATAATTTAATTAATTAAAAGAAAATGAGAAAAAAGAAGAAAAAAAATGAAAGACAAATAAACAAACTAAACAAAGCCTTACAGCTGTTTCCAAGCAGAATGAATAAAAGGAATGGAAGAATTTTTTTCCTTTCGAATGGCAACTACAACAGTTTATTTCATTTCGAGGCTTTCAGCTCTTACAGGTCCTTGAACATTTTTGTAACAGATAAAGGCCGGAACGATCATTTTCTTGGTAAGTACTATTTGCGTGTTTTATTATGCAAAGTGTTTATTAATTTTACATTCTAACAACAGTTTTTCTTGATTTTTCTTTGTTGTCAGTCATTTACTCACAGTCATTTTAAAACATCAAGAACAAAATTAAAAATTGATTCCTCATACCTGCTTTTTGGTAATAGTAATTTTTATCTCATTGTTCTATAATTTAAATATTTTGAAGACGAATGCAACAACATTAGTACTTTCATCATCTGCTCTTAGCACACATACTAAGATCACAAAACTTATATCCTCCGATGTTTTATCGTTCGTTTGAGGCACTAACCATCCATTCGTCAAATCTCTCTCGCTGTTTCATCTTTTCTAATCGAATACTCTTCACACATGTGTTCCTTAGCGTTTCAATATTTATCGTGCTAAGAGCTGCGCTCAAACGCCTCGCAACAGCAAACAAAAGCGATAAGATACGGCAGAACTTCCCAGGCTACATGACATTTCGATTGGTGGGCAACTCACCAGTGGCAAGCATTAATGATTTGCGGATACCACTATTTATACTCTCTGTGTAATTTCCGTCACCAACTGTTTATGGGCCAAGCGGGAAAACAATATGGCATATGTGTATGTGTGAATATAATTATGATGAATTGCCGCTAGTGTATGGAACGAAAGCTCTGATGGCTTTTCCAATTTCTTTTGCAAATAATGTCCATTGCTTAAGCTGTTATAAATTTGGTGTACCAGTTTACCAAAACAGCGTACTAACAAAACTGACTCCGTAAAATTGCGAAATCTTGTTCCAAGATTTTATTCTTAAGATGAACCATAAACTTACGCGTGTCGTACCATAATTCTTTGTTGTGCATTTGGAACATTTTTTTTCAGATTTGTTGTACCACAAATAATATGTCTATATTATTTATGGCACATAATATGTCCATATTATTACTCTGACCATAAATTACAAAGCCTCCTCTAATAACTGTGACAATACAATGACAGTGGCCGCATTCGTAAATGCCAAACGAGTTACACTCGTGCACCGATTTTCCATCTAAGGTGTTTGTATACAAAACTGAGTGCGGTTAGTTTCAAAATGGCGTCCGTTGTTGTTGTTATGAAAGGTATTTTACGTTTTCTGAAGCTGCAAATATTATTTTTTCAAGGAGGAAATTCCCGCATACTTTAGAAACTGCAACGAAAGTACATATTTTTTTAAGGCAATCATTTTGTTGAATTTTTCATTTTGGTAAATTCAAAAATGCATATTTTAGTGACGTTGATTTAAACCGTTATTAGCGAAATTTGAACTTCTCTTGTTAAATACTTTTGAAGAAAGGAAGTTTTTGTTGAAATTTTTAAATTTTGATCTATGCACTTCAATTACGGCCACTCTTTCTTTTAAAAATCCTGTTGATTTTATACTGAGTATGTACTAAAAACTGTCTTCTGCAAAAATACCAACAGACACGAATTGTAAACAGACACGTCTCCAAGGCGACGAAATTAAATAAACTGAAGTTGTTCGTAAAGGTAAAAGGTACTCAGTTTTCTTACGAAAACTCGTGGAACGAGTTTGTCATTTACGAATGCACCCAGTTTTTACAAGCACAGAAAAGACCGGCGGCTTCGAGGTTAAGGACTTGTCTTACTCCACTCAGATTTAAACCAAGCACACAAGTCCGAAAATAAATGTCCCAAACAACAAAAACTAGCGCAGAGAAAGGAAATTTTACAGTTCACAGGACAAACACAAATAGCCAGGGAATTTGTGGGAATCGAGCCAACGTTCGTAAGGTTTAGCGAATGCCGCACAGGAGAACAAGTCTTTTAAACTCTCGGACACCACCTCCCCGCCCTAATGAGGGAAAAAGTTGAACCATAAAATTGAAAGCATTGAATAACACACTAGTAAAGTATTGAAGCTTTAAATGGGAAATGTGTTAAAAATGGCAGTGCCTATGGGAATCATTTTTCGTATAGGCAATTAATTATACCAATATACCTCGATTACATTTTTATCAAATTTGTGGCTAGAAACAGGGAGAATAGAACCCTGGGATACCGCATTAAGAGTCCATAAGTTAGCCACTAGACAGAAAAGTTGTAACCAAAAAGCTCATGCAGGGTTCGTGCAAGACTTTAATTTGCTAAAATTATGAACTTTTGAAAAATTACCCTAAAATGTTTTACTATTTAAGATGCTCGTGAGAACTTATTTCCATATTATTTTTTAAAAATTGCCATTTTAAAATATCAAACAATTTTAGGATATCATTTAAAAAAATCGGAATTTTAGCAAATCAAGAACGGTCACGAGCCCTGCCATGCAAATGCTTTTTCAGTTCACTACCATTTGCCACTTCTCCATTATTTGCTGTAATTAGCTGGTAGATATTGCCACATGTTGAAAACTTGAACCATGAAGGAAATTTCACCATTTACAATAGTTTTGAAAAGTAATATAAACCAATTGTCAGTGGATTTGATTTTACGGCTCCGTGAAATGGTTAAATGTTGAATGAAAATATTTTGTAAGGGGTAATACAAATGTTTTTAAAAGTGTAGTACTTTGAGAATTTTTTTTTCTCAAAACATTGAATACTACGTAAAATTAATAGCTCCGTAAAACATGTTGTAAGAGAATTCGAGTAATTAAACGATCTCTTTAGGTAAAGAAAGTTTAGAAAAGGCAGACGTGAGAAAAAAAAAATGTCAAATGCAAGTATAGTTATGGAGTGATGCCTATCTATAAATAATTTTTATAGTTACGTATAACGCCAGCTTGAATACATGTGTTTTGATTGATTTTTCATTTTTTGTGTTTGAAAAAATATCAAACTCATATACTATATACCGCATACGTATGTACGAGCTTCAGCTGATGTTAAAGAGAAATATGGATGAATTAGGATAACATTTTAAAAATTCGGAACATCACTACCCAATCCAAACTTGTGGTTCCAAGCCTAAATATGCTATCCAAACATAATTAGGTTTGGAACCACATTCTCATAAAGAAACTGATCGAATGTCATTAAACAACTTCTTATATAAATGGCTAAATAATGTTAATGGCTAATAATAGTTAATTAACGTTTCTTGAATATATATACCTACTGCGGCAAAAGTTCCTTCATGCTTAAAAAATCATTAAAACAGAATAAATAATAATAAAAAATTGCGGTTTGCACCAATAAGATTAGAGGGAGATCGGATTTTTATGACAAAAAAAGGTTTTAGTTCCAAATGATATCGTTAGATGGCTCTAACATACACAATACGATAGTTTAAAGTTTTTAAAAATCCGAAAGTTCTGACATCCTTTCCATGCAAACTGCAATTTTGTATCATATATTGTTCTTTTTTAATGTAGTTTTGAAGATTTTCACTCGTTTTTGACAGACCCTGGGTGCCCCAAAGTTTAAAAATTCATATAGAAAGAACAAATAACACTTCGAAATTGCGGTTCGCACGGATAAGATTTCAGAGATTTCGGATTTTTTAAAATTGAAAACTTCCTTTAGTTCATCTATTGGTAAAATTTGGAACTGCAACCTGTTGCTCATTAAAAAAATCCGATCTCCTTCTAGTCCCATTGGTACGATCCGCAATTTTTTTATTTTTGTTTGTTCTTTTTTAATAATTTTGTAAAGTTTTGTTGAATTTTTGGCGCACCCAGTACATACAATAAAACCCGTTTAAGAAGTTGCCGCTTAAAAAGTTTTCCCACTTAAAATGTTCTTATTTGCGGTTCCCAATTTTTTCCGATTCTTACAATGTTAATACGGTCTGTTTAAAAAGTATCGTTCGAAATACTTTCCGCTTAAAAAATGTTTTTAACGTGTCTGAGTTTACTTTCAAAACGTGTTTACATGTGTCTTTCATTTTTTTTCTCCCAATTTCTTATTACTGTTTGTAAAAATCCATGTTTAGGACTGAAAACGATTGTATTGGACAGAGAAATGCTAACGATGGAGGTTACAGAAAATTAAGAAATGAATGAAACTGAATAAGAGGTTGTGGAGATTCTTAGTTTCCCGGATGCTGTAATAGGACTAGAAAATTTTTGTCGTTTTATTAAAAGCGTTGAAGATGTGAAATTTTTAAAAACGAAAATAATTTTTAAAACGAAAGACCAATTAAAGGTAACCGATTAAAAAAAAAAAACGAATCGGATTTTTTTTTTCTGTAAAATAGATTCCAGTAATGCTTAACGCGAATATTTCTTTTTAAAGATTTAATACAGAATAGGTAATTATACTGTTTTACTTTACTAATTTTTAAGAGTGCAAAACAATTGATAAAAGTAATTATAAACTTCATTAAAATATTATGTAAATGATAGAAAGTTTATAATTACTTTTATGCTTTGCACTCTAAAAAATTAGTTAATGAAATAAAACAATATAATTAAATATCATTTATAAATTAAAATATTATATAAATGTTATAATGTCAAAATATATTTCTTCATTATTTATACTGAGATTACTTCATTTGTTTCTCAAAAAGTTTAAGAAGTTCAAAAAGTTTAAGGAAGTTTTTACCCTTTATCCCCTTTATCCCCTTGGAAAACTTCTTAAGCTGGTTACCATGCATATAAATGCACAAGAAAAAAAAAAGCATCTAGCGGTATGGCCTAAACGGAAACATACCAATATAGATGTCTAACTTCACTTCAGTAAAAGATAGCAAAAAATATTGTATTTTACCCATTTTTTTAATCCATTATTTGTGTATTTCTTTTGAAAATTTATAAATATTTTATAATATTACTATTTTCTTTAATTAGATAAATAGCAAAAAACTTCGATTTCCCTAAGTCATCTAATTTTTTATAACAGTGAAGTATTAAATTATTAAAACTTATTGTTTATGGCGTAATTAAGCTTATAAGATTTATCGTTACATGAATAATAATGATATTCACTAAATTATACTAAGAATTACATGAAATTATTAATAACATAAAATACATTCTCTATTTACTTGATGAAATTATAACTTTATTTATGACCCTACTTGAGTTAATCTCAATTATTTCATACTACTTTATCAGGTAGGAGAAAAACAATTAAAAGATAAGGAGAAAAACAAGTCAAAGGAATTTCACCACATGATTCTAACAAAAGTACTAGTGTCACAACTCAATTTTATCCACCTCAAGAATTTTTCATACTCCACCGAATTAGTTTTCAGCATATTTTAAAAACTTGATCAGAAAATGAGAAAAAAAAAGTAAAAGAAAATTGCCATTTATTTCTAAAAAGAGTACTTCGTCGGGTCACTGAACTCAATTTCACCCCCCCCCTTAAAAAAAGTCATATTTCCACATAACTAGCCTTCTACCTGTTATAATCTTGATCTTTACTCTTCGTTTCTACCACATAAGTAAATCTGATTTATTACATATTCACCGGCGATTAAATATTTACACAATGCTGCTAAGAGCTCTGTTCAAACAGTTTTTGGCGGTAAACAAGAGCGATAATGTGCAGGGAAATTTCTCAAGCATGGAAAGTTCACAGTAATATATGACACTGGATGGCCCACCCCGTTGGGAAATGTTAATGGTTCGCACGTAGCTATACATCTCCTCTGAGTAATCTTCCTCTTCAGATGTTTCCAAAGGCCAAGAAGGAGCAGGGCACAGAATGGCGTGCTTCTGCGTGGGTATAACTTTGATGAATTGTCAAGGGCATATCAAAGAACAAACATTGGGGAGATTTAATATGGGAATCTTAAATTACAAAAAATAAATAAATAAATAAATAAACAGATACAGTGTTTTTTTAAGAGGAACATATTTTTTTAACAGACTTCGTTCGAGGAGCAGAATATCAATAAATTCAACTGGTATGTTTGGTTTAACTTCGTAATATTCACGTCTAATTTTGGAAAATACAGAGTAATTAATGTTCATTATTAACCCTTTGAAGCGCAAGCATTTTCACATCGATATAGAAGACCAACTGGATAAACTCGCCAACGCTGAAAAATTGCAGCTGTTGCCATGGATCCATTTAACTACCAAACATGGTGATCGATCAAATCGCCCATCTGGCACCACAAAGCCAAAGAAGTTCTCTGGCACAGCTGTGCCGACCGCCATGCTGTTGCTAGTTAAATGGATCGATAGCAAAGGCTGAGCTTTTTCAGTTTTAGGACCATTTACCAGAATTTTTTTACGACTAGCAGCGAAAGCGCTGAAATAAGGTGGTTTCACGGCACAACCACCGCTCCTCAAAGGGTTAAAGTTACCCTATTCAGAGCGGCGTATAGCGGAAACTGCCGGTTAGAATGGTAATCAAATTTGAAGGAAAACTCAGTAAGACCGAGAGTAAAGACATTCGTTTCGAAAAATATTAATGTATATAATTATAAATTTAGATTGAGAACAAATAAATGTTCACACTGAAGTGAATATTTATTTATTCTCAACTTTTTTCAACTGAAAATTCTACATAACTTGATTTAACGGAAGAATATGTTTGTATATGAATTTAACAGGAAAATTTTCATTTTATTGTCACGGTTTTACTCTATGAGGAAGACAATGGATCAACTAAAAGTTACGGAAGATAAATTTCATCTTTACTAAGATTAATATATTACCTGAAAATAGAAAATGGTAAACTAGCACTGAAGTTTAGGTAAGCTTTAAAGAAACAAAAAACTTCGATTTTCATTTTCGTATGCGATTTTTGTCGGAAACGATCGTTTAAAGCATTCATATCTTTTTCAAACTACCTTAGTCTGTGTACAATTGTTGGCATTTAATCGTGAAGTATATTCTTCGTTGCAATAACAGTGGCTGAAATACCTTCGCTCGAAAAACAATTCTTATATATAAAATTGAGACACAGTTCAAATACAAATCTAGAGTTGGGGCCATGTTTGGTCATTTTTGATGGAATATATAAAACTATTTACAAATACTTTACAATACCAACAAGCATCGCGGCAGTTAATGTGCTGCATGTGTATTCACAGCGAATTTCCAGAGTTCTTCCTTCAAATAAATTATTTGTATTTTTATTTGGCATAATACAATGAAATAGATTAAGAGAATTTTCATATTTTATCAAATTTCATGAAAAGAGCTGAACTAAATGCAAAACCACTGCTTCTAGACAAAAACTGCAAATCTTGTACGGCAAATACGTAAGCGTGCACGTGTGCGTAGGCGTAGCCAGTAGACAAACAGGCTTTATAAGTGCGCGTAAGTTAAGACGCATTTCTTTCGCTAGCACACCTCGGCGAATTTCTTGGTGTTATTTTGCAGCAATCGCTTAATAACAAATTGTAACAGTAAAAATGAGTAACCCCCAACGTTTAGATGACGGAATGAGGTGGCGAATTGTGGGAAGCTAGAAGCAGGCCAATCTCAAGTCCAGATTATAAAGAGTTCAATTTAAAACCGCGTCGTGTACTGATGAAAAAAATTTCAGGATACCGGATCCATCGAGAGAAAGAGTGGGCAAAGTCGTTCAAGAGCCACGACGTCAAGAGAACACCGCCATTTGTCTATTATAGCGAGGCGTAACAGGAGTGCTACAGCTTCTCAGCTCTCTCGTGGCCTGTATTTAGGCACAGGAGCCCGTGTATCAAGGGTGACTGTTTCCAAAAGACTTCATGAGAGAGAGTTGCTTGCAAGAAGATTTGCTGTTTGCGTCACGCTCTCTTCTACGAACAGAAGAATCCATTTATCATGGCGCAGAGCGCATAGAGATTCGAGTATGGATCAATGGGTGACCGTTCTCTTCAGCCCAGTTCAGCCTAAACACCGATGATTCTCGCCTAGAGAAAACCAGGGACCCGCTACCTACCCTCCAATGTCCGCGAAATCGATCATTATGGCAGAGGGGGTTTAATGGTCTCAGGCATCATGTTGGATGGCCGCACACCTCTCCACGTCAATCTAAACTATGGAAAGAGGCACTGTGACTGGCGTGAGGTGTAGGGATGCGATCTTGGAGCCCTATGTTCGCCTTTTCTGGGGTGCAGATGGCCCTGAGTTTATTTTAATGGACGATAAAGCGAGGCCACATAGAGGGACGATAAAGCGAGGCCACATAGAGCTCTTCTGGTCAACGAATTTTTAGAGAGTGAGGATATTCGCTGGATGGATTCGCTAGCCAGATCTCCAGACCTTAACCCTATAGAGCTTGTCTCGGACGCTCTGGGGAGGGTAATTGCAATTCGCAACCCCCCTCGGAGAACTATCCAAGGAATTAAAACAGTGTTTCTGAACGAGTTGGACCAGTTGCCACAGGAAATGATAAACTGCCTTATTTCAAGTATAAAATCGCGCTGCGAGACCTGTATATCTGTAAGAGGGGACCATACCCATCTATTAACCCATTTTTTTGTTTATTCTGCAACCGCTGTTTCATATCTTCCGACTCAAAAGTGTGCTACGCACGATCATGCGTGTGTATTACAACTATTGAGTAGTTATTTGTTTTATATTGTATCAGTGTATGTACATATCAAATTTCATTAAAATCGGTCCAATAGTTCTAGAGATAATCGACCAAGTCTGCGAATTCTCTTAATTTCTTACACCAGTGTAAATCAATCCATGGATAATTGATATCATTTCGAAATCTTAAAACTGCATCGACTCAAAAAATTATGCACTTATAAGCCGATTTTCCCAATTTAATTTAGTATATAGCTGATTAATGTTTCAAAAAGTACCCAACTTGAAAAATATATCAGATGTCGTTATTTGATCTGACATGGATGCCTTTTTATAAAGAACAATATATATAAAGCCGACATAGATATTTTGATTTTCACGTAAATAATTGCTTCTGAGGGGCATAACACTTGGTATCTCTAGCATTTAACAACAAAATTGTTTAGAAATAGATAAAGTCAACGAAACTGGAATCAGTAAAAAAAAAGAAAAAAACTAGTATATTTGAAATTACAGATAAAAGCATTTTCTTATAATTCTTGTGCATTCAAATTACTTTTCAGATTTTTTTATCATCACTTATTTAGTATTTGACCATTAAACAGGCACTATATCTTCGCAGAGAAATTTAATATTTTATTGTATTTGTTCTAGACTTTAAAACTTATGCCTAAGTAAAAAAAAAAAAAAAAAAAAAAAAAAAAAAAAAAAAAAAAACCTCTCTTTAGGTGTTCAAAAGAAAAAAACTGCATTTTCTGTAGAGCTTAATTCAATTCTACTCATACTTTTCTGCTTTGCTTCAATGAATCCTTTTGTTATTTAAAAGTTTCCGTCTCACCGTCTCATATGAATATAATTTCTGATTTCCCAAGGCCTCTTCCAAATCAATGAAAAAGATTTCCCTACTGTACTTCAACGGCCTTTAGAGATAGAGTAGTTATGTGTCTATAGACAACGGATTAAAATAATTTTAATCGTTTTCTTGAAAACCCGGTACAGATAATTAGTGCTTAAATTATATGCTTAATGGGATGTTTCATGAAATTCATACATTTATTACATTCATGGAGAACATTCTTTTCTTAAATTTTCTGGATCAATTCTTTATTAAATAAAATAAAAAATATTTAATCTGAACATTAAGAAGAAGTTAAAAAGCCAGACGATCTTTAAAGTATTGTGTCTTTACATGTGACGCTTTTCGCAAGCGGTAAAAGCTGGAAGAGATGGCGCGGTTGGACAGATTGCGCACAAAGAGATTCAAGGGGAAGGAACTGTATGTCCGCGACTCCAAGTAGATGTACAACAATAGTAGTGTAGTGTCGACTTGAATTTGCATGTTGATGGTTTTAAATGCCCAATATAGAACCGCTATTTTGTTTTGTTTTCCCAAGGTAAGTGCTTTAATTTGCATAATACTTCCTATAAATTTCAAAAGAATGGCAGTAGTACAAAATATTTTTACATTAAGCTATTTCTAATAATCTACTAGCCTAGATTAACAGTGCAAACACCAACTGTTCTTTATAGGAACGATCATTTTTAAATAAAAGCCCGCGCAATCTCTACTGGCAAAGTGGGAGAGTTTGCGCAAACTGCTACTTATGAGATATGGTGAATTGTTTCCATTAGATTATTTCATACTAGGGAGATTACGCAGCTTACTGGTAATTTTTCATAAATTGTGAATTATAGGTAAAACATATAAATAAATTAATTTTAAAATCTTTCTCTCTCTCTCTCTCTCTTAAACATATTGTTTTCGAAACTAAACTTAACAAATATGCTAAAAAGGAATTTTTCAGAAAAAAAGTTAATAAACAATAAAGAGGTTATTAAATCCATTTTATACAAACATTCTGTTCAGGGACGTTCACAGAGAAAAGGGGGGCGGGGATTCCAGGACCCCGCATCCCTTCATAAAATTTATCATTGCAATAGAAATATTTATTTGTTTGATAATGAGAATTTGTTTCGGAAATAACTTAAAATTGTTGTACTTCAACCTTTTCTTTTTATCATTCATTTAACTTTGTCCTGACTCAAAGATTTACTATTTAAAATTTTAACCAATTATCATTTTTCATATTTTACACTTAGAAATTAAATGCTTAGTTTTAGAAAGTGTTGTGACCGCAATATATCAACCAGGCTCTCGGCGTTACGTGCAAATGCCATTAGGCTAAAAAAAAAATTAAAACCTGAAAGAGAACTGCTGAAATAAATTTACACGAAGTGAGATAAATGATGAGGAGCCATTTTTACTTAAACAATTACATTTATTCAATTAACTTATAAATCTTTTACATCAGACAATTAAACTAGATAAAATCGTAAAAAATATGATAATACTATAATTACAACACTCCACTTTCCCTTTCCCCGAGCTGACCTTTTTTCTTAAAAATTTACCTAACGTTTGTGCACAACAAAAATATAAAAAAAAAAATTTAATTAAAAGAAAGAAAGAAAGGAAAGAAAGATAAACTTATCATTAGTAGAGGAGAAGGGGGCCCCCATCAAGATTTTTCATCAAGTCATCTTCCAGAATTCCCTCAGGGACGCCAGCGCCATTTCTTTTTCTTTAGCAAGGCAGCGCGTGGGACTCACACTTCAGTCGATCACTCCAACAACCAGAATGACTCAACCCCACGCTTCCTCCGGCTTAGGTCACCTTTTTACCTCCTTTGTTGGTGCTTTCCGCTCGTAAAGTAGTTCGGTCGAAGATACAATTATTATTAATGAAAACTTGTAGATTTATTATCGATGGGCATTGAAACTTAATTTTTTTTACTATGATGAAAAATGTGAAAGTTGTTCTTATCGTTGTAACTATTGTAGAAGTTCTATTTTTGATTTAAAAATTTGAAAATGCTTGGGTGCCGATCTCCATATCCTTGCGCCGTTGTTGTTTTCTTCTTCGATATATTGAATCGAAGTATTGGTATCGATGCACGTAGTTATTGGATGTTATTAAAAAAAATTAGAAAGAAGGTTAGAGAATTCCAGAAAAGATAATTATAGTGAAAAGAAAAAAAAACTTAACTGTAATTACAACCACTTAATTTTTTTAAGGAAAATTACCAATTTCAAAACAAACATTTTTATGAAACTCTTATTGCCAGCTCTAAAAATTTATTACCAACCCTCCGAATAATGTCAGCTCTCACAAAACGTATTTTCATAAATTTAAAATTTAAAAGAAAATTGTTGTACAAATTATTTTAATTACTTGAACAATATGTATAGTTACCTTACACAAAGATGGCAACACGATCGCCAGAATAACGATCTTTTAGATGTTTGGCGCCAAAATATAGAACAAGTAAACAAATAAATAAAAATGAGTCAGCCATGAGTCATCAATAGTAATTCAACATATACCTTAATAAATTTTAAACACTTCATTATTATTTTACTTCCTTTATGAATACTGGCATATGGTGACAAAACAAAACCACCTTAATAAACAAATTGTTTAGAAATTTTAATTTTACTTGATTTAAAATTCACTAATTAAGGTTAGGATTTTTAATTAAGTAGGCTATTAATTAATTACACTTTACTTAAAATTGAAATCATAACAAATACCTCCCTCTCACACGAAAAAAAAATGTGCAACATTTTTTTTTTTTTTTTTCTCAAAGAAACATAACAGTAAACTGGAATTTACACACCCTAAGTAACCCGCCTAACTCCAAATTGTAAACCAAAATGTTGATTTACAACACAAAACAAAAAAAACTAACACAGTAGCTTGAATAATCTGCTTCGCATAAAAATAGTATACAATTACCCCCAAAAAAAAATATCACAATAAAGGAAAACAAAATTTAAAAAAAAAATTGCAAAATACCTAACTAACACTACACAAAATATTAGCACTTGAAGTTGAAATGCATATCACAAGGGAAACCTTCACTACCCTCCAACATTACGAACCATTGCAAACTTTTACATATAACACAAACATATTCAATAATAAAGGAAAAATTTGTAGACTTTGGACTCTGATCAACTTCTAACTAGTGTGTTTAGCCTACAACAGAACCCTATTAATTGCCACCTTGACAAAACATATATAAAATGATTTATAAGAAAACTCTTTAAAAAAAAATTAACACTTTGCTATATCTAGGTGAAGAACACATTAATCAAACCCAAAATATTCACATTAGATGGTTAGCTACTCCACCAATAAATATCTTAAACTTAAAAAAATTATGTTCAGCAGCAGATATATTTATGTTGGGCCCAACAAATTAGTGTTAAAGTTATATTAATTATTCATATAACATTAGTAGAGAATCAAAACAATCAACACTTAAAGCATATAAAATATAAAACAAAATGACACATAAAAATTTTCACACTATAATAATCTGATTCTTCATGATAACAGTTCATTTTTTTACGAAACCATTCTGTCTCGGCCGTAGATTGTATTGATGTTTGGTGGCCTGTCCCGTGCTTGGAGGCACCACAGCCTGTGGTGGGGTCTGGACAACTGGAGCAGAGCTTCCTGTCGTACACTGCTGTACATTACTGGGCAGCTTCCTGGGCACTCGATTGCTGTTCACGACTACTCTGACAGTTTTTGTATAGTTTTTGGGGAAAGGACTGTTATTGAGATCTGGCGAATTTAAAATTTCGTTATCTTCATTAGGAGCACTAGGCTCTTCCTCTATGAACTCTACATCCAAGGATGGGAAAATGAGGCGATCTGGAATTTTGGTTAATCTGTCAACATGGACTTCTTGTTTATCTTTATGGTTGTATATGTTAATGATTTCAAAATTGACTTTACTAAGTTGATTTTTAACTCTATAAACCCCTTTATTAAATTTAGAAAACTTTTTCCCTTGCCCAACTTTAATTGACGGCGTGTATAACATCACCAGATCTCCTATAACAATACCCTTCTCCTTACACACCTTTTTTCTATACTTTTCTTGTCTTTCTGCAGCTTCAACTAAATTGGCTTTTATGATTTTAAAACACTGTTGTAGACGAATCTCCAAATCTTCACTGAGTTCCCTCTGATCAGAATATGACCTCAAAGGGGGGCTACTTATAAGATCTATTGGTAATACTAAATCCCTTCCATATATTAAATGAGCTGGTGTATCTTTTAAGGTTGAGTGTACTGCTGTTCTGTAAGCCAAAAGTGCAAAATGTAAATATTTGTCCCATTCATGGTAAGTATTGTCTGCTAAGTGCTGGAGTGCGTTAATTATTGTAGCATTAACCCGTTCAACTACCCCATCAGTCGCTGGGTGGTAACTTGTACTAGTGTGTTTCTTAATATCCAGTTTTTTATAAACTTTTTGTATGCTGTCAGAAATCAAAGAACTACCTCTGTCAGTTATCAAATGCTCAGGAATCCCATGAGTGCATATGAACTTTTCTAACACCAAAGCAATCGTTTCAGTTTGTAAATCCTTCACAGGGTATGCTTCCACCCACCTGGTAAAATAATCACCAATTACTATAATATGTTGATTGCCTGACTCAGTAATAGGAAGTGGTCCTACTGCGTCCATCCCAATTCGCTCAAAAGGCCGACTAGTTATTTGTATTCTTTGCAGCGGCGCTTTATGTTTAGCGTTATACCCTCTTCTTTCAAGACACGAGTGGCAAGATTTGTCATAATTAATGATATGGTGTGTCATGTTCCACCAAAAATAGTTTCTCTTAATTCGGGTTAAAGTCCTCTTAATGCCTGGGTGTGCTGATGTTATCGAGTCATGTCCTAAGGACAAAACCTCACTAATGAGTGTCTTTGGAATTACTAGTCTGTCTGTGATGGTAAATTTGTGACCCTTTGCTTTATCATTTACACAAAACAAAATTCCATCCCTCTTAAAAAATTTCATCCCATTTTGTTCAATTTCATTTGTGTCCTCTAACTTAATCAAAATCTCTTGACACCTAGTGTCTTGCTCTTGCAAATTCCTAATCCTAGCAGGGGGAAAGTTGTTTGTTGTGAATTCAATGACATTGACGGGTTCTACCTGAACTGTTCGTGACAAAGTATCCGCAGGCACATTCATTTTTCCAGGAGTGTGAGTTACTGTGTAGTCGTAATTTTGAAGCGCTAGTATCCATCTTGTAATTCTACCGCTATCCTTAAGTTTGAGTGCATAGGAAAGCGACTTCTGATCACAAAAAAGTTTAAAAGATTGCCCATACAAATAGTGTCGAAAATTGTTTATTCCCCAAACGACCGCTAAGGTTTCCCTTTCAAAAACACTATACCTAGTTTCGGCATCGTTCAACCGCCTACTTGCATAAGCAACCGGATGTAATTGTCCATCCTGACCTTCCTGACTCAATACAGCTCCAATAGCATATCCAGAAGCATCTGTATGCAAAAAGAATTCTTTCTTAGTGTTTGGTAAAATAAGACAAGGGTAAGAGATTAATGCTGACTTTAATTGCTCAAAAGCATTATTGGCATTTTCATCCCAAACAAAAGTTACTGATTTTTTTGTTAATTTAGTCAAATGTATTGCTATGTGGGCGAAATTCTTTATAAATTTGCGATAGAAATTACAAAGTCCTAAAAATGACCGAACCTGCTTTTTGTTAGTTGGAACTGGAAAATTTTGAATTGCCTCCACATTTCTGCTGTCGGGCAAAATTTTACCGTCAGTGACCTGAAACCCAAGGTAAGTAATTTTTTCTTTAACTAATTGACATTTTCCCGGATTAACTTTTAAATTGTGCTCGCCTAATCTCTTGAATACCATGTCTAGTTTTTCGAGGTGTTCATCGAACGTGTTCGACGCAATTATAAGGTCATCGAGGTAAGTATTAATATTCCACTCTTTCAGCCCAGCTAATACTATTTCCAATAATCTTTGAAATGACGACGCTGCATTTTTCAAACCCTGAGGTAGACGATTCCAGTGAAAAAGGCCAAATTCGGTGGTGAAAGCAGTCTTATGACGATCCTTGGGATCTAAATTCATTTGCCAATAGCCTGAACACAAGTCCAAAGAAGAAAAATACTTGGCTCCTTCTAATGAATCTAATAAATCCGAAATTAACGGTAAGGGAAAAGGAAGCGGTTGTGTTTTTAAATTTAATTTCCTATAGTCACATACCAACCTATACGTGTTATTCTTTTTCTTAACTAATAATATTGGGGAAGCATACGGTGAATCACTTACAGAAATTATCCCGGCATCCAAAAGCTGGTTTATTTGACTTTTCAATTCTTCTCGTAAAGGATGTGGGGTTCTGTAAGGCTTCTGCCTGACTGGCAAATCATCCGTTAGGTAAATTCGGTGAGCTATGGTGTTGCAACCCGTAAGTTGCTTTACACTTTCAGCAAAAACACCTTTATGTCTGATTAATAAATTTTTTAATTTAACTTTTTCCTCATCTCCTAAATGAGCCAGATCAAATTTACCTCCAAAAATTTCATTCTCATCTTCATAAAATTCCTCCGCCATGTTTACTTCTCCTATCAACTCATTATCGTCCTTATAAAATTCCTCCCCAACGCTTACTTCATCGCTCTTAACTACCTCAATAGGCTCAATGTTTACAATTTTGGTGTCTTTGTTAATGTGAACAGGGTCGTTAGAAAAATTAGCTATCTTGACAAAATATTCGCCATTGTCATTTCCTTCATTTACTGAGCTCGAGACAATCCACACATGCGACATGGCATGCTTATGTGGTTGGATTAAGACAAAATCAGAAATCTTAAAATTATCTTTAGTAGTAACTGTTACAATTAATTCAGATTTAGGAGGAATGATACATTTACGTTTATTAAAACCTACTTGAAAATTTAGATTTTGTACAGAATTAACATTATGTCTAGAAATTTGTTTATTTGTCCAATTAAGTAAAAAATTTTCATTTGAAATGGTAGTCTTAGCAAAATTGATATGAATTTGATTTTCGATAAGAAAGTTCGAACCTAAGATCGCATCGTAAGTAAATAAATCTGTATTACATACAAAAAATTCTATTTCACACTTAAAGGTCCCTAATTGAACTTCTAACTTAACTTTTTGGTTCAAGGTTACTAAATTTTGTGTAATGCCCAATACTTTTAAAAAACAAGGTTCTACTAATTTAATGCAGCGTGTGTCTTTCAAAGATTCCAAAACACTTCCCTTAATTATGGAAATTGAGGCACCTGTATCAATAAGAGTATGTATAACAAAATCCTTAACATTAATTTGTACAATAGGCAAAGTATAACTGGATTCCGAAGTCGCAATCCCAGTGCACTCAAAAGGGGGATTCAAGATCAGATGAGTGTCCCTGTCTTGCCCCTGATTTAGTTTCCCTGCCTGTCATTTCCATTGGGTCTGTGTTGATTATAATATCTTGATCGACAATCGCGACTATAATGCCCTGGTTTTCTGCATTTAAAACAAATTATACGATTAGTACCGTTGCTAATGACTAATTTGTTCAATCTCTTTACCTCCTCTTGAAGATCGCTAACTCTTTTATCTGTTTCAAAGATACTATTCTGAACCAAAGATTTAATTTCTCTCAACTCCGTTTCAATGGCGGACGGCTTCGGTTCGGTGTCAACAATGTTGACACTCGCGGAGGCTTTCTCTAGCGCGGCGCATTGTTCTTCTTGTAAAGCTAGAGCCCAAATTTTTTCAAAGGTGTCATGGTCTTGTGCCATGATGAATCGGCGAACGGAGGGTCGGAGGCCTTGAAGACATTGGGAAACCAACATCCTTTGCCGAATGGGCTCATCATCGGGAAAGCAGCGATGTGCTAAGCCGTTTAAACGGGACAAAAAACCCCGCGTGGTCTCATTAAAACCCTGTACTGCCGTTGTGAATTTCAAAAGAGAACAATCTTTGTCGTTAGTGCCGAACCTGTCCTTCAACGCTTCTTTAAATGTTCTGTAATCGGCGGATTTCAACTGAGGCTGCGACCTAACAAAAGCATCCGCTTCTCCTATGCACTTAGTTTTGGCGACAAACAGTGTTTGTTCATCCTTCCATGACGCGTGTTTGGCGATTTCTTCGATTTTGTCGAAGAAATCATTAATCGTAAAGTCAGGGTTATTTCCCGAAAAGGGGGTTACTAGGGGGATAAATTCCCCAAAATTAACAGTTGTTACTGTTAAATGACACGCATTATCTAAAGAGGGAAGTTCCGAGGTGGAAGATCTAGGCATTTTAATTTAAATAATTGTAACCCAAAATACTAAATAACTAATAATAATTATACAATCTATTAAAATCATTCAGAAAAAATTTGACCCATGGCTGACCGATGCGTTAACGAAACACAAAAAAAAAAAATGGCTCGTCTCATTCATCACACTTAATTCGCCGATCCAAATTTGAACGGCACCATTGTTGTACTTCTCTCTTTTTATCATTCATTTAACTTTGTCCTGACTCAAAGATTTACTATTTAAAATTTTAACCAATTATCATTTTTCATATTTCACACTTAGAAATTAAATGCTTAGTTTTAGAAAGTGTTGTGACCGCAATATACCAACCAGGCTCTCGGCGTTACGTGCAAATGCCATTAGGCTAAAAAAAAAATTAAAACCTGAAAGAGAACTGCTGAAATAAATTTACACGAAGTGAGATAAATGATGAGGAGCCATTTTTACTTAAACAATTACATTTATTCAATTAACTTTAAATCTTTTACATCAGACAATTAAACTAGATAAAATCGTAAAAAATATGATAATACTATAATTACAATACACTCCATTTTCCCTTTCCCCGAGCTGACCTTTTTTCTTAAAAATTTACCTAACGTTTGTGCACAACAAAAATATAAAAAAAAAATTTAATTAAAAGAAAGAAAGAAAGGAAAGAAAGATAAACTTATCATTAGTAGAAGAGAGGGGGGCCCCCATCAAGATTTTTCATCAAGTCATCTTCCAGAATTCCCTCAGGGACGCCAGCGCCATTTCTTTTTTCTTTAGCAAGGCAGCGCGTGGGACTCACACTTCAGTCGATCACTCCAACAACCAGAATGACTCAACCCCACGCTTCCTCCGGCTTAGGTCACCTTTTTACCTCCTTTGTTGGCGCTTTCCGCTCGTAAAGTAGTTCGGTCGAAGATACAATTATTATTAATGAAAACTTGTAGATTTATTATCGATGGGCATTGAAACTTAATTTTTTACTATGATGAAAAATGTGAAAGTTGTTCTTATCGTTGTAACTATTGTAGAAGTTCTATTTTTGATTTAAAAATTTGAAAATGCTTGGGTGCCGATCTCCATATCCTTGCGCCGTTGTTGTTTTCTTCTTCGATATATTGAATCGAAGTATTGGTATCGATGCACGTAGTTATTGGATGTTATTAAAAAAAATTAGAAAGAAGGTTAGAGAATTCCAGAAAAGATAATTATAGTGAAAGGAAAAAAAAACTTAACTGTAATTACAACCACTTAATTTTTTTAAGGAAAATTACCAATTTCAAAACAAACATTTTTATGAAACTCTTATTGTCAGCTCTAAAAATTTATTACCAACCCTCCGAATAATGTCAGCTCTCACAAAACGTATTTTCATAAATTTAAAATTTAAAAGAAAATTGTTGTACAAATTATTTTAATTACTTGAACAATATGTATAGTTACCTTACACAAAGATGGCAACACGATCGCCAGAATAACGATCTTTTAGATGTTTGGCGCCAAAATATAGAGCAAGTAAACAAATAAATAAAAATGAGTCAGCCATGAGTCATCAATAGTAATTCAACATATACCTTAATAAATTTTAAACACTTCATTATTATTTTACTTCCTTTATGAATACTGGCATATGGTGACAAAACAAAACCACCTTAATAAACAAATTGTTTAGAAATTTTAATTTTACTTGATTTAAAATTCACTAATTAAGGTTAGGATTTTTAATTAAGTAGGCTATTAATTAATTACACTTTACTTAAAATTGAAATCATAACAAAATCGGGTTCGGGATGACTCGAATTTTTTTTATCTGGGTAAGGTCCTGGATCTATTTATAATTTCATAATAAATTTGTTATTAAATACATTATAAATTTGTTAATAAATTAACTTTAAGTAAATATTTTTGTTTATTTATGAATTTGCTAATCTAGATAGATTGCCCAGTGTCGAAAAAGTGCAGCCGTTGCCATCGCTTGATTTAATTGCCAGCAACATGGCGGTCGTTCGAATCGCCCATCGCGGGCCACAGATCTATAAAACATTTTTGACACAGCAGACAGTGCAGTTCAGCACAGCCAGCTGAGCGATTCAATCGACCAGCATGTTGCTGTTACTTAGATCGAATGGTAACGACTGCACTTTTTCGGCATTGGGAAGTGGTTGTGCTTCAGAGGATTAAATGAATAATTATATATCCTTCACTCTACCATACGGGTAATGCTAGTTTCATACAACACGCATGAAACATTAATTCGCAAACTTATTACTATTTACATTTACCCAGCGCACCAACAAACTAACAGATAATTCTGTGACGCATTTAGGTTCAGAAATAGAAACAAATCACGCAATTGGGCGTCATTTTAAGCTGGTTCACTTAAATGCAACGCAACGAAGCGTGATAATCCATATTGTAAAACACCTAACAATGCTAATAAAAGCTCTTTTAGAATTTTGAATTCACTGAAAACTTATCTTTTTATTTTTTTTTTTTTTTTTTTGCTTATCACGCAACAGGAAAGTTATTTACTGTATTGGATTTCATAGTTTTCTTCTTAATTTATTTTGCGAGAATAACTTCAAAGATACTCTCTGTGTAAATAGAATAATATATAAAATTCTGCAATGTTTCTCTACATAATGAATGCAAAAATTATTGAACAGCACTTGAAACCAGTAAACACGTCTTAAGCATTTACATATATATCTGAGAATATATCCCATATCCCATGTTCTATTTTCTTTCTGATATAGCTGCAAGGGATTAGTCCAATTACAGACTCATAGCGCGTGGGCGTGTAAACTCGGATTATGAATAAATTAGAATATTCGAAACTCGTTACTTTAATCTTGAAGAAAAAAATAAAATATATTAACAGTTGTCAAATAAATTGTTTTCCGGAGTTTTTAATAATGTTTGGTGGAAGTTTAGAAAATTTTATAAAAGTAATTGTACTCTTTTAACACAAATACGTGTTTCTTATAGTTGTTGACTACAAGGAGGTTAAATCAAGAGAATAGTAACAATTTATGGGGGAGAGGGGAATTGATCTTCAAGAAATAATTAAAACACTGTTCCTTATTTAATCCTTATATTTTTTCTAAACTTTTAAAATATGGCATTGGAGATTTTATATAATTGTTATGTAGAGTTTGTTAAAATAATAAGTTAAAAATTTATATATTTTACGCATAAATGCAATTAATATTTTTTACCAGTCTGAAGAAAATCCTAAGCTATAAAAAGGAGTAAAAAAATTTTGAGTTGCTTAAACAAAGGTTTATATTTTCTTGAATGCACATTCTACAGCTGTACACAAAATGTAGACATTCACTTTAACTCTTTATAAGGCCGTGGTAAAATACTTACCAGCTACGGTCTGTTAAATACAGAAATCAATTATCATTAGTGAATTTTCTGATTTTTGTTCAGTTATATTGGATGTATATAGTTTTTCCATACATCTAGATTCTAAATTATACTTGGCTTATGAACTTTTCTTTCATTCGCAATTTTAAAGAAAGCTCGAATAATTACTCGAAAATTGAGCATAAGAATCATCGCTTTTAATTATATGTTTTTGCGTTTAATTCCTTGTACAAGCAGCAGGTAGTTTTCTGACTTTGATTTTGTGTATAATTAATGTATTCTCCTGCAAAATTTCTCTGTTTGTTTAATGCTTGTTTCTCCAATTTTCACGTGGGATATTACAGTAGAGGGAAAATATATGAATTAATCCTAAAAAATGGTCAAGAAAAATTCCAAGTAATTTCGACTCTCTGCACATACACTCGCCTTATAAAGGGTTAAAAGATAACGGAACAATTACTGGAAACTCTCCATAAAAATTTACGGAAATTCTCCGTTTACATTTGAATACAGGACAATTTCCGTATATCAAGGGTCAACGCCCCAGGAACAGAATTTCTACTGGAATGTACCAGAATAAAATTCCTTAAACATTCAAAAATAGTACTGGCGTACTATTTTAACTGTATATTTTCCGTAATTTCACGACTTTTTTTTTACAGTGTTGCTAATAAGAAATGAAATCTACCGTAAGAGGTTAACATCATTTTCAATATTTTAGAATAAGGTATATCTCATAAGTGGATTTTCTTATTCAGTTTGGTGTCGCCCACCAAACTATACGTTACTGTACCATTATATGAAAATTTGAGTTCAGACAGATAACCGAAGTTGCAAAACAAGTACTTTTTTAGAATTTCAAAAGAAACGATTAAATCCAAAGTGTACATTACCTTTGGCTAAACAGCGCATTTTTTAAATTCACGTCAATAATTACCTTGCAACCAGATTAAAAGGCACAGCAAATCTTTAAGAGAAATCTTTATAAATAAAAATGAAATTCTGTTTGTTTGTTTGTTTGTGGATTTGAGTCGTATACAAATTCACAAAAATGGACCTATCAGCCTGAAATTTTGCACAGATATGTAAAATAATATAGAATAAATGATAGTCCACTTTAAAACTTTGAAAGTCCACCCGTTCCCGAAATTTAAGAGATTTTTTATGCTCTCCACGCAAAAAGTTTTCCATAATTGTAACCCCTGTAGTGAAAAAAGTGTGAAAGAAGCATCGTGGTTGCCATGTGTGGCGATTTTGCCGAATAAAATGTTTTAAATTCTCAAAGTAAAAATAAAAGAATAATAATTTTTTTTTGTTAGTTTATATTCGCAAGGTTATTTTTTTTAATTATAATATCGTGTGCATGGGAAAACAGAGCAGGAATGAAATGTTCAAAACAATATCAAAACAATAAGAATTGAATATTTCTGAGGCTAATATGTTAAAATTTTTTAGTTTGGCGAAAAATAAAATGGCTCAAAATGCCGAGAAAGTGAGTTCTAGCAGTTTGCACAGTTTCCGGCTTGGCGCAATTTACTGAGAGCTTAAGGAAATGGATTTTTGAAAACAGGTGCAAAGGTTTTATTAGAATACAGCGTTAAATTTTAATGATCCGGTCGGAAATAATGCAGTTATTAAGGGATTTCAAGCGATCTATCTTCAGCATTCTCGCCAATTGAGTGCATTGATTTAAGTTGGGGGAATTCCACCAAATTTCAGATAATTGAAATCTTCGAATATAGTACATCGGAGTAACGATGAATAAAACACGTTATATAGTTGATAATTTAAAAATGCGGCTGTATTAAATTATTCCACTTTTCAAATAAAAGCGTGTTTTACTTTTTAAAGGTCGAACCATTTCCAAAATTGATTGCTGCTAAGTCAATGCTTCGAATGATTCCCTGAAAAAACTCTTGCAAAATGGCGTATATTGGCACTTTGGCGAGGCTTAGATTTGAAACTGGATTTTATTTGAGACTGGTAGCTATATTAATAAAACAATGTGTGTAAACTGTTTGTTTTTTTGCCTGTGTCTCGCGTAGTTCGCAAACGGGTGATCGCAGACCTACCAAGTTTTGAACGGAAATTCTCCATGGCAGGCCCCGACACACCTCGAAGTGATTTTTTCAAAATTCGAACTATTTTAGTAAATATCGATAAAAACGTATTGCAAAAGGCTAATTTTTGCTATCCACCATTTCGTAATTGTAACCCCACAGTCAATTAAGCGACGATTAAGCTTATCAAGGTTGCCACATTCGGCAGTTCATTAAATGATTCAGACTCTTGAAGTAAAAATAAAAGAATAACGATTTTTTAAAATTTTCTCTTTATTATTTGTAAGGTTGTTTTAAAATTAAAATATCCTGTGCATGTGATATCAGAGTGGGAATGAAATAATTTATACTCAAAAGAAAAATAGAATTTGGAAATTTTCCGAAAATAAATGTGCAACTTTTTAATTGGTCGAAAAATAAAAGGGGTTGATGTGCGATTTTGAGGAGGATTCTAACGCTTGGCGCTATTTATCGTAATTTAATCGTCTGCTATTTGGGTTATGAATACACCTGCATATAAGTTTTTGAAATTCTCATTCAGTTGGAATTGTGCATTTTTCTGAGCAGCTCTTCTGCATCTATTTCTAATGCATTACATCCAGAAAAAATCTGATGTGTCCAACACATGACTTCCTTGCACGTCCATTAGATCAAAAATATTTTTGACGCACTTCCTCTAAATTTATTTGTTTGAAAGAGATAAAATATCAATAATAGTAAGGTTTAGCGATTTCTAGCCAAATATTTCGATATCGCCAAGCTGAGTTCAATTTGAAAGATTTCCTTCTGACACTTTATTTGGCGATATTTCACCAAACGCCGACAAACTTGAGATAGTCAGCGGGATTTTGGGATAGCCAAAGTAGTCATTGACCACAGACTTTCAATGAATTGAATGCATCTATACACCTCAATGTATTCAAAGTCATTTGGCTCACCATGTAAACAAATTCTCAGTCGATTGCTGTCAAAAAAGATATTGAAAACAGTTAGATATCACAATAGTTCTAAATATAAAGTTATGGACCAAATGACTGACTATCGCCAAATTTGGCGACATTTCGCCAAAACTCGCCAAGGTCGAGGACAGACGGCGAGATTTTGGGCATGTACCAAACAATGACTGTCTACAGTTGTATTATATTGAAGATGTCCATAGACATTAAGGTACTGAAATTCTTTTCGGTGGTCCTGTAAATAAACTCTCCAGTAGATTGGAACCAAAAATCGAGATGCACAACTAGATGTTACAACATTCTTCTATATGAAATTTCATAATAGTTTTTGAGATTTGAGAGTTAAATATACACACACATACACCAAAAGTCGCCAAGCTTGGCGACTTTTGGCATAGTTCTTGAGGGAGGCACGTGACCGTGGTCGGGTCATTACCTAACTTATGTGGTAGGACGGTATTGTGCTTGAAATGGATGAATGCCCCTAAAATTGCTATTGACCGTAATGTATTGGAAATATTTTGAGTGTTCCTGTAGCAGAACTATAAATGATAAAGACATTTTTTTTAATGGAGAAATTCATTTTCTAACTCTTTACAGCATATATCACTTCTGAATCGTTTGAAATAGCCCAATACCTCTGAAAAACGCTTTGATGAATTTCGGCCCATAGAGCGTAATGTATTTCGAATCTTTTGGGCGGTCCTGTAGATAAACTATTCAGTCGAATGGAACCGAAAGGGGAGGTGCACAACTAGATGTTACAACAATCCTAAATATAAAGTTTCAACATTCAACGCCTAACAGTTTTTGAGATATGCGAGTTTAATGAATTTCGGCCCATTGAGTGTAATGTATTTCGAATGTTTTGGGCAGTCCTGTAGATAAACTATCCAGTCGAATGGAACCAAAAGGGGAGGTGCACAACTAGATGTTACAACTATCCAAAATATGAAGTTTCGACATTCTACGCCTAATAGCTTTTGAGTTAGGCGAGTTTAATGAATTTCGGCCCATAGAGCGTAATGTATTTCGAATCTTTTGGGCGGTCCTGTACATAAACTATCCATTCGATTGCCACCAAAAGGGAAGGTGCACAACTAGATCATAGAACAATCCTAAATATCAAATCTCAACATTCTACGACCAATAGTTTTTGAGATATGCGAGTTACATACATACGTACTCTCTTAAAAATTTAGAGTGACATTGTCACTCTTACAAAAAGTCACCGGCAAATGATCCCAGATAGAGTGAGATAAGAGTGAGAAAACTGCATTATGACTCTTCATCGATAGGATTCTGTCACCCTAACTGCAAGAGTGAGACAATGTCACTCTTAGAGTAAGGGTGAAGGCGCTATCTGCTCACTCTAGCGAGAGAGTCACCACATTTCCCATGATGCGTTCACTTCAGCAGGAGTGAGTGCGTTGCTTCCATACTCAAACGACGCCATATTGGAATTGGACTGCAGTTGCGAAGTACCAACTGCATACAAGTAATGGAATACTTTTAGCTAACACAAGTAAGTAAAACCTTATAACTTTTCAATTATTGTAAATGTTATTTAAAATTTGATAATTCACAACATATAAGATACATTGATTCAGTGTCGGATCCATTAGGACTCCAGCTCTTCCGACAGACATTGCTTTGGTTAGGGTTAACATTTTGCTTTACTATACATTTTGTTTTTAAGACTTAAACAAGCCTGCTTCTTTTAATTTTATACCCTTCCGAGAAATTGATCTTTAAATCCGTCTCTATACTTGATCGTAGTATGTTATTTATGCTTATATAGCTGAAATCTTGCATTCGTTTTTTGTTTCTGTATATAATATTTGAGCATGTTTTGATGCGTGTTTGTAAATCGCCGGTGCAGTCAGGATTTTATTTCGGGGGTGGAGAGGGCTCTAACCTGTGTATCAAATTGTAAGCAAGCTGTTTCAACTGTAGCCTCAGTATCAAATTTTAAACTAAGTAAAGGGTCAGATTTTTAGGAAGGATACGCGCCTGTTGCAAATAGTATAAACAAAATTTTAAATCAAAAGCAGAAAATAATGATCAATTATATATTGTATGCAATTTATATTGAAATAAATTATAAACGTGGGAAAAAAAATATTTTGTGATTAAATTTCAATATGTCTATGTGCATCATTTTATCTTATTGCACATTCTAGCACAGATTCACGCTTAGAATATACATATATACGTTGTTAGATCAAAATAACCGCTCTGTTGTTGTGGTGTAATATTTCCCTCTCCACTTTTTACACATACACAAACCTCTCTCTCATATGGTAAAGTGGATAATTTACGATCGAACACCCCAGATGGCCTCAGGAAAGTCCACTTTTAAATCAGGGAAACCAGCTGAAAGTAGCAGGTGATTCAGAATGTGTGAGCTTTCATTAGTAGTACGAAAAACACAAGGGATACTTGTGCGGGTAAACTGATTCAACGCGGAAAAAAAGTTATTGTTTTTGGTGTTAAATGCGAGATTTTTGGAATTGAAAAGTTTGTATACTGTTTAAGGATAATTCAATAGTATACTAACGGATAAGTTTAATATTACTGGTAATAAAGGTAAGTGTTACAATATTAAATTTAGTAATACAGTATTAATTTTAGAGCCTTGCAGATTTTGGTATGGTAGATTTTATGTCTTCTGTTGTGTATCAATATTGGTAAATAAAATTCTCAAATTGGTAAAACTTACCTTTTAGCCTAGATACCAATTCAAAATAATGCTAATTTTTTTCTATTGAATTTAATTAACATATGAAATATATCCACAATATTGGCTATATACTGGAAATGTTTCTGAAGTAATTCCATTACTGATAAAGTTTTTAATAGTAGCAAGTTAGTAGTTAGCCCAAATATCTTGTGTTCACAATGTGTTCACAATATTAAGTAAAAATTCGAAATATTTATAATGTATTCTTAATATTGACAAGTAATTTTTAAAAATATTTTTATACCATTTTATTATTTTTCTAATGCTAATATACTCAATCCTTCACATTGTTATTATATTGGAAATAAAAACTAATATTGGTAAAAATTAGCAACATTTATCCATTATATTGTCCATGTTAATGAATTAAATTAAATATATTTAAAATGTATCCACACAGTATTGTGTGTGTATTATAAATTTCCCTCATATTGTACTAACAAATATTTTTAATGTGTCAGCATCTTAATATCACAGTAATGGTGAATTAAGACTGTTTATCTACTGTACATTATTTCAAAATTTAAAATCTGATAAATAATTTTAGGTGCATTTATGTACAAATTGCTGAAAAATATATTTTAATAATTAAGTCAAATACTACTGAAAATCCTGTGATGATAAGACCATGATTATCACAGGAGCAAGGAGGGCACATGCCCCAGACACCCCATTTTAAGGGGTCCTTAAATTTTTTCAGAATATGAATTTAGTTTATTAAATCTTCATTCTAAGATACTAAATGCCTGTTTTTTTTTTCTAAAAGTTGGATGTGTGTGTGGCAAAATAGATCCCAAATGGATGAGCCGATTTTAATGTAGTTTGTTTTATTTTAAAGATGGTATAATCAGAACGGTTCTTCATTGTATTTGATAATATTCACTTCATCTATTCCCCTTAAATAAAGCTTACTTTACACTTGTTCAGTCTAAGACAATTCATATAATATTGTTGACATTCAATTAATTTTGATTGCTGAATTATTTCTGTAATGTTATGGAAAAAGCCATGCTTTGAGTTGCATTTTTTTAAGACTTCATTTTTAATAAAGGTTATTTCACATATTGTATAGGAAATGTTCATAAACTTAAAATTTATCTAGCATATTTCATTTTAAATTCATTTAATCAGAACATATCTTTGCAGATTGAAAAAACATACTTAAGTGGGGGGGGGTGGAGTGAGTTTGGCTTAGGGACGTATCTAAACGTTAAAAATTTCAAGCTGAACTTTCAAAATTACCCACGACTATGTAATTTTCTCCATTTCTTATGTTTACTTATTTCGAGGGTGGCTGAAGCCCCACCAGTCACCCTCTGGCCAAGGACGTACCCAGGAAGGGGGGTGGGGGTCTGTAACACCTTCGAAATTTCAGTTTTTATTAACAAAGCAATAATGGTGAAGTCTTTTTGTGAAAATTTCTGCCTTTTTCATCGTTTGGACCCCCTCCGAAATTTTTGGACCCTCCCAGAATTTTTTTTGGGGTATGTCCCTGCCCCTGCTCTCCTCTCCTAGGGGGGGAGCAAGTTCCCTACCTTGAGCCCCCCCTTATGGGTGCTCATATCATTAATGTTATATTTTTCAAGTATTTAATATTATTCTGTGGTTTTCTGAACTTGCAGGTAGCAGAACAGATTTCATTATTTATTGACATTGTTGAGAAAGCAGACAGCATGGATTTCAGAGTTTGGGTCTTCTACTGGGTATCATTAAGGGTAAATAAATTTATGATATTGGTAAAATTTACTTAAAAATTCAAAATAATTTTAATCCTTTTTCTACTGAATTTAAATGAAATGTATCTGCAATATTGCCTATATTTTGGAAGTAGTTCTGAAGTAGTTCCATTACCAATAAACTTTCAAATAGCCCCTCACTGGATTGTAAAACATTGAAAACCCAAACCAGTATTTTTACATAGCAGCAAGTTAATATTTAGCCCAAATGTATTTAAAATGTATCCACAATATTAGGTAAACATTGGTAATATTTCTAATGTATTCCTAATATTGACAAGTAATTAATTTTATAGTATTTTTATTTTTTCATGTTCATATACTTAATTATTCAATATTATCATTAAATTGGAAATAAATACTAATGTAAATTGTAGCAAATTAATATTTACCCATTATATTGTCAGTCTTAATGAATTTAAATTAAATTTATTTAAAATGTATCCACAATATTGGGTGTATATTTCAAATATTCCTCATATATATTGCACAAGTATATATTTTTGATATGTTAGCATCTTAATATATTATTACTTGCGAATTATCACTGTTTATCTGTTACACATTATTTTTGCATTTAAAATCTGAAATAATTTTAAATGCATTCATATACAAATTTCTGAAAAATATATCTTAATAAATAAGTCAAATATTACTGAAAAATATATCTTAATAAATAAGTCAAATATTACTGAAAAATTTAATGTAATATGATTGTTCCCTGATTATCATGGGCAAGCGGGTAAATACTGTGGAAAATACAGAAAGACAATTGTCAGAGTCGGTGAAGAAACAAAATGTAAGGGGGCCCCCATTTAGACCCATACTTCTGACTCAAGCGACTTTATGTCGTAATTGCTGCCTGGATTTGAGATTGGGGGGGGGGGGGCTGAAGCCCTATAGCCACTCATCCCATTACCCCTCGATCTACCACCGAATCATTTGTTCTTGTGATAATGTTTAAATGTAAATTTTAACTGAAGACTCCTACCTTGGGTGGTCATTAGTTAAATATATATAAATTGATAATAAATGAATATTCATATAAATTGGTTGCTTTAGAAAACGAAACTTTTAGAATGTTTTTTATGTACTCAATACTCATTTTCTTGAAATATAGGAGAGTTAATAACAGCGATGACTGGGTGATTTTTCAAGAACCTTTGATAAGGGTGAATACTACTTTGGATGTCTTTAGATATAAGTATGTATTTATTTTTAATTATTTACTGTTTCAGTGTATTTTTAAATTTGGGAGTTAATTTTATATTCATATCATATGTTATAAATGTTCCTTATACACATGTCTGTGTGAATTTTATATTATTATTATTATTTGCATTGCAAAGCATCCCATTTTAGAAGAATGTATATCTTAAGCACTGAATCAGATGGGTAGTAGATTTCTCACAAAAATTGTGTTTCATTAAGTGTCTCAGTGAGTAGAAACAAGATTTTGTTGTCAAGTTATTTTTTTTTTTACAAGAAATAATGCAATTTCTGAACAGGTTTTAAAAGAATTCAACTATGTCAGAAATTTGAAAATTCAGGTTTTCTCTTCACAAGCTGTATTTATGGTAATACAAATGGTTAATTTATAGAAGTGAAATACTCAGAGAAAAATTTATAACATATTGTATTGTCCAAAATAGAGGGAGAATTAGCCATCAGATACAGTTTCCACTTTCGTGAATTTCTCCCTAAAAATGGGATAAGACCTGCAGTTTTGTTGTTCTATAAAAGTTCATCATGCTGTCTATGAACAAGCATTCTGAATTATACCGAGTTTTTGAGAAGCCTGTCTTTAAAGCTTGCAGAGCCAAGTGATGAATAAAATATGTTACAAGAAAAACTGATTGATTTTGGCTGTTTATCACTTTATTATCTTTTTATTTTCTAGTACTCTGAACTGGTCCTGTGGAAAACCATTGAATTTTTGTCAGTGGCATGCTGTAAAAGAGAAGAAACTATTGGCATTATAAGTGGTATTCATATTTTTGTTTTATTTGTTTATTTATTCTTTAAATGTTCTTAATTACTAGTTCAAAGTCTGCATACTTTTGATCTCTGCGGTCTAATTTTTTCAAAGCTTGTATCGCATAATTTCATAATTGTCAATAACTTTTTTTTTTTTTTTTTTATGTTTACTTTTTTGTTTAGTTTATTTTTTTCTTATTTTCCAAATTGATTTATATGTTTTTTTTTTAAGTTTTTTTTCCCTAAAGTGATGTTACTTTGGGGCAGTTAGTGACTATGTATTAAATTTTATAAATTTCATGTAAATTGAGAAAGTTATTAGGGCTGTTCTTAAAAGAAAAAAAGTATAACTTTTGGTAAAGTTACATCAATGAGTAAAACAATAAATATTTATACAGTAAAATTCAATGTGGTATTCTTTATTAAAGCATTTGACCCAGGCAACTCTTTAGTATATCATTTTATGTTATGCTATATTCTGTCATTTATTTAATCTCTATTATATGTAAATTTTTTATGTCAAGTTGCATATTTGACACCAAGTTAATAAATTGCTTGCAAAATCAAGTCTTATTTGCAACATTTTATGAAGTAACAATGAAATAAAGTATAAAAATCAATTTTTAGTCCCTTCAGATTAATTTTTTTACTCTGCACCCTCACTACCTCTTAAAAATATGTTGTAAGTAAAACCTTGAAACTCCTGTAACTTTTATTATTATTATTATTATTATTATTATTATTATTAATGTTGTCACTGCTGTTGTTGTTTAAAATGTAAACTGTAAAATGCTACTTTCAGAGATGAGATTTAAGAATTTAGTTTAATATTCAGACCTTTTTCAATGTTTATAAAGAATTCAGTTTTTTCATTTTTTTCAAAAATTTTCTGATTTTTCAGTAAGGCAAAATTGTATATAAGTAAGATAGATTTAGTATCAATAAAAATTAAAATATTTATTGCTCTTGAAATTCATAAGTATAATTGCTCAAAAAAATTGTTTGGACCAAAATGTCCAAATTGTCCAAAATTGTTTGGACATTCTTTCAGACTTTTTTTTCCTTTTTTGTTAATCTCATATCTGTACTTTGGTACAAACCAAATCGAAAACTAGCCTACCAGTTTTGACACCATATTACATGTACCACCATTAGTGGTAAAAACAGATGAAATATATTATTTTTTAATTTTACTAATACAATATGTAAATGTAAACTTTACTTCCTTAGTAAATTCAGATTTTTTAAGCCTGCAGTATTAACAAAGTGCAATAACCTTGTCAGTGTTCACATGTTGTCATATGTATATTTGAATATTACTCAAAAATATCTTTAGTCTAGTTTTTAACTGACTTCAAGAAGATCTAGGTTATTAATTGGCGTCAGTACTCAGAGGTGTAGCAAGAATTTTCAGTGCCCGAGAACAAATTTGCATCACTTCCTGTTTACCAAAATGCGCTGGAAAAAGTTTTATATACAAATTGGTGCCTTTTGGATCCTATGCCCTGGGACAAATGTCCCCCTCTAGCTACACTTCTGAGCATTGAATCCTTGTAATTTACCAGACTGGATATGAAAAGTATTTTCAAACTTCCGTTTAATTATTTATTTCTTTTGTTTATCTTCCACATATAGATGTGATCTTTGCTAAGAATGTTGTTATTTGATGATATTTTACTTGCTGTGCATGAAAAGTTTTTATTGCAAAGTTATCACTTTATTTTTTACTCAATTTTTGATGTACCTAAAATATATTACAAGTCCTGAATATTTTCTATTTTTTAATTGATTGTAATAGTTTGCAAATTTAACTCACCGATAGTAAGTAATGTGTTTAATATTTATTTTGTCACTATTAGTTTGATGTTTGTTATTACGCACAGGTTACTGTGATTCAGGGATAATTTTATTCCAAATTGCTTTGATATGGGATTTTCGCTTCAATACTGTCCCCAATTATTCTTTTTTGTGTTACCTCAGAGGATTTACCTCACAAAATAAAATTTTGTGAAGTAAATCCTACAATGTGTTCCTTACTTTTAATAAAGTATTTTGTGCTCTCAATCACTTTGCATATCAGTATATTCTAATATTAATAGAACATAGAGAACAGATTATTTTATAAAACAGTACAAGCATTTCTTATCTGTAAAATTAAGTTTTTTTCTTTTATTTTTTGCAGGTAAAAAAATAGATTTTTTTTTTTTTTTTTTTTTTTTTTGAGCTGCTATATTTAGGTTTTATTGCAGTTTTTTTCCATTTGCTTTTATGTTCAGTGGCAAAATTAAAATGTAAAAGGCAGCTTAAATTCTACATCTTTATTTTATTCATTTATTCATAATTTGTACAATTTTAACAGTAGGAACCCTGTTTCCCTTCCCTCTCTTACTCAGAAGGTTACAGTATATGTAAATGTTACTTGAAAGTATTTATTATTACCATACATAAATATGGTAATATGAAAAATGGTAATAAGAAAGTATTTATTATTACCATTTTTCGGTATGCTTTTGTGCTGTTCCAAAATTGTATTTAACCTGCTCCTAAAGGTGTTCCAAAATGTATGTAGATTTGCAGACTTTTTATTATAAAGTTATCCTCCGATTTTAGTGAAACTATAAACAAAATGTTTTCTGAATCAAATGAAAAGATCTGCTGACTTATTCCTCTGTAAATTCATCACCTAGTTGAAAGTGTTAAGCTGTGCTTTAGTTGGAGATTTAAATTTGACACTAATCCATGTACACACAAAACTAATTTTAACTAATTTTATTTTGTATGTATTTAACATAGATCTAGTTTATGCTCTAGTATATTCTAGCTGCCAACTCTTTCTGATTTTGAGCCTTTCTTATTCAAATTATGGGGAGGGGGGAGGGTACCCTTTTTTTATTAGGATAGATAAGCAGATATGTTTTAACTTTTAATTCTGTAATTACTTGTTGAAGTCATAATTTTTATCTTCCAGATGCTGTTAGAAGAATCTCTGAATGTGAAATAGTATTGAAGTACTCATATTGAATCCAGTGATTGTATTTTATATAAATGTAACAATGTAATACAATTAAACCAAATTTGTAATAATTTGTTGTGTGTTCACTGCCATTGCTTTTATAATTCATTCAAACCTGCATGAGTCTCAATAAGAGATATCTTCCACTTTTTTTCAATTCGTAGGCTATTTTTTACTTCTGCAGTTCTGTAATAGTTTAAATTTTTTTTTTTAAATTTAGAACGCATCGTAAACTAAAATTTGCTAGGCTAAAGACTACTCTGGACTTGGAAGTTCCATTACTCATGTTTTTATTAAGACTTTGCTTATATATTTTTATTAACTGTTTTTTCTTTCTTTTTTTTTTTTTGGCCCTCGTATTAATTGAATTTTGTTCTAACATACTAATGAGTTTTTCTGGCTTTACTTTCATTTATTGTTCTAAATCTGTTTTCACTAGTATAATAATTCTTGCATAAAATCTATATTAAAAGAATTTTTTTTCAATTTGAAGTTTTTAAAAGATTAAGTAATTTGTAGCTATTTTGCTGTAAAAGTGAAATTGAAATAAATAAAATCACACTTAAAAATAAATAAAGAAAGGAATGTGTATATATATTAAAAAATTAAGAAATGGCTTTTATTTTGAAGTATGTATAAATTATGTTCAGAAGAGGAATTTGGTTTTTTAAGAGGTGAAAAAAAAAATCTTTTTCTTTGAATCACCACCCTCCCTCCTCACCCAGACATTATCTATGGAGGTTAATATGGTTCACCCTCATGCTCTAAACTTCAATTATTTCTTTGCGTTATGGCAAGTCTACAAGAGGGGTGTCTTCTTGGGGGGGCTGACTTGGGTGGTGAACTTTTTAAGGATTCTAACCTGTATTCTTGCTCATGCCTCTAAACCTTAAATAATGGTTTTTGGACAAGACAAAAATGTTGGGTGTATTCAACAAAATGGGCATTGTTGGGGAATTATGAAATAATTGGTTTTGATTTATATTATTTATGCATTGGCCTGCACAAAAATATTTCTTTACCCCTTTTCACAAAAAAAGAAATCAATCAATATAAAGTAGTTTCCATTTTAGAAATATTTTATTCCTTTTTCTGGGGGGAGGGGAAAGAATAGAAAAATAGGTATTCTCTTAAATTTCCAAACATGATATGTACATTAACAGAGGTTATCAGCAGATATATTTATATTTTTGATTTACCCAACAATTAGTTTATTTATTTAATTTTTTTTTTTTTTTTTTTTTTTTTTTTTTGGTTTTCAATTAAAGGATAGCTATTGCTCTTTTAACTTATTTTCGTGTTTCATAATTCTTGTATTTGTTCGTATAAATGACTGAAATTTAATTTCAAATAATTTCTTTTCGATAACAATTCAATCCTGTTCATTTCTTATTTATTTAAAATTAAAAAAAAAGACTTGTTAATTGTAATAAAGTTGAAAAGAAAGTTTGATTAAATTATGCTTAAAATAAAACCTATTTAAAAATCAAAATTATTAGTATTCTTTTGATTTTATATAAATATCTTATCATGAACTATTTTTATTGTTTTGTTAATACTGTTGTAAGTGAGAGTTGTTCTGAAATGTACCATAGGTAAAAAATAAGCTTTCAGGGATTTTTTATTTCAGCAGGAGAAAAGGTAACATTGAACATATCAAATATTTCTGCACACTGTTGAGTAATGTGGATGTCCGAAACTCTTATTTCTATTCTTGTTTGATCACAGATTACCTCAAATGAAGTTATAGTACTGCAGACAAAGAAAATTCTTATAAATCTCCTGCTGATGGATTTTACATAGCTCAATGGCTATACAGATCACCTCCAAGCATTTTGAAACTTTCACTTCTATTCCTGTTACGTTTTGACTAACCAAACAAAACATAAACTGTTAACGAATTCTGTAACTAAATAGATCTAGAGGTTATGGAGGTTTGTTTTAGTAACCATGTGGAACTCTTGGGGGTACCTTTTAGTGATGCCATCATCTGATTATTAAAATGAAACTCTGTACTCCTTCTTAATCTGTTTAATTTCAGAATAGGCTGTTATTTTAAATACTGTATGTTTTGTGTCAACAGTCCACATTTCACTCACTGGAATGAAAGCAAGAATCTAAAAATGCATGGGGTCAGATATTACTTGTACCATTGAGCTACGTAAAATTTATTTTCCAGCTGTTATGGATCATTCTGAACATGACAATAATCCAAGATAGCCCAGAAATAGATATCTAAGAAGTTCTGGATATGAAATAAGTATCAATTTCTGATCTTTGGATATTTTGAATATGAAATAGATAGCCATTTTTGGGATATTCTGGATCTTTAAGATGTTCTGGAAGTTTAATTATTATAACTATGCTACATATATACAGATACCTGTATATTATAGATGTTATTTACTCATTAGAGAGATCACACCTCAAATTTCTAATAGAGAAATCTATTTTATGTTGGACTTCTAATAGATATACCCAATATCCAGCTATGATGTATTAAAGATTGCCTATGGACAAACTTGGAGGGGGGGGGGAGGTAAATGCGGCAAAAATATTTACTTGTACGATATGAAGAATATTTTCAAGGCGCTCGATATTGCAGATACATTTTAAATATATTTAATTTAAATTCAATAGCAGCAAAGTTTTATAATTTTTACAATATAAAGGTTAAATATCAACTTTCTACTTTTTACCAATACTAGCTTTATTCCCAGTGTAATATTGAGTAAATATTAACCAAAAAAATTAAAAATGGTATAAAGTTATGTTAAAGTAATTACTTATCCATATTGAATATATTTCCAATGTATATCAAATACTATAAATGCATTTTAAATATATCTGAGGCAAATATTAACTTTTCTACTTTGTACGAAGTTACATTTGATACATTTGACGAAGTTACAGTTGATCTTTGTTTTCAATTTTTTTTTAACAATATTGAGTTAACATTAAAAAATTTATCAATTGAGGACTACTTCAAAAATATTTCCAATACAACCCTATATTAAGAATATATTTTTTTGTATGTTAAATTCAGTGGAAAAGGTATATTAGTATAGTCATACTGAAAGTATAATGTTATTTTGAGAATTTATCAGACCTAAATGCTAATTTTTACCAATATTGGAAACTGTTTATTCTCAATGTGTTCACTTACTACTTTGTAATATTATTGGTTTTTGATATCAATGTTTTCACAATATTGAGTTAATATTTAAAAGTTCATTGGTAGTGAGACTGCTTCAGAAATATTCTCAATATATAATTAATATATCAATACACACTTCATATGTTAATTAAAATTTTACAAATAATAATAACATTTTGAGCATATATCAGGGCTAAACTCTAGTTTTTACCAATACTGGAAGTGGTCTTTACTCTCAAAGTATTCACATATATGTAAATTTTAATAATTAAAAGTAATTAGTACTTAATAATATTGGAAATATTTCTAATATACACTCAATATTATTGATAAATTTCAAATACTTTAAGATTCAATAGTATTAAAATTTGACTTCAAATGGGCAAAATATTAAATTTATAATATTGGATTTTATTTTCAATGAATTCACAAGATTGGATAAATATTGATGCTATATAGAAAATATCTTTTAATGTTTGCCAAATATTTAAAAAATAATAATAATCAATGCTGTTACCAGATACATTCATATATATATATATATATATATATAAGGAATTATTTTAATTTTCCCAAAATAGTGATAGCCAGAAGCAAGGCATATGCAAGGAATAAATCCAGGGCCGTACCCAGACAAAAATTTCAGGCAGGGTCCAAACCGTGGAAAAGGCAGAATTTTTCACAAAAAGACGTCATTATTATTATTTTATTAACAAAAATCAATTTTTTTGGGAGGGGGGAGGGTCCGGACCCCTGGATACGGTCTCGAATAATCACCCTATAAAAAGTGGCAGTCACTCTTAAAAAGGGTCATAGCTCACTCTTGATCAGAGCGCTCCACTCTTTAAGGGATGGCGTGCTGTCACCCTTTCCTTAGAGTGAGGCACTCTTTCCCGGAGTGGGTTTTTGAATTCTCACTCCTAGTCCAGAGTCAGAAATGTCACTCTTCAGAATAGTGATTTCTCACTCTATGGAGGTTGGCTGATTTTTGTCACGAAGGTAGGGTGATATATCACTCCTCAGCACTGGTTTTTCACTCTTGATTATTAAGAGAGTACGTACGTACAGACGGCATGGAAAAACTGGCCACAGTAGACTCGCCACTGGTCAAAATGAGTTGCAGACGCGTTAATATGATCGTGCATGCTAGCCTACGATGAGATGCATCGAAAAAAATTTTTGAATTAAATTTAGAGGTAGTCAAAATCGGTTTTTATGTCGAAATTTGGCCCCCAAAATTTTTCGGGATCACATTACTTCCTTATACTACGTACAAGGAAGTAAAAAGGATGTTAGAAATATCAATTTTAATTTTGTTTAATCACACTCATGAATAATGATACACTTTCCAACTTAATGAAAGAAGGAACGAAAATAGGGAAGACCCATGGATTATAACTCTTTTTATATATAGCACTTTAGTGCGTATTTAAAATCTGAAAGTGTGTCAGATTCTCTGATTCTAGCGCTTGGCGCAATTTAATGAGAGGGTATTTTTAAAAACAAGCGTAGGTTATCTTATAAATAAAAATGAAATTCTGTTTGTCAATTTGTTGATTTGGGTAGTATACAATTCCACAAAAATGGACCTGTCAGCCTGAAATTTTACACAGATATGTAAAATAATATAGAATAAATGATAGTCCACTTTAAAACTTTGGAAGTCCACCCGTTCCCGGAATTTAAGAGATTTTTTATGTTCTCCACGCAGAAAGCTTTACGTAATTGTAACCCCTGTAGTGAAAAGAGTGTGCGAAATAAGCATCTTGGTTGCCATCTGTGGCGATTTTGCCGAATAAAATGTTTTAAATTCATAAAGTACAAATAAAAGAATAATAATGATTTTTTTAGTTTATATTTGTAAGGTTATTTTTTTAATTGTAATATCGTGTGCGCATAAGAAATGAGAGCAGGAATGAAATGTTTTATACGCAAAACAATGAGGTTCGAAGATATCCGAGACCAATATGTAATTTTTTTTAATTTGGCGAAAAATAAAATGGCTGATAGGCCGATTTTTAGAAAGTGAGTTCTAGCGGTTTGCACGGTTTTAGGCTTTTTGGCGCAATTTACTGAGAGCTTAAGGGAATAGCATTTTTGAAAACAAGTGCAAAGATTTTCTTAGAATACAAAATTAAATTTTAACTATCCGTGCAGAAATAATGCAGTTATTAGGACATTTCAAGCGATGAAGCTTCAGAATTCTCGCCAATTGAGTACATTGATTTAACTTGGGGGAAATCCGCCAAATTTCAGAAAATTGAAATCTTCGCATTTAGTGCATCGAGGTAACGATGAATGAAACATGTTATAGTTGATAATTTAAAAAATGCGGCTGTATTAAGGGATTCCACTTTTCAAATAAATGCCTGGCGGTCGAACCATTTCCCATTTTGATTGCTGCTGAGTCAATGCTTCGAATGATTCCCTGAAAAAACTCTTGCAAAATGGCTTATGCTGCCACTTTGGCGAGGCTTAGATTTGAAACTGAATTTTACTTGAGACTGGTATATACGTATAATAAGACTGGTTATAGATAAAAGTGAATGTTGGTATGTGTGTAGGAGGTTGAAAAACTCCAGCACCGTTTCACCGATCACCATGAAATTTGGTTCACCTAAGTCTTTTATCACGGAGAAGGTTTGTATGCTATCCGTTTTCCTCTAACTTGCCACTAGGTGGCGCAGCAGAAAGTCGAATTCTATTCCGTTTAGCCGCTTGCTATGCGAATATCGTCCAACGAATTTCGATGAAATTTGGTACACGCGGATATTAGAACACGGAGAATATTTTTCACTATCCTTTTGCTGTAACTTACCGCTAAATAGAGCTGCAACGCATCAACTTCTATACCGTTCGACCGATCGGCATAAAATTTTTTATACTTACAAATTTAAGCACGAAGAATATATTCTAACTGTGTTACTTTTGATGTTACTCACCACTAGATGGCACTGCAATGCATTATTATTTTAATTCGCCACTAGATGACGCTGCAGCAGGCCAAATTTTTGGCCATTCAAACGGTGGCTATGAAAATCAGTATACATAGCTATTTGAACAAAGAGAATATTTTGGCGTTATCCATTTTGCTATAATTCGCCACATGACGGCGCTGTAGCAAATCATTACTTTAATTAACCACTAGATGGCCCTGCAGTGTATCTCTTCTTGACTGTGCGAATGATCGCTATGAAAATAGGTATACATAGATATTTGAACACGGGGAAGAGTTTGGCACGATCCATTTTCCTATAACTTGACACTAGATGTCGCGTTAACACATGAACTTCAGGACTATTCAGCCGATCGTCATGAAAATTCGTATACATCGATATCTGAATGCGAAGAATATTTTTGCCGTTTCCGTTTTGCTCAAACTCGCCATACATTGCGCTACGCCGCATCGCCTTCTGCACCGTAAAAACGATTGCCTTGAAATTCAGTATGCATGATTATTGAACACAATATAACGCGATATCCATTTTGCTATATCTCTTTATTACAATAAATAGTAATCACAACAAATATTAATATCAAAAAGTCCATTCATTCCCGTGCGAAGAACGGGTACTTCAGCTAGTAACATATAAAAGTGTATACATTTTTTTGTCAGTTTAATCGTGTTAATTCCATGTGCAAATGAATTCTGTAGTATGAATACGTTTATTATGTCATTTAATCACCTCTAATTATGATAAATGAAACGCCAGGCACACTTAACATCTAAATCAAATCGCAAGTTTCCGTTACTACGTTTATCTAACTAAAAGTTTTTATTAACATAAATTAATTTTTGTTTTGGAAAAATTTACTTGTAGTATTTCGGTACCAAATGCGAATAAGATAATTGCGAGATAGGGACACTTTGTTCTTTTCTGTCAATTTGCTGATTAGTTCGTATTTGTTTAAGTATTAGAAAATTTCTGGATTCTTTGTAGATATTGGGTTTTCTCCAAAACTCTTTGAATAAATAGAATAGGTTTCAAACAGGCATGCTATCTCTTATCTTTAAAAAAGGCTATGTAACAGTAAAGCTTAGGCTAAATAATAGCAAAATTTAGGATAAATAACTGTAGAAATTTTTCGAGTAATTAATTTGTATTAATGAAAGTTATTTATGGCAATTGGGAATTATTTTTTCAAGCAGCAAAAATATGTAATAATTCTCTAAAAATGACTAGAAAAAGGGAACACTGAAATATTTTAAGTATTATTTAAATACAGAGATCTACCACAGTCAACTCAAAAACTTGTCCATGTTTGAAACCTATACCCCAAGATAGTGTTTTAGCATCAACGTATTTCAAAAATGTCAGTTTGGCATGAATTCTAGAAGTGCAGCAAACAATATCGACTCCAGATCACTATAATGACCAACAAATATTGTAAAATTTGATGCTTTTTAAGGTTTTAGGTTAAACTTTTTTAAAACTAACTTTTCTCGAAAAAGCGAATCAGTCACTCAGTTCGATCTTCTCTTAGTAACATTCTTAATAGAATACTTTAGGGAGATACCACTATTATGCGAGAAAAATCTGGTAAAATTCGTTTTAATATTACGTGAAATTTTCCTTAAGATCAAATTTTGAAGCAACTTTAACAGACTTCAGGCTTGTAGTCGTAAACTAAGCAATGGGAGTAACCAAATTTGGGAGAATGCTCTACTTTCCTGAACACATTGCTTTGTAGCTATTGAATTATGTTTTTCAAAGAAGCACATTTTACTGCATATTAGATAATGGGATACGCTGTTAGTAAAATATATTTATGCATTGAAATGCAAAAAGAAACAACGTTTTTTATTCACCTGAAACAAGGCCACACGATTTTACGACTGATTACTAAAAAGCAATGCCTTAACCCTTTGAAGTACAAGCATTTTCACATCAATATACGAGACCAACTGGATAGACTGTGCTACGCTGAAACAATACAGCCGTTGCCATCGATCCATTTAATTCAACCAAGTCGAGCTAAATAAGCAAAAAATATGGACCATTGCGAAATTTTTCTAGTCTGAATCACCCTGAAAATCTCATTGCACACGAAAGAAAACTATCAGTGCAAGCCCCCTAAGCTCATTTTACAGAAAGCAAATGTAAACCAACAGAAGCATCTCCACAGTGCGGACAGTAAGCCTCTGGAATATCAACTGACTGAAAGATGTCGTAATCACAAGATTCATATGCAGAATGCACATTACTCTGGCTACCCTACACCGTTTCGAACTAATACAGAACGAGAGCTGCCTCCATTGCAAGTTCCAGGACTCCATTTTCTGCCGAAAAAAAAAAAAAAGCAGAGGCAAGAATGGCTGCATAATACTGGTCATCGCCTCTCCTTTCCGGATCTCATAGAGAAAATGAACCCATCTGCATCGACAGCGTATTTGTCTACTAAAATTTCCTGGTCACTGTCACCGGAGCGTATATATCCGCTCAAATTTCCCTGTCACTATCCGCAGAGCCGTATGCATACGCTCAATTTTCAAGGTCCGATACCGATGGAATTTGGTGATAGTGACCTTCTTTTGATATAATCTTATGATGTTAATAGGTAAACTCCTCTGAAGTCTTCTGCTAACACACGATAAAATACATTTTAATGATACAATGATAAATTAAGGGAAACTTAAAAACAAGTGAGACATATGAACGCGTTGCACAGGTCCCAAACACCCACGCTCTTCACAGGGGTCAACGAATTTAAGAATGCATAAATGAGATAAGAGGTTCTTATCCACATTCCAAGGATAAGATACTGAACCTGGTAGATGGCTGAAGTGTGAAAGTCCAGGGTTTTGGCCTATCGCGTGGATATCGAACGAATGGTCTGGAAAGCTAAGCCGTTTTCTCTAAATGTAACGTGAAGACGAATTGGAATCCCTTAAAAAGTCATCCACCCAAAGCAACCCTTTAGGCAGTTACCTCTAGTGCAACCTTGCCTTAACACACAATACAATGCAATACACAGTATTTCATATGATGATTTCCCATTCAGGTTGAGCAATATCCTGTCAGTTTCCAGTTATGTATTTTTCCTGTTTGGGGTACATTGTTTCTTTCGTGTTTATCAGACTTTTTCCATGAAAAACATCGCATGACATTCAGATTTCCACAGAATTTCCGTTTGTGTTGTTAATGTGTATCTTTTACAGGCCGTTAATGACAAATGATTTTCCTGAAAGTTGAACCTCTCCTTATACGGTAACCTCTGTGGCCATATCAAGTATGACACATGAAGCTCAAATACTTTTGATGAATTTATATTTTTAATTAAATCAAATTTCCATTTTGTTAACAGTTTTGCTTTTAGTAGAAATCATTCTTTTAAGTAAAATGATATTGTAGGCAAAAACTAATTTTAAAAGAATTGCATTGTGAAAATGAAAACATGATCTGTGGAAATGGAACAAGAATGATCATGCCATGAATGCATGACATGATAATAGCAGACTAAGAGTGACTTTTTTTTTAGAACTACGATTTTTCATAAATTCTTAAACTAACCTGAACGAAATTAATCAGAAACAACATATTAAAGGAAGTCGAGAACATTTTATTTACTGAGATGGGAATGCATGCAAATCAAAAAGGCGCATTAAATGTAATTAATGGTACTTTTTTATGGAAAAGTGGCAATTAAAGTTTTATTAAAGGCAAACAAAACATTAATACTTTTTAATTGATATAAATTGCATTAAGTAACTTTTATCGACCTACAGCTAATTAAAATAATATAAAAAATGCTTTCCGAATGATTTAATATGTAAATTCATTCCTTATGTTTCTAATTAGTTTCATCGAATTAATTTTTAGTTTTTACTATTTGGTCTTATTATTGATTTTAAAAGTTCAATTTAATCTTATTTGTAAAATAAAAATGGTTTTCGAAAGGAAACGAAGTTTGGTTAATTTATTTTAAATAAATTTGAATGGTAATTTATTAGTTATTTAAAATGTCACATACTTTAGAAAAAAATTGGAAAATTAAATTCACCAAACTGTAATTTTTGAAAAGTTTATCATAGTTTATCGCTTAAAGAATGTTGGCTTATATTTATCGCTAAAGTATATATTGTCTGAAATTTTTAATAAACTGTTTATATCTTAAAACAATATTTCTTCATCTTAAGCTCTGAAAATAACAGGCAATGCCATATATATATATATATATAATATAAATCAGCTAAAAAGCAACTTACGTAATATGGATATCCTATTAATCCTTCGAGCAATAGTAAGCACAAAACATAAATAGCATTAAAATGTCCGGAACCAAGAATAATAATGGAGACATAGGCCTAAAATCATGTAGATGTACACAAACTTACATAGCAATAAAAAACAGAGCTATAAGAGCTAAAAAAGGTTAGATTTATATACCAAGTGTGATCTCGTGAAACATAAACCTAAATACAAGAACCCAAAAAAGTGAAGGTGAACTGGAAACTGGATTAATTAAGCTCTAATCTTCAGGTGCTACCACTTGAATTAATCTAGTTAAACGGAAAACAAAAAAAAGTAGCTTGGTTTCTGTAGGTTGCATGACAAAAGGAGTCATTAGAATCAAACTAGGCACACGACCATAGGTAATGAAGAAAAAACAAACTTTGTAAAGGTCCAAACATGCAGGAAAAAAAACATGGAGATAATGCCATAAATCGAAAAAGGAGATGCTAGAATAGAAATTTAAGTGACAAAAATAAGCAGCAAGATCCAAGCAGAAAAAAGAGAGAGAAATTGTAGCCAGATTATATTGCTATATCATTCATGAAACCAGATGATATAGTAGCCAGAAGAATGTAGTTATAAAGAGAGAGAACATAACAAAAACAGTAAGTGGGGAGGGGAGGAAGGAAAGAACTGTAAAATACTAAAAGTCAAGTATAGCTAACCAATAAGCAAAAAAGTACAGGCTTAAATAGCTAAAGAGTACAGAAGGAATTGTAAAATAATATAAATAAATAAATAATGATAAAATTTTTATTAATGTATTATATTGTTTTCAGTATATGAAATTAAAATATTTAATATTAATAATAGTAGTTAGTTAATAATACAAAAAGTTATTAACTAACACACAAAACTTGTGTGTAAAACAAAACTTTTTGTGTAAAACGTTATTAACTAATTACACAAAAATTAATAATATTAATTAGATGTAACTAATTATGTTATTATAGTGTATGTAGTCCTCGATAATATATTTGTAATAATGCACTTAGTAGGGCTTGTATCTGGATCAGTAAGTAGAATGAAAAGGAAAAGAAAGATTTACAAGTAATCAACGCAGTTCTTCTTTTTTTTAAATTATTTTTATTTATTTTTTAATTGTGTAAAGTGTGAATAGAATGCAAATTCAAATGTGAGCAGTATTTTGAGATTTAATTAGATTATTTAATCAGGTGTGAAAGTGTTAATCTCGATAATACACAGCATTATTTTAATCAAATCATGCTGGACTTGGAACTGTTTACACTCATATCCTTTTACTAATATTTCATGAACTTTAATTGCTTTAAAATTACCCTTTCTGCATAAGATGTATAATGACCCAGTGAAATATGGTGAATAATTGCTTTCAAATGATATCACTTTTACCATGTTCACTACTTCAAACAAGAATCTTGAAGTTTAAACTGAATTTTAAAGCTTTAGTCGGTACTTTTAATGGGAGGACTGTTTAATGGATTATTCACGTTTCATCTTAGTTTACTTAACAATCTGGAGAAGAACGACCAAAATTCCAGACTCGAAAGCCGCGCGGTAGATTCGAACGCTGGACCTTCGCGCCATAGTAGGGCCAAGTTTTAGTCAGATTTACAGACAGAGTTATTTATCGCATTTATGTGTTTAGTCCCAATGAATGGCAATAATTTACTATGTATTATTTTACTTCGTTTCTATCCACTGTCATATCAATTGAATTACTTTCAAGATCCGTAGTTATACTTTATTTGTAAAATTACATTTTCTGAAAAAAGTATTTAGCTTTTCACTGATGTAGAAATAGGTCTGATCATCCTACAAACGATACTAATTGCTTTAATAGATCACAAAACAGAAATTCGCTGTTTGTACTATCTTTTGAATCCTAGTCAAGTTCATATGTTTGTAAAAGCTAGATTTTAGTCCCAGTGAGTAATTGCACTTTAATAAATCAGTATCCTTAGTTAAAAGTATGATTACCCTCATGACGTCTAAAGACGTTTCAAGAACGACCTTAATACTTTTCGAACGAATGACTTCCAAGTTTGCAGTCGTAAATAAAATTTAAGTGAGGTTAAAATTAGTGAGTTAATAATAATTTAACTATGAGACAATAGTTATTATGTGAGGCAATAGAACGATGGTCTTCCATTCCTTTTATTCATTCTGCTTGGAAATAGTTGCTGAAAGGTTCTTTCTGCCTCCATTTTATCCCTTATTTATTATTTTATGTATTTTGTTGTTGTTGTGCGTATTTCTGTATTTACGTTTTGTTTAATAATAGTAATTTTAAAAAAATTGTGTTGTCCCGTTTATGTATATATATTAATTCAAATAATAATAATAATAAGAAGAAGTGTTTTTAAGTTTTGTTGTTGTATTCTTGCTGTTCTTTTGTCCCCCCCCCCCACTGTTTCTATTTTGTGCAATTTATTTTTTCTTTATTTTATATTTAATTCTATACTTTATTTTTATATATCCTCTTATCTCTCCTTTCTCTTTTTCTTCGTGGTTTCTTCCTATTTTCTTCCTCTGATTGGCAACAAACTCTGCACTTGTGTTTTCTGTTTACTTTCTTTTCAGTCCTCTGTCCCACAATGTTATTGGAGAGAATCAGCTACAGATAGCTCTCACTCACGGATAGTCAAATTCTTCGGATAAATAGCATTAATACTATAACAGATCTCTCCGTTTGTTCTATCACGATGAGTGTCCTATAAAAAAAATGAGAATTTTTATACCTGCTAGGGCAGTGTCGGAACTGGGACGGATCAACCAATCAAAACACACTGCTTTCTCACCTTTTTCTTAAACAAATGCATTGTCTTCAGAATTTCCTAGGGGTTGGGGGACATCAGTAAAGGCAGGGGTGTGCTTTTTGACAGAGAGGAAAACTCAAGATTGACAGGGAAAGGGGGGACCTCTTGTGGGAGGATTTAACACTCCATAATACACACAATAAAATCCCATCCATCTTCGACTCTCCTATATCGGAAAAGCACTTTTGTCCTCCATATACCCTGTTGTGAATTTTTTTTTAATTTCCGATAGTGATTCAGACAGCGTAGTACAGAGATATTCTTTCAGAATGTAGCGTCATGAGTGGAGAAGGGTTGAATTATACACTATGGAAAGCTTTTCGATAACATCGTGGTAGGGCTACCGGTCTGTGATTGTACGACCGCTACTGACGAAGATCGAAACTTTTTCGATCGAAACTGGCGTATAGCTGGACAAGTAACTTTTATCTGTGCTACTTTACAAAGTTTTAATTATTTTATCTTTTAAAACCAATTCTTGTGAAAGTTTTTTTGCTGTTGCTAAAAAATGAACTGTTCACGCCTTCTTTAGCATAGTTTATGTTACATTTCTATACATATTACCAAGTAATCTCATTAATAATAGTTTGTTAATTAACAATCGGATTCTAATTTCTGATAACGCATGTCCTTTAAAAGTATTTAATGAACAAAAGCTTTCGTTTGTCTGTAAAAATAGTTTTTCCTCATAAATATGATACAGTTATATATAAACAATGCATTTTATTTCTCAAATTGTAGAACATTGTTGTTTTATTTTGTGAAAGTTAATTTTGCTGTTTTGCTGCCTTTTGAATTTTGTTCATAGTTATTGTCGAAGAAAAAGACGTTGGAACAGCCGATTAAAGGCACCTTTGAATAATAAATATAGAGAGGAATTATCTTATTCCAAGCAAAATTAATTATTATAGCTCTTCCCAGGGGTCGTTAAAAAGGGTGTCTTAGTACCAGGATTATTAAACTTCTTGAAAGGGCAGGGTACACCTAGATTTCTCGGAATGTACGGTTGTAAACGTCGTTTTCACGCACTTGTTGATAACCACTTTTAAAGAACCGATTACTCTCCAGTCAAATTTCTTAACAAACTTACACACAATGGGCTTTTTCTCCGATTGCATCATTAAAATTAAAAAAAGGTTTCCTAAATTGCAAATTTTAGTAAAAAGCTTTTTGAGAGATATGTTGATTCGATTTTTTCCAAACTATATTCGGAATGCTGAACATTACAACAGTTCAATTTTCATAGTGTTCAATGAATGAAGACGACGCATGTGATCATGTGACCTTTGAAAAGAAGGCCTGCTGGCTAATAGAATGAGTCATTCTAAGTAGTTGGGTTTAGGCGTAAGATGAAATTTGGATAGAAAAATTAAGTGTGCGTTTTAGTGTGTGTTTTTTAAGGCAAACCTGCACGCGGGGTATCTGCCTAGGATGGGGGGATGCCTTGCTAGGGGGCTTTCTAAATGGTTCTGACGCGTATTCACGTTACATCTGGAGAAAACCTACCAAAACTCCAGACTGTTAGATCGACAGCCGCGCGATGGGACCCGAACCCGGGTCCTTCACACCTCGGCCGTCTACCATTTTCAGTGGCATAACCACTGTGCCATGGTGAGGCTAGAAAAATTAAGATTCCCGTAGCTTATCATTATTTTGTCAAATTTATTATTTTTTAAAATTTATCTTAATTTTGATTATTGACTGAATATTATTCTAAAAATCTGTCTAGAAATTGACTGCACAGCATCAATTTTTAAATATAATTTTAACTGTTGTTCCAAAGATAAATTTAAGCAATAATAAATTTGGTAGATTGATGATGAGGAACAGAGAATCTTAATTGTTGTATCCAAATTTTCATACCCGCCTACATAATAAATACTAATTTAAACCCTCCTACATAGGGTGACCATTCCAATATCCAGCAGGGATTCTTCTCATAGGTCATGTTCTGAGTCTACTAGGTATCCTCTAACACTCTCGAAAGTTTGAGACATTCGACTCTTTTGATTGCCTTTTTTTTATCATTTCTAATAATTCGGTGACCAGAACGTGAGTTCACCGCGACGTCACTCAGCTACGCGAAGAGGTCCCAAAACTTTACGATAGAGTCACAAATGAGTACCAAAACAGAACGTTTCGTTATTCCTCCGCAAATGGGAAGCCCGAAATCTCTGGTTTTAAAGATATGAAAGTGTTCCATATGTTCTTTCTAAAGTGCATTGGATTTGGTTTTTTGTACAGTCATTTTCTCTATTTTTATTATTCATATATATATATATATATAGTTCTCGGAATCTTTATTATTTTACCTAAAACAATTAATCCATTTCTGAATGTTATAAATCAATTAATTTCTCGGAATCTTATAAATTATTAAATTATACAATAATAAAATTAAATAAACTGACGGAATTTTCACTTATTTGACAATTCTATGCTCCATAAATAACTTATTGCAAAGAAAATTAAGTAGCATTTCCCCTAAAACTGAAATAAAATATTTTGATAATGCATTCTATGCACATTTGCTTTTATGTTCAGCGAAAAGGGAACCGTCTCCTAATATCTAACAAAAGAAAATTTTCCTTTGAAAATCTTACTGAAATATTTATTCTTTCCTTATTAAAATTATAATCGTAATCGAATTTCACATTTACGAAATTCGACTTTTCGTGAAAACACTTATTAAGTCTGCATTCCAAAAGATTCTTGCTAAACAATGGCCGGATAATTATTTTAAAGAATTTTTACTTGCTGCACTGTACATCTATGAAATTCATTAAACATATCGCCTTGTTAGATTTAATTAAATTTTGAGAATTTCCCTCCACAATATCGCTCACTGTACAGAACTGTAATTGGAGATGATATATTGGTAACTGAATGTAGATTTTGCTTAATAAGTATTTGTTTTTATCCTTTGCATTGAATATAGTTATAAAATTCTTTTTCATGTTAATTTTTTTTCTTTATTACGTCACTGAATGTGATTGAAATCACTACAAATATGGTTATTATTTTCAATAATTGTGCATGTTTCAATTCACCGTTTTTATCTAAAAAGGTTTATGTTTGTAATTTCAAAGAAAAGTATAGCAGGCTACCGTTGAAATATAAAAATCGATACCCAACTCAAAGCAGAAATATGTTCATATGGACTCTCCTGCTGAAACAACCGCGTGATTTACTAACGTACGATTACCTATCATTGCTTACTTTTCTTTTTTCGTACAATAACCACTACAATCTACCAGCTCAAAATCGCTAAACTTATCAAACCAGCCCCTTTATTCTTTCGCAAAACTAAAATTTTGGTATATTTTATTTTAACCCTTTAACGCGCAGTGTTCCCGCTCTGCACTGTTGCCAGTCACGAAGAATAGATTTGATTTCTATAAAAATAGTTGCGGGTGACATACCTCCACGAGAATCCTTTACTTTTTAGCACGTCATTTCGTGTAAAAAAATTGTCACGATTATTTTTAACAGCACTGACATCTGCTGTAAAATGGAGGAACGTGAGAACAGCTGGATAGATTGCCCAATGCTGAAAAAGGGCATCCGTTGCCATCGCTCGACTTAACTACCAGCAAGATGACGGACGATCGAAACGTTCATCGCGGGCCATAGATCGAGAGACTTTTTTTGACGCAGCTGGCTGTGCGTTAAGTCGAGCGATGGCAACGGCTGCCCTTTTTTCAGTATTGGGAAAGGGTTGTGCCTCAAAGGGTTAATAAATGTTTATTTTTTTACTCAAAACAACTATTTTCTGCTCTCTTTTCAGATGCAGATTATATTTTGATTAAAAATAACGATTAGAGATTATTCAATTAGTAGTAAATGAAGTCCATTGTGGAGGCAATTAGAACGGGGATCAAATAAAGTATGCCCACTAAAGTCCCTTGCCACCCTCTTACCTTCAGAACGGCTGCTGCTGTATTCATAAAAGTGGTGTCTAGGTATAGTAAAGTTACCAGGCGCTACGCAAGAAAACCGCTTGCAGCGAAACCTGGACGCTAATTTTTTAATTAGCGTTCTTATCTCAATAAGATACGGGAAGAAAAGTCAATCACAAAGTTTTCGAGCACCATCGATTTTGTAAGAAACTGAAATTTTCTAAATCATCTATTTAATGTATGGGAGGCATTTTATTAATTGGGAATTTTTTTGTACGTGGCTGAATAAAAATTTATGTTTCTTTATTTACATTTACTCCCATCAAAATTTTAATCGATACCATACAACTCTGTATCTCTTTTTACATAACTTAGTAGTTAATTTTATAGGATCATTATTTAAGGAATAAAATGCCTAGGTCAGTGTTTTAGGAACACCCTGTATATTAAGTTTGTTTTGCGTAAAATAGGCTCTTCAAACTATTGAAAATATATGCAGCACAATATTGTAGGAATTCTTTTTTGTGTGACCCTGTATAATGAGTACTAATGTTCTACACCGTTTTTAAGAAGAAGAATGGTACAAGTACACAGAAATAATATAAATTTCATAGCAATCGATACACATTTAAGGCAATTTAGAGCACAGACAGGTATACAGACACAAATGAAATGTTAAATGCTTTGAGCTTCGATGGAAAGTGCTGAAAAGAGTAAGCATATAAGCATTGGAACACTTCGAAAAAACCTCAGTAAAGCTTACAGATCAAACTTTCCATAAAAAAACTTTCGCTAAGAATGGAATGCATGCGCATCTAAAACTTAGAAAAGAAGTCTGATACGGACACTCCATAACTTTCTTGTACGTCTATTAAATCATAAAAATTTTCGGTGCACTTCATTTAAACTTATTTTGTTTGAAAGAGATGCAATACTGCAGTAATACCAAGGTTAAGCGATTTCTAGTCAAATATTTGAGATATCGCCTAACTCAATTCCGTTCCAATTATTTGTTTTTGGAACTAAATTTGGCGAAATTTCGGCAAAAGCTGCGAAGTTTGAGATAGTTTGCGAGATTATGGTCACAGCTAAAATAGGGATAGACGGCAGGCTTTTAATGAATTGAAGGTATCCATAAACCTTAAACTATTGAAAGTATTTTGGGTGACCCTGTTAATAAGTTATCTAGTTGATTGCAATCGAAAGTGAGATAGATGCACAGTTAGATGTTATAATAGCTCTAAATACAAAATTGCATCACTCTGCGGTTAAAAGCTTTAGACTTCAAAATACGTAATTCTGTTTGGCGCCAAATTTGGAGATAATTCGGCAAAACTCTCTAAGATCTGTAACACTTGGCGAGATTTTGGGCTTTGCCTACAAAATCACTAGACATAATATATTTAAGATGTCTGTAGACCTTAATGCACTGAAATTGTTTTGGGTAGCCCTGTAAATAAACTATCCAGTCAATTGGAACCAAAACGGAGGTGCACAACTAAATGTTACAATAATCCTCAATATAAAATTTCAGCTTTCTACGACTAATAGTTTTTGAGATATGCGAGTTACGTACATACATACGTCATAACTCTCACTTTTTCAGCAATCGAAAATATAAATCAAAATGGACTTGAGATATGCGAGTTACGTACATACATACGTCGTAACTCTCACTTTTTCATCAATCGAAAAAATTAGTCAAAATAGACTTGCGGTTGGTCAAAATAAATGCATTATGGCATGTATTTTAACCAAGGGTATGGTATGCATGCATACATACAGTACATGCAAATATACAAACATACATACATGGGTACGTTCAAACGTCTTGCAAAAACTCTCTAGTGTAAATTTAGTGAAGTAGTAATCGGTTTCTTCATCATAATCTGCCTACCGAAATTTTTCCAAGTATACCATTACTATACTTCCTTTTACTTTCTCCAATGAAGTGAAAATGTTAAATTCAAGAATGTAAGCAGCAGTATGTGTGCAGGGTTTTATTTATGCATATATGTATTTCTCACCAAACATAGTTACTGCATGAAATATTTAATCACAAATGTACAACTTGATAGGCTCGCTATTAAGATATTTTCTCACTGTGCGTGAAATACAATGTATCAAAATTTCCTATTTAAACATAGCAAGTCAGAGTTTTAAAGTTGCACGTTGATACTGAAATCTCATATTTTTCTAAAAGCTAAATTTGAAGTTTGCATTTTTAACATGTAAATAAACAGTGTATTTACTAACATCTCTAAGCAAAATCGCATAAATTTTTGTATTTAAATTAAAAATGCTGTATCTTTTTTATAATAGTAAATTTGATATAATTAAATTGGAAAGTTAAAAGTTTTGAAGATATTACAGTTGTGTCTATTATGAGTTAAAAATTTCATACAAAAGTACTCCAATAGGAAACAAAAGTGGTTTTAAAAGTTTTGATTTTGCTTTTATAAAAAAAATTCCGAAAAAATAGTATGCCTAAGAGATTTTATAGAGCTTGTAAAGAGGCATAATAAAACATTTACAAATCCCTGTTGTATGTAGTCCATTTTAAAGTATAGTAATAAGTGGCATGGATTTTTATCAAACTATAGTATTAAGTGATTAAATAAATACGACAATCTATTTCACATAATATTTTTTTATTAAAAAATATAGCATTAAATTAAGTTCATTAAAAATAAATTATGTTTTAAAACGCTAAAATGTCACTATTACTGATATCAAACTTAAGAGTTCTATTGTAAAAAAAAAAAAAAAAAAAACTCACTTTCTAAATAATTATTGAAGTATAATCTCTTCAACTTCAAAAATTAAACAGCTTAAAAATAAATATGTCATGAAATCAAATATTAATATTTAAAATTTATTAAAGCATATCTTTTTTTAATTCAAAATTTTCAGAAAAGCTTAAAATATTTGTTTTTGCTTGTTCTAGTTGTATTCATTACTTTTATTTGAATTTTAATTACATTCAGTATTACGTTTTGTCCTTAAATAAAATCATGTATCATATTCATTATCTATATTTATTTTTCCCACCAAGAGATTATTCATAATACTTTTGTGTGTTTTTCAGGGGACGGCAATCATTAAAGCTCAATTTTCTATCACATCCAATCAAAGAAACCTTTGGAGGGATAAAATATATTCATTTAAAGATTTAATCATTTGAAATGTAATTAAAACTGCATATTTAAAAATATTCCAAATGACTGGTTTTCCATTACACATTTATACAGCTTAAAAATGGGTATTTCTTTACGTTTATTTATTCAGTTTTACAGATTAAGAGTAGCGATTGATTAAGATTTTTTACGAAGTTTTGGGAAGTAAACCTACTCATAAAAACTATTCACGTGCGCGTGAAATTTCCTATATTGATTTCATGAATAACTGAATAATTTTTCAAAGAAAAAAAATCTTGTTGGTGTTTGTTAATGCCACAAAAATTTTTACTTCTCCCATCAGATGATGTTCTGTGTCTGTGCTTAAGCTATTTGTATGATTTTTACATTATTCTGTAAATAAATATTTAATCGAGATGTAGTCTTTGCCTGTTATGCACCTCACAACTCAAAAGAAATATGAGAAATTGTTATTAAATGTAATATATATGATCAATTTTTTATAAAGTACAATATTTTAAGTATGAAACCGACATAGGAAACTCGCATTCAAATACATTCTTGAGAAGTTGTACTATTGGAAAAGCTCCCACTATCTCAAAAAGGCGCAGCAATTACTCTACTGTGCCCAACGTTGTTTCTTGGTACAACTTGTGTTCGTAAACTCATCGTATTACCTTACAATTTACCAAATTTTAAGTGCCCATTTTAAGTTACGTTACCTCGTAGAATCAGTGATACAATTTTTTAATAACTTACATCAACAAGAATAACAAAGACAAATTTATGCTAAATGCATGGGTTGAAAAACTTCCCAAAACTATGTTGTTGTTGTTGTTTTTTTTCGATTGCGCCATTGCTTAAGTAATAGTTAACCTATTAGCTCCCACTATCTCAAAAAGGCGCAGAAATTTCTCTACTGTGCCCAACGTTGTTTCTTGGTACGTCTTGTGTTCGTAAACTCATCGATACGCGCCTGTTACAGTTTTCGTGCAAAAACTGTAACAGGTGTAATAAGCTTTCCTGTTTTCTTTCCAGTTTAAGAACAACTTCTGTTTCGTTGCCTAAGTTACGCGTTTATTTACCAGAATGTTCCCGGAAGAACTGCAAAACAAGCCTCACCACGGCACAGTGGTTATGTCACTGGAAATGGTAGACTATCGAAGTGTGAAGGTCCCGTGTTGGGGTCTCATCGCGCGTCCGTCGACCTAATCGTTCGGAGTTTACCGTGGTTTTCTCCGAAACTTAGAGTAAATACGGGTTAGGACCCTTTAGAAAGACCCCCACGGAGAGCACTCCCATTGTGTTGCCCTTCTGATGAGGATTTATAAGCAGAACAATATTATTTGTTCATGTCATTATTTGGATTGTCATGCCAAGCACGCAAATGCGATATACATGTTCACATTAACAGCAACAACTGCAAACAAACTGTCGTAAAGTGAATCAACTGGCTCCTGTCTCACAAAGAGGAGGCACGGCTTAAAGGAAAAGGTTTTAAATTTTTTTTGGTTTAGTGTTAGCATACCATGTGAATATGCCACGTGTAAGATGCATCACTGAAATATAGTCGAGAAAAAAAATATTTCTTTTCGAACCACTTCGCTGAAAGTTTACACGCTCTAAGATACACGCGTAATCGATTCTATATTCGTGGCGTGGTGGTGAGGCTCTTGACTCCTAATCTCGTATTAGAGATCCGTATTCCTTGCGGTGTAAATGTTTTCTTTTCTTTTTTTATTAAGAATTAATTCATTTATTGGAAAAAATTAACTTAATAACAAGAGTTTTTTTCGATGTTTTTTTATTATTTATTTTTAATTTATTTTCTCCTATACTAAGCCTAATATTTTCATAATTGATATTGTTATTACTATCTCAATATAAGTATTATTTGCTATAGTTAATCCTCCAAGCGTCTGAGACTTAAATTCCTTCAACTTCGTTTCAGTTTTCACTGCAATGCATCTATAACTTAAATTATTTATAACAGTCAGGTATCATAAAATTTTAAGTAATTTAGGAACTTATTTTTTTATGATTGCAAATCTTCCTATCAAATTTTATTTTTTTTAATATATAATTTTAAAGCTACATGAAAATTTTACCGTAAAAACAACTTTACATCATTTGCCCATTTACAGGAGCTCAGAGTATTAAATAATATTAACATTAAATAAGTTAATATTTTTTTATTAAATATTGTAGGTAGATAGACAGATTAAAAAAAAATTACCATAAGTATCTTTCAGGATAATGTACGCCTGACAATATGTAATTTCACAATACAATGCTTCAATAAATTGAAAACAGCACTGCAAAAACTTACATTTTCCGTTTTGTCTACTTATAATTTTTAGTAAATAATATTTCAGTTACAAAATGTGCTACGATATTCAAATAGTAATAAATATAATAAAATGTAAAAATATTAAGCTTAAAAAAGTAGAAATTAAATTTAAAATAAATAATCAAAAATCACTGAAAAAAAAATCTTAACCCATTTGTGCCTGAATTTTTTTTTCTGCTCAATATTCTATTTAATTATACCAAATAGTATAAGATTAACATAAAAAATAGAAAAAAAATTATACATACAGAAATATTTCTTTATTTTATAAAAATTAAAACGTCCCAATTTTGGGACGCTAGGCATGAATGGGTACAGGTTTTTCACACTTTTGGATGAGATGAATCTTGAATAAAATATTTTTTGAGGGAGTAAAACATTGTTAAATATAAAAAAATATTAACTTATTATGAAGATAACATTTAAAAAATGTCCTTTATAGAAAAATTAAAAATATTATTTTGTATGAAAGTCTTTGAAACACTTATCGTGCAATCCAATATTGCATTTATTGCACTTCCTTGTGGCCTTTTTGCCACATTTTCCACATCGTAATTGTGTCTTATTAACCACAATAAAATGGTTTGAACCATCATATCTAATGGAATCTAGCACTTTGCTCCTGCGTATTTTAGTGACAGGTCTGCCTGGTCCTGCCAGATTGTTTGCTGATTGTTGGAAATATGTCAAACAGATTTCTCTTCTAAAGTTAAGAAGATCCAGTGGCTTTGTAGAGGAAGATGGGCATAATCTATATATATGCCAAGCATTTTGAATGGCACTTTCTAAACCAAATACAAATAGTGGCCACCACCATTTTTTAGAACGTATGGAACCACGATATGCATTTAGATTCTGATCCATACGATCTGTTCCTCCCATGCACCGATTATACTGAGATACTATATAGGGTTGATCAATTTCTATTACTCTCTTTTCTGAGTTAGACCATCGCTTTGCTTTTACTATAGGAAAAACCCCGTGCATATTGGTACCTATTGTAACCACACTGTTGTCTCTCCATCTTACGATTATCAATTTTTTCAACATATCAGAATAATATTCATGAGAACCTCTGTCACGTTTTTTGAATAATTTTGCATTTTCCAGAGGACAGTCTTCAGTACGATTAGTGCATATGGTTCCCGTCGCTCCAATATTTCTTTTGGATAATTCATCAATTAGTGCAGGGCTAGTAAATAAATTATCAAAGTAGAGGTCATAAGGCTTGTCTGCAGGTAATTCAGATATTAAATCTAATACAACAGATCCCCCCATTCCTACTCCATGAACGTCTGGAACTGTTCCAGCTCCCTGATAGGTTTCAAATTGGATTAGATATCCAAGTCTTGTGTTTAAAGACCAAACTTTGTAACCGAATCTAATGGGTTTACTTCTGATGAATTGTTTGCAGTTATGTCGACCGTAATAGGGTACCATACTTTCATCTACTGTGAGTTGTTGCTCCATTGGACAGTAAAGTAAGAACTTCTCATTTAACACTGTAAAAAAAGGACGAAGCTTTGATAGCTTATCATTCTTATTGAGCTTGCTATTATCTGCAAAATGTAGATATTGCAATATTTGCTCAAATCGATTTCTGCTCATCGAAGAACTTATTGCAATATTATTCACATCAATAGATGGATCCCAGTACAATCTTCTTCTCGGTAATTCAGCATAACCACTTGTTAAAAGAATAGCGATAAAAGTTCGTAATTCTTCACAAGTAGTTGTAAATGTCATACATCCTTTTTGGCGAGCGTATAAAATGCTTTGCTCCTTAATCAGATCTATCAAATCATTATCAAAAAACATCTCAAATAATGTTGTAGGAGACCAGTGAATGTTCAAAAAATTTGGCTTACTTTCATTCCATTTTGGTATTTGACTTACTAAATCGTCAGTTCGCCACTGTCTTTTGATATATTACTTTTTGCGTTTTTTGGGTGGTACGGCATCTTCGTCATCATCTTCAGATGATGAATCACCAACTATTTGGGTTGCAGCTCCTTTGTACTTTATATTAACAGTGGCTGAAGCACGCAATTGTGAACCAGCCAGTTAAATTATCTACAAACACTGCATCTTCCGGACCGCTGTCTTCATCCGTTAAATTTTCATTTATCGGAGGAGCAATAATTATATCAGCATTCATAAACTCTTCATCGTCAGACAATTCTTCTAACAAAGCCAATGCTTCCTGAACGGTTAAACTGAAAAAGACAAAGCTATTATTACTAAAATTAAAATTGATAAGAAATGAAAAATATGAATATACGTATCTAATAATAAAATAAATAATGATTACTCATCATGAAAGGGCCTATAATTATTTATTAAATTATTGGTAGACAACAAAAATAAAGCACACAATTCTAAATTTTTTTAAAGAAAAAACTTAGAAAAAATCAATTAATGACACTAATAGCGTATATAAAAGCATTTTATACTAATATAAATGGCATAAACATAGATTTAATGCATTGAAAGCGAAAGAGAAAACACCTCCCCTTTCGTGCCTAGCGTCCCAAAAATGGGACGAAATATAAAGGCTCAAATTCGAATTAAGAAAAAGAAATATGAAAAAATGCAAAAACACGTATCCTAAAGTAATGTTTCTTCTAATAAATAATAACATTTATAAAATAATTGATAAATAAATAAATGAAATATCTTACCTTTTCTTACGCGCCATTTTGTTTCAAGAAAATAACCTTTGTGCTGCAATCAAACATCTATTTTACCTATTTATTTCTGAAAATATGCTGCCATCTATGAATGAATATTGAAAACAAATACTAAGGATGCATTTTGCAAAGTTTTGAAAAGCTGTGATAATTTCAGTTGTATTGGGATTCCTTATAAGAAAGCGTCCCAAAATTGGGACGCTAGGCACAAATGGGTTAAGTAAGAGAAAAATTATGAGTTAGTACATTTTTCTTTAAATAAATTAACTGTAAACACTGATGTTTAAAAAAAGGAAGAAAAGTGAAGCGCCTACATCGAGATGGGTTCGAACCCGCGCCATGAATGCTCCAGGGAGTGAGCGTGCATCTTATACATAAAACTTTAGTGGAGTGGCTCGAAAATGAATACTCCTTTTCCTAAGTATATTTCAGCATTGCACCTTTGCATCAGTATTCAGGCCTCTCAATTGGTCCTAGTTTTTTAAAATTCCTGCCTCTATAAATAATAGAGTAAAATGTTCTGCTTCTTCAACAGTTGTTAAATGTTCTTTTAGATGTTAAGGTTTCGTCTATCAAACCATTAAAATACTAGGCTATATAAATAAAACTTTGATGAAGGTAGAATTTTAAAAAAAATAGGACCAATATGGAGGACTGAGTATTGCAGTACACATGGTGTACTACAACTATGAGAAAGATGACTGAAATCCGTTTCCTTCAAGTCGTACTTCCTCCTTGTCCGTTGATTTCATTTTTCAACAATCTTACAGTTGACTTCAACGATCAACCGGTGTAGATTTAACTAATTTGTGCCCAGATATTCCTGCGACTTTCTTCAATTTTTGCTAATACCAGCAATAACACATAAATTTCTGATTTCAACTTCTTGAACAAGGAATGATTTCTTTTAAAATCATTACCTATAAAAATTGAAGTGTAGAAATCCTATTTGGGTATGTTAAAATACATTGTGGAGTTGAGGTTCAATGCTCGTAAATAAAGGGTAGGACAAATAAGTAAATTTTTCGAGTAATAGCGAAAATGCCGCCCCAAAAAGGGACACTACCCAGCAAACATACACAGGTTCTCTGAACGTCTATTAACGTTCAGAAGATGTTTTCTGAACGTCTTCTGAACGTTAATAGACGTTCAGAGAACCTGTGTGTGTTTGCTGGGTAGGCATAAATGGGCTAAAAGCAGTCGATAAAAATCGTGATACACCCTCTCAAAAAATATTGGAGTATAAGCGAATTTTCCTATTTTACCTTTGCGAATAATTATTGAGTTTTTCAAAAGCGCACAACTCAACAGAAACATGTTAAGTTATAATCATATATAGACTAATTCATATTCTATGATAAATAATTTTTAATATGCAAGTTTATCTCTTACTCGAATACTCTTTTGAGAGGGTGTACATCAATAAATGCATCAAAAATGAGGAGTAAAACAAATCTGTTAGTAACTATAAAACCGAAAAACCCAAGTTTGTCTATGCTTTATCTTTCCTGTGTAAAATATAACAAGAAGAAACACATGCCGCTATGGTCCATATCGATTCACTCAATAAATAAAACCTAAATGTTTCTATTAGTCGTTGCTACGATACAAAATAATTTTGAGTCACCTTATAAAAAAGCTTGTAATTTTGTGTACCAGTATTTTAATTTTTTTAATAATCTTTATGTGTCTACACGGGAAAAAGCATTGCGAAAATAAAACTTCCAGCACAAAAGATATCGCAGAAAAGTACATTTGAAAATTATAGCACTTGATAGAAAATCACTACTTTTGGAAAAACTATCGATTTTCTGTTATTCTTCACCGACAGAAAAATGAATAACATTATCATGTTTGAATTGCTGTGTGAATGCTCCATTCATTTGCAAAAAAAGAACCGATATTAATAAGTTTGACATTTTACAGGTTATTGAAAGTCAAACATATGTTTCAATAGCTAAAGGTCAAATGGACAGTTTCAGCAAAACTCGGACTCTCTAATAATCACCAAGAAAAAATGTATCTTTAATTTATAATTAGTAATTAAAAGCTTTACACTTCATTCATGTAATCTTCATAATTTTACTATAATCATAAAAAAATATGAATGCGCTATTTTAAGAATTTAAGTAAGTGTATCATAAAATCATTAAATGTGAAAACTATGCCTAATGTTATTTCATTCCTAAAATGGGCAACGAAGAAAATCTACAACTAAAACTTCTCCACGTGATTGAGGTTCTCATGTGATAATTTTTTAAAGTGTGTATTTATCATATTAAATGTATAACACTCCAGCCGAATCCGAGAAAGCTTCAAAAAACAGGTGTCCACTGCATAAATTTGAAAGCATTTTGAGGAAAATAAATATGTGCATGCATACTCAAGTAAAACGCAATTTCTTGGGTTCGTTTAATGAATAATTCAATAGTATTTTACAAAACATGCAGCTCAATAGAAAAAGTGATAATCCATACTTTATACTGAAGATTTCGGCTACTATCACTTTCGACATTATTTTGCATACTAAGCTATCAGTTTAGATAATGATATGGCAAATTTGTCTTGAATTCGAATACCTTTTAAATGTGTGTTCATATATATATATATATATATTCGGGTGGACCGAAAATTGTTTTTCGAAATCTTTGTCTCCTGAGGTCTGAAAAGTTGTATATTGATATAAATAAGACGCATGTAAAATGTCAATGGGCTACGACTTAGGGTTGAGCATTAATCTTGAAATCTAGAAATTTTGGAAAAATGCGCCTTATTTTAAAAGTTGACCAAAAAATTCTTTTATGACGTATTAGTTTCCTGTTCTTTTTAGAAGTTGTATATTGTTATGAATAAGGTGTATGCAAAATGTTGAGGGGCTACGACAGTATCTAGGAGTTGCACATCGGGCTTGAAATCTACAAATATTTAAAAATTATGTAGAAAGCAAACTTTATTTTTTTTTTTTGATTTAGTCACGTTAAAAAATAACCAGTAAGGTTCACAACTGACATTAGTATTACCAAAATCATAACTGCACTACCCAGGACCCACAACTTTGAGGTAGCTGTGATCCAAATCCCACCGGGGCCATCGTGATTCTAGCGGCCTGCTTGTGCACTCCGAAGGAAGCCTACGTACGTTTCCTGAATGGTTGGATTCGGCCGTTAGATGACGTATCTAAGTGCTTGAACCAATAAGTGGACATCCGTAGACCTCTTTGGATGACTCATTTGAGTGCACAAGCAGGCCCGGTAGAATCACGTTGTCCCCGATCCCACCCATAGCAGACCAACCACCCAGTTATTGGAGCATATGTTTTAATGAGCTACGTAAAGCCCGACTTCAATTCGAATCGTCAGTGTAATAATCTAGATCGTATAAAACTATCATCTGATATATGGGTAGTCAGAAAATTCTGGAATGGCAGCTAGCGGTGTGAAGTTGTCAAATGCGCCCTTGAAGAAATTTAGTTAGAATAGAGAATTGAGTTTCTAGATTTCGGATGCGCCTTTATTTTGCCCAGTATTCAATGGTTCATTACCAGGTGAGGATCCCAAGATCAATAGATTGCCCTGTTAAGCTGTCCCAAATTTCCAGTGAAACTGTCTCGGTCTTACAATCAAATGGTGAGATATTCCCAAAGTAAGTTGAACCAAGTTCCATTATCAGCGAGATATGTTTATTTGTGACAAACCCTTGCGGGTGTAATTTTCCTTCCACAGATTTTTCCATGTTTCTCATTTTGTCCTTCTTCCTGTCAAAATACAATCCAGAGAAATCTTGAAAGCTTTTTCTGTAATTCACTGCGAGTCATTACAAGCCCTCTTCTAAGCTTAAATGAGTCGAGAATCATTTGAGAGGGTTTTTCTCCATCTCCATTCCTTCGGCTTTCCAGGTCGTGAAATAAAGATGATGCCAGAGTAACTGATGTCCGATTGAAAATAACGAATGCGTCGCAGACCTGTGAAAACTATGAGATTTTTATTGTATCTTGATCACATGTGAGTCTTTCCCAAAGCGGCCAACAAGTAGACGTTCAACGTTTTCTTTAATCTTTCTAACTTCTCTTTCTTAGTTTTCTCTTTCCTAATCATGTCTGAATAGTTGAAGACACATATTCGATATTGGCACTTTCTCGCCTTTTATTCTCCTTCAATCGGTCCTATGCGAAGTAAGAGCAACAGGACAAAGCTTTTTAAATTTTATGCTGTCACGTTAAACTGATTTGTTTTCATCGTACCCTACTACTTGTTCGATTGCTTAAAAATCTACTTCATACGTGTACAGAAACTATACATGGATGTCTGTATATTTTGTTCGTTTTATCCACCAGGAAATACGTAAAGAGAACTATTTTAAATTTTACTTTTTATTTTTTAAATCTTGTGAGACAAGGAATGTTTTTGGCACAAATGGTCTGACAGTGTTTAACAGTTTTCTTTTCCATACATTTTTTTCTATTAATTAAGAAAAGCAGTAGTAGGGGGTACTTAATCTCAACAGAAATGATCTGAAAATATCTAAATCCTAATCTGTAATCTTTCGAGCTCTTCCTATTGACATATAGAGACCAAATACCACCCTAAGACCCTTTCGAGGTATAACTCCAGAACTTAAGAATTTTTCTTGATACTTATTTGTTTCTTTACATTTGTTTTGGTTATTTAAAACTGTAAGAAACTTTAATTTTTTTAATATGCTATCTTGAAGATATTTTATTCTGAATAAAAAATCACAGTCTGTTTCAAATTTAGTGAACTTTTTATATTACAATGCTTTTAATTAGTACCAAAGTCTTTCTCTAAAGATGTTTCATTATTGTGGTATGAAAAGTCATGAGTTAAAAGCATTCAAAAATTTAAATTTTATTAAACTAGCTAGGAAAGCACGTAAACTATGCAGATAGTTTGAAAAAGAGAATGTTGTTAATGAAATTCAAATTATTTTCTGAGTTTAATTTTTTATTTAAACAATGTCTCTTCCCAGTTGCAATTAACTCTACATTCGTTTGAATTAACTAACGAAAACATTGTTTCTCGTGAACTAATTCATTGACAAATAAGAACTCTGGAATGATAAAATTATTTTATCTATTAATCCTCCCCTTCACCGCTTATGTGCATGCTACATTGTTATATAATGTAAATGAGTTAAATTATAGGCAAATTAACTCGCATAGTGAATCAACTGCTTTCGCGTGTGTTTCCTTAATCACCTTTATGGTATTATAAACAATATCTTCTCAGTCAGATAGTGCCACAGTATTAATTAAATACCCTTAAATTCTGAATACAGAAAATATCAAATGAATTAATCAATTATTCTCAAAACTTGAAATTGATTCACAAGACTTTATCTAAAAAACTTCAGGCATTTATGTGTTAAGGTGACATTGTTAGCCAATGTACGCATACAACAAAACAAATGAGTACAGGTATATTAGATGGTCTTACTTAGAGACATGTCAAAAGGAATCCACTGTAAGAGGAATTCAGATTTATCGATTATTCATTATTAATAAAAGAAAGTTAAAAGGAAGGTATGAATTAAAAATCTATAATGAAATCTTGAAAAAGTAAAGAGATATATAACAAAACAGAGACAGAAAATTCGAAATAAATAAATCATAACAATAATAGTTAACTTTTTATTGAATGTGTGTATGGATATTTTATTTTATTAGCTTTTTAATTACAATTAGTTGGAACTCATTCGAACATGACGATAAAATTAATCTAAAAAATAGTGAAGCATTTTTTATAAAAGGATCGAGCATTTGAACAAAATAAATGAACTTTCTAATTTACTTAAAAGAATTTTGCGGTTGTTAATTTTAAAGTTGCATTAATATATACTAAGAAAGACAAATGAGTACAAGTACACTGCTGGCCACCCAAATTGCAACACCAAGAAAAACAAGAGATATCACAACAAAATTTATTGTGTAGATAACATGTTGACCAAGTAACAAATGATTAAATTTACAGCATTCTATGAAGCGTGGTTCCTGCCAAAATCAGTACCCAGAGTAGCCGCCGTTGTTGGAGATCACAGCTGCCACACGCCTCGGCATTGATTCAAAGAGACTTTGAATGTGTTCTTGGGGTACAGCAGACCAAGCAGCTTCCACACGTTGCCAAAGTTGATCTGGTGTGACAGCTGGGGATGAACTCTGGGTCAGTCGTTGAGCAACCATGGACCACATGTTTTCTATCGGCGAAAGATCCGGAGAGCGCGCCGGCCAGGGAAGCAATTCAATCTGGTGATTGACGAAGAACCCTTGGACAATGCGTGCCACGTGTGGCCGTGCATTATCCTGCTGAAATATGGCTGTTGGCAAGCCCTGAAGGTAAGAAAGGACAACTGGCTCCAACACCTCGGAGATGTAGCGCTGGCTGGTTAAAGTACCGGCAATGCGTACTAGAGGAGTGCGAGAGAGATATCCGATACCGCCCCATACCATAATACCCGGTGCAGGACCAGTGTGACGGTGCATAATGCAGCTGTTCAGCATCCTCTCTCCACGGTGTCTCCAGACTCGAATCCGACCGTCGTGGTGTTGCATACAGAAGCGTGACTCGTCAGTAAAGAGAATTTCATTCCATTCTGTCGTCCACATCCTTCTTTCATCGCACCATTGGCGGCGGAGACGTCTGTGGTACCGCGTCAGAGGTAGACACAGCAACGGACGTCTTGCGGACAGACCATTCTGCTGTAAACGACGTCGAATGGTACGCGCAGACACTGGATGATGCGTTACAGACTGAATCTGCTGTGATATGGTTCGTGATGTGACTGAGCGGTCCGTCACTGCCATGCGTACAATCTGCCTGTCATCACGTGACGTGGTGCACTGAGGTCGATGCGGTCGATCACGTCTGTCCGTCGTACCCTCCTGCACCCAACGATCACATATTCGCATCACAGTTGTTTGGTTTCGTCCAATACGACGACCGATTTCCCTGAAAGATAACCCACAATCTCGGTATGCCACTATCCTTCCTCTGTCAAACTCGGATACTTGATCAAAAGATGATCGTTGTTTCCTACGAGGCATAATTTATCGTTTTTTTGAAAAAAAAGCAAGAAAAACACAATTGCTGTACTTGAAACCGTCGAAATCTCCAAGCCTTAAATAGCGCTTTGAGGTGGCGCCACAGGCGCGCTTGATGTGCGTCTGCGCTGAAATTCTAATCATTTGCATATCTCACCACAGCTAATGCATGTTGTAAATTTCATATTATTTGCATGCTTCCTTCGGGGTGTTGCATTTACGATGGCCAGCAGTGTATATTGTGAGAGATGAGTACAAGTAGATGCGTTCTTCACGACAAAATTTTCAAATTTATTCATAATATAACAATAAACCTTTCTGTGAAAGCTGTGATTACCTAACAGCGAAATAGTGTTAAATAATTTATGAAACTAATGAAGGGTTTTTCATCTAATAAAGTGTAAAAAACGCCATTTCGTCTATTTATCTGTTAAAAGTAAAACAAGACAAACGTCATTTCGTCCATTTATCTATTAAAAGTAAAACAAGACATAAAAGCATTATTTTCATATTATGTCTATTTATTTTCATTTCTTCTGAAATCTACACAGCTGAAGTATTGCGTTGTTGGTCAATTATGACACCCGTAAAAATTCTATTTGCATCTGCACTTGCATATCCATTCCTCCTATAAAAATTAAACACACCACGGAATTTTTATCGTTCACGGAGACCAATTTATAAATTCTTATGGGTCAATGTAGAGGATATTTATATAGAAAACTATCAAAAACTTTTAATAATGTATAGAAAAAGAATGTTCCTATAATCATCAAAAATTTCTTTAAATTTAAAATGAAACAAAAAAAGAAAAAAAAGTTTTTTTTAACTACCAACGATTTTTTTAAGCACCAAAGTTATAATGCTCTACATTTTTTGTCAAATCAACGAAATATTAGATGCACAAATTTGCTTCCGCTGTTTTCCTGTAGATGGTTTCAGCGCGAAACATATAGATTATAGAATCCATGAAATAAACGCAAAAATTCATCTTCGACTGGAAATCAAAAAAATAGAGTAAAAATACGTTTTTAAACGAACAAAATCCGAACTACTTTAACGAAACCCAAACCACTTTTTACTATCCCTTTATACATATGATATGAATATACATGCACATCAAAGAGGTATGAAGAATAGTTTTGCATAAAAACGAAAAAAAAAAAAGAAAAAAAAGGTTTTTTTACCTACCAACGATTTTTTTTTAAGCACCAAAGTTATAATGCTCTAAATTTTTTTGTCAAATCAACGAAATATTAGATGCACAAATTTGCTTCCGCTGTTTTCCTGTAGATGGTTTCAGCGCGAAACATATAGATTATCGAATCCATGCAATAAACGCAGAAATTCATCTTCGACTGGAAATCAAAAAATAGAGTAAAAATACGTTTTTAAACGAACAAAATCTGAACTACTTTAACGAAACCCAAACCACTTTTTACTATCCCTTTATACATATGATATGCATATACATGCACATCAAAGAGGTATGAAAAATAGTTTTGCATACAGATGAAAAAGTTCCCACATATAACAGTAAACATCACAGAACTCAATGCATTTAAAATGGAATAATATACATAAAAAACAATTGTGGGTATAAGTATGTGCAAAGAATTTCTAGGACTTATTTTAAATATAAATATAAGTTTATATACATTTTTGAAGAAAACACACATTAATCATTCTTAATATTAAATAATGCTAAAGAAAATAACAGTTTGAGATTCATTGTTTTCTGAATTTATTATTTTCTAAAGTATAACATCAAATGAGCTTGAGAAATTAGTGGATAAATTTTCTTCAATGTAAAATTAGAAAAACCAAAAAATACTCTAATTTAAAAAACAGGGTTCTAGTATTTTCTTCTATAAATTTATCAGAACATTCTGGTCTTCTTGTTAGTTTTTCTCTCTACAAATCTCCAAAAGTTTTCCTTTGTACTTTTAACTGGTGTTGTGTTCAAGAATACTTCTGAATTACTTAATACTGACTTACATCACAGCATTCGCGTAGACCGCAATTTTTTTATTAGTGATTCAAAAATGTATTAGACCATCCTGGTCTGCTTGTTAGTTTTCCTTTGTAGATATCTCCAAAGGTTTACCTTGGTACTTCTAACTGCTGCTGTGTTCAAGCAAGAATGTTCTGAATTACTTAATACTGATTGTCATCGCAACATTAGTTTAGACAGCAAATTTGCTATGAGTTATTTTTAAAAATGTACAAATATATTTTACTATGCATCTTTCGTTGAAAATCGTTGGACAGACCATAACTTTGAGTACTAGAAATCTAGTTTTTGATATTTTTAAACCTCTTAAAGTCAGTTAGCGATTAATCTGACATGATACGATAATTTAAAATCTACTTTAGAATCAAAAGGAGAGCCATTTCATGCAAATACCGGCAGTGAGTGTTATTTATAACCGTAGAAATATCCGATCGGCATGTCAAAAGCATTCCTAATCACATGCTTCTGAATTATTAATGGTGTTTGTTCTATTTACTGATGATTGATCTTTACGTATTTACCCGTCAACCGAGATTTTAATCAAATATAATATCTCGCATTTGTCGTACCGCGAATATAATATCTGTCACATTAGTCGAATGGAATCATTTACTTTTGTGAAATCGTGAAACTTTCCATCCCAGCAGTGTTTCTGTAAGGTTTAAGCATCATAAGAATGTTCTCCAGTTAAATGTAAGTTGTCACATTAGGACAGATTTCGAAAATGTGAAAACCCTCTGATACAGCTTTAATGTATCAAAGGTTAATGCATTAAACTTTTGAGATATTTATGATTTTCTTAGACATACTTAAGTGCCAATACTAAATCAGGGCTTGAACTTAAGAATGGTCATCTGGTCCGGGACTACTGAAATATATAATGCGCCTGTAGAATACAAAATTTGTTGGTTTGTTGGACCATTTGTCGTACCGCGAATGTAATATCTGTCACATTAGTCGAATGTAATCATTTACTTTTGTTAAATCGTAAAGCTTTCCATCCCAACAGTGTTTCTGTAAGGGGGTGTGACCTTTAAGATTCATACGAATGTCCTCCAGTTAAATGTAAGTTGTCACATTAGGACACCAATACGAAATCAGGGCTCGAACTTAACAATGATCATCTGGTCCGGGACTACTAAAATATATAAAGCACCAGTAGAATACAAAATTTGTTGTCTGTTGGACTAGTAACGTTTTATTTATATTTTTTTCTTGCAAATCTTCTTCATTTAGTTCCATAATACATTTCATACAGTCTTATCTATTCAATATTTTTTATAAGGTGTAGTTACATTTTTTTTATTCAGCTCTTGCGGAAATCAATATATATTGCTCAAATAATTTCTTTTATTTTGCAATTTTTTAAAAAATCATGTATATGGATCAGTGATAAATGTTACGGAACAGGAAAGTCGTCAAGTCACTTTTCTTTGGACCAATTGCTGCACCTACGACAGTATTTATGTGTACATTTGTATATGAAAGTATACAAACTGAAGTTATATTATTTTCATTTTAGCTGCTAAACTTTTCTTTACAGTAACGGTAATTCTCTTAATTTTATTAATTTCTATACCCCATTCGAGGTTTTTGCAATGAAATTTTAATACAAAGATTTAGTTTATGAATTTTTCACTGCACATGTTCGTTTTCGCTTTTTGGAAAAGGGCGACATTGCATGTCGGTCCTTGCCTGACTAGGGACAATTCATTCTTCTGCGCAGATTCTGCCATTAGATTTCAATTGTTAAATAGGTGTCAAATATACCATACGATGTTATCTTTAATCAGTTCAAAAAATAAAGTATCCACAGTCGAAAGTTTGTTTACCCAGTTCAATTCATTAAAATCATGAAATAACTTAAATTTAATACCGATTCTTGATGTTCAAAATTGGATTTCTCCCATTTAAATGCATTACAAAAAGTTTATTGTATGTCACACTAACGAAATTTCTGCGGTAGTTGCTATTCTTGTAGAAATTTTTAATTGAATATTGTGCCCGTAGATTTAATAGTTCTTTTATATATGGACAAAAAGTATTTTTATGTATTTACAGAGTATGAATTCTAAATGATTAGAGTAAGTTTTGATGAAATTATTTTATATCAAATGACTCAAATTTTTCAAATTCTTAATAATATAGTTCTCGTGGAAAATGGTATTTATAACAGCGGTAGTTCTTTTCGAGGGTCACACTAAAGAAAATCTATTATAGTGTATGTTTAGTAATGGTCAGAAATGCGACTGAATTTTTTTTCATTAAAAAAACTTTTTAGTATTGAAATTTATAACAGTATGATCGCCGTAAATATTACGAAGCATAATATAAACTTTTATTATTATTATTATTATTATTACTGAATTGTTTACCATTTTGCACATTAAAATATAATTTTAATACATTATGGTAGATGGTCATTAATTGTTATAAGTGTATGTTTTAGCATTTAAAAAAGTCAACAAAAGAAAACTTAAATATTCCATAAATAAATTGCTTTGATAGTTCAAAAGTAATATTTATTTTATTTTGTCTCACTGTGTGTCTGTCTTTGCTCCAACATTAGTAAAGATGTATAAATCTTCATGAAATTTACAGAGCACTGTTGACATTTACTAGAAAACATGATATTTATTGTGGATTACAGCAGCCACCGGGATTCCTTGGCGATATTAGGATTTTGCAGAGATCACCTGTACTGTTAGACTGCAAACGTCTTCTATAGGAATGCAAATTTCACCACCACTATCATTGAGATAATTAAATTCCCCACTCTATTTTTAGGCCATGGATCATGGTGCGTTCATAAAGTTATATAATCTTCACAATGATATATCTCGGTTAATTTGGCGATTGAATTTCAGTGGTCGCTGTAATCCACATGTACCAAAGGCACACCATCTGTGAAGAAACATTCGTTGAAAATCGTTTATTATCTATTTATTGGGAATGATGTATATTTCTTTTACTTTACCATATGAGTCGATGTTCACAGAAAAGAACAAATTCCTGGAACTTTTCACAAAATGATGTCATTTAAGAGGAATAACTTTTACACCTTCAAGGACTATGCATAGTCACACTCTTACCGATTGAATGTTATTTCACTTCTCAAGAATAATTATTCGATCTTTTTCGATTTACCAGTTTCAAAATATATGCTTTTCATAAATTTATCGCAAACATTTAATGCGCATTTTGAAATCTGGATAGTTAAAATATACTCAGTAAACATTTCAAATATTTTATTGGTCAGAAACATCGCACAAAACAGGAATACAACTCTATTTCTTGGACTTTAGTGTGACATCTCCAGTTCCAGCAAACAACTTGGTTCTCTCATGACTGAATCTTAAAAACGAGCACTAGACCTTTTTGATTTCATTGGTGTACTTCTTACCGATGTCTTGAATTTTTTTAATTAATATACTTAAAGAGTAACTCATATTACCTTTGTTGACTGAGTCGATAAGACACGGAATGTTGGCAGATGGCTGAAGTGTGAATGTCCAGGTTCGGATTTACCGTAGGGATGTTTATGTATCAGTCTGGAATTTGGGGCAGTTTTCTCCATATGTAACGTAAACACGCGTTTGAAACCCTTAAAAAGTCCTACGCCCAAGGCACCACCTCACCTTAGGGGGTAATCTTCATCTACCGTTGCCTTAACACAATTACAGCAACTCATTATACTTTTTTTATAAACAAGTCTGTACATTTTTAAGCGATTTTGTTTTTATAGTTACATAGTTTATTTCTTTTTTTTAATGCTGTTTTTTGAACAAGATACTTTTATACCTAGAAACTTAAATCAAGTATATTTTTTATAAATTAAACTAATTATAAATTTGAAATATTACATTATTTGCCCTATTTTGTTATCCCTATAACCAATCAATATCAAGTACAGGCATGCTCTGCTATGTTTATGGAACGATGAAGAGCTAATCATAAAGCAACATACATTTATCTTTGTACTCCCAGAAACTCCAATATTTTCTTTTTGTATAAAACTAATTTTTAATTCGAAACATTATCTTATTTTTTCTATTTTAATAACCCTGTAACTGAATAATAAAAACAGCTATCGCCTGTACTTTTTATAAAACTTTGAATCACATGAAGCAATGGAAAATTGAAAAATAAACCAAAAAGAAAAATTAAAAATATAAGTAATATAAAAAAAAAATATCTAAAGTACTTGATTTCCAAGAAAGTTTCGCAGCCCCAAGGCATTTGAACCCTTAGGCATTTCTTTCGCTTTCATCCGTTTCGTAGCGATTTCAAGGAAATAATGTTTGAAATGTCTTGCAATTTTTTTTTAAAGGAACATTCTAGAAATCTTCTAGAAATGCTCTTCTAGAAATGTTTTTGATGCCGTGTTTTAGGGGTTTCATGGCAATGAACTTCCTTTATACTAAACTTGAAAAAGTTTTTCGAAAAAAAGAGCTTGCCTCAAATAAACCTCCGATCGTCTGTGGTATAATATACCGTTCACTGACCTCTATTTTTCACTGCAGTGTACATTTAAAATCTGTTGATCTCTAACAAACCATACGTCATAATCAAGGCCATAGCTGGGGGGGGGGATCATGGGGGTTTGATCCCTTTCAGAAATTTTAGTCAATGCATACCCAGCAAACACACACAGGTTCTCTGAACGTCTATTGACGTCCAGAAAACGTCTTCGGAACGTTAATAGACGTTCAGAGAACCTGTGTGTGTTTGCTGGGTAGTAGTTTTTTATTTGCATTGAATCTGGAGATCAAATGAAGTTGAAAAATTTTTAGCACTATATATCCCTTTCTAAAATTCTATTTTAGAGGTACACATCCCCCCGAAATTCTGACGTGAATACGTCTTTAAATTTCCTTCCATTGAGGCAATTCAGAAAATTGAGGATTGCAAAATCAGGAATATTGTTTGATGTTGCAGCTACATATCTATTATCTGCATCGAAAGCATAATTACCCCATTCGAGCTATTGCTAAAGAATCAAAGAATTTGTTACGTTGAGTGAGGACTGTGACGCATAGCGTCGTGTGACGTACATAAAACTTACGTGAGAAATTGTTTCAGTGAATAAATATAAAGTAGAAAATTAAAATAAATAAGCATTAATACATTATTTATTTGTTTACTTGATTTCTTTCCTACCCAATTTCTAAACCCAATGTAACTCAAATAAAATATTACTCTTTTCGTACACCAGAGTTGTAATATCAAAAACGTCATTCCACCAGCAACCACAATTAGTTTCATTTTTTAAATAACGCCCTTTAGCACTTTATATACCACAATAAGAAATGCCAAGAACATCAAATTGAAACTTTTTTTTCTTTTGTTCTAGTTTGACAATGAATGTTGAATATGATTAACGTTACAATAAAGGAAAAATAGAAAAAAAGAATAATTACCGATAGCTATACGTCTGATGGCTACTTCATGAGCATTTAATACGCCTTTTTCAAATGAGTCCAGCACAAACAAAACTGAAGAAGTCGAGTACTACTTAGAATGACACACATTTGGGAAATCTAATCCTTTAATCATAAAACCAACGTATGAAAATTCACAAATGCTCATACTTTTTTTCGTAGGCTTGATACGATTTGAAAGTGAAAGGAAAAACTATCATTTAAAAGAATTTTGCATTAATATAGCATGCAGTCATGATGTAAGCTTAATAAATAAAGTATTTGGAGGTAATTTTTTGAAGAAAATGTCAAAATAAATCAATTAATTTAAAAACAAACAAACAAAATACCAATTTCATTTTTATGGTACTTCAGAGTACCGTCAGTAGATAGAGGGTTAATGTAACTTGAATGTTTTTCAAGCGCTTAAGTTATTGCTCTGCCCGTAATTGTACTTTGACCGTATACAATTCTTAATAATTTTGCTATGTTTAATTTTGAATTTATTCCTCAATTGTTTCATAATGCTCAGATCTGATACTATCTAATTATAATAGATTTTAATCAAAAAACGCAGAACGTTTCCAAGGGCTGAGGATGTCACCCTTCCATTTTTCACATGCTATTATAATAAGAATGAAGCAACGTTCGGCTTAACCTTTAAAATTTATTAATTCCTAGGATATATCGTACAGATATTTTTATTAACGATTCTTTATAACAAGCGGATTATAATAGTAATTATGACATTTAATCCTGCTTTTTGGTAGTATTAAATAACATTATAACATACTTTAAAAAGTACCAAATAAAAGAAATCCCAAAGAATTTCTGGAAGCGAGGTTAGAATTTACTAATCATACTCTGGGCTTAAACTTATTTTCACAAAGATAATTATTAAAGTAAAAATACGTCCTTTTTTAAAAGAGAAAAAAACTTCATATGACTTAATTGATTTTTATTTTTGCATAACCCTTTTTATTACATAGTATCTTGGGGTTCTTTTACTAACAAAAAAAAGACTATTCCTATAAGAAATTTAATTGTTTGATAAATTTATGTAAGTCAAAAGAATAAAAATAAATTCTTCGAACTCAAAGGCTTCCTCTTTTATATTTTAATTTTTAAACATTTTTTATGAGAAGTTAATTTCGCTGTACTAGACATCCACGAAAGCACTTCTATTTGAAGAATCATTTCAATCTATTTAATGAAAACTAAAGTGCGTATAATTCAAAGCAATTAGAATGCTATTCAAGGAAAGTTTTATCGGAAATTCCAAAGCGCGAATAGCTTTCAAACAGTCTTTACTGACACAATTCTATATTACTTCTTTTTGACTTAAACAAAAATTATAAAAAAAGATTTTCTGAACCAGTTACCTTTAATTAGAGCGTTAAGTGAATAGTAATAGCATCTGAATGCGAAGGTAATATACCTATGTAAGGCAATGTAGCACGTTATTTTCATCTTTTTTTTTTTGCAGAATGATCCAAGCTGTTCGTAGAAGGTTTAAAGCTATAGAAATCTTTTATCAGCCTGATGAAGAGAAAGTTAGGGACCGAAACGTAATTTTCTCATTCCCGCTTGCACTTTTCTGTCTCTTCGAAGTGTGAAATAACGCTCTTGTTCCATTCAAGCATGTCATTTGCGCAATCTGATGAATGGTATATCTATCTGTATAAAAGGAAATGTTTAAATGCATGTTTCTTCCATGGAATAAAAGAAAAACTACTGAACCGAATTAAATATGATTTTTTGCAAAATGATTCCGTCTTACGAATTCAAAATCAAAATAAAGCAGTTGTTCACATCATGTGACTTGGATTTAGATGCGTAGTGATAGAACTTAAATTTAAAAAATAGCATTTTATTCTGTAGAAATAAGATATTTTTAAAGTGAATAGATTTGCTTGCATAAAGCTTTTACGTACTTTCTATTGATCGCAAGTATCACATTTGGTGCTATCGTTTTGCAATTGCTTTAAGTACCAACTCAAGTTAGTATCTGTAAAGCGAATTTTATATCAAAAGTCTAGGAATTTTGAATTTTTTGACACCCCACAGCAATGGAGTTAATTTCTATCATATAAGTAAGAAAAATATTCCATTCTTTCCGTGTGAAGAACCGTTACTCGGCTAGTTTTAAATAAATTTGAGTTTAAAATTACAAATGTCTAATATTATAGAAAGGAAGAACGTACCGCCTTGTCACGCCGTTCATATAAATCTGTTCTCAACCTTTTTTTTTTCCTATTACGTTAATTTATAAGTAAATATAAGTAATTATAATGAGAAAATAAATTATTATCTTCAGAAATGGATTTCTGGTGGGTGTTTACATCGTAAGAAAAATGATAAAACAAGATTACAATGTTACGGGCATTTCCAACAGAAGAATGCGGATGAAATACTACTCAGCTTGTACTGAACAATCCTGAAGTAAAAGATTAGGTTAAAACCGAGGAAAAGGTGGAACGACAAGCTTATATAAGGGACGTGACGGAGAATGGAATGGAAGTTCCGGTTCCTCTTTCATTTCGCTTAAACGCAGAAATGAGTCATTTTATTCGGAAATCAGTTCCTTTTTTGCCTCTTCCCTTTGTGCTGAACAAACCAGCAAATCTCAAGCTAGCACTGTTAGCCTTGCATTTTTGTAAGCAGAGCAGAGGCATTATTCTCTTCCTACTGCGTGGTTTACGCGACTAAATGTATGTACACTAGCATGCTAACGAAAAGTCTGACTTAGTAACCCTTTAAATACACTCCTCGTTTGATATCAGTAGTCGTGAATAGGTCGGACGGGCACGAACCCACTGTTTGGGTCTGTGTCTCAGTCCGCAATTTAATTTATCTATTCTGTTCTTTTTTTGTGTATAATTGTGAAAGCATCATACCTAACCCTTTAACGTGTGGTGGTCGTAGCGTGAAACCACCTCTTTCCAACGCTTTCAACGGCTAGTCCCAAAAATATGTTCAAATGATACCACAGCCGAAAAAGTACACCCGTTGCCATCGCTTGAGTTAACTACCATCAACATGACGTTCGATTGAATCACCCATCGCATGCTACGGAGCTAGTCTTTTTTTGACACAGCAGGCTGTTACAAAAAAATGACCATGTTGTTGTACCTCGACCGCGATTTTATGTAATTTCATTTATCTTTAGTGGGGGAGCAAAAGTCACTGGGTGGGATAGTGGTTAACGTCAAGGCAGCAAATATTTTCCTCTTCAGCTTCCTGACTGCAAAACGCTCTCTCTTTAAAGTTTACTGTTCACTACACTGAAAAGAAAAATTACGTGTGCAATCACTAAGCGATATTCTTTATCCTCGTTTCAAGATCTCCAAGAAGTTGAAGTTCAAGAATCCCCAAATGTTATAATAGCCTAATTCTCCGGTTCTTCTAAATGATTCCCAATTATTTAGAAGAACCGGAAATAAATCCCAATAAATCATAATATAAAAATATCCCAATTCTCCGTTGCAAAGCGAGCAATGAATATATTCGGTATTTTAACTGATACTCTTCGACTAACTTATTTTATACTCCTGTCATGATGTTTATCGAAGCAAATACAGCTAGCTACCTTCAATTAAATTCATAAAGCAGTTCCAAGTAACAACGATTCATTATAACTTATTTTGAAGCTTGTTGATCAGTATAACCCACGGTCAAATGTCGTCAACTACATCTATTTTCATGGCTATGGATCATAAAATGAATTTATAGAAACCTTAAGTAACCAACCTCGCAAAGAGTCATCTTTCTATTTTAATGTACAAAATATATTTACAGGGTGTGTCATAATTCCCTCCCGGGTTTGGAAGGTTTATATAAATATATATATATTACCAATACAACAACAAAATTGACTTTATTGAAGAAAGAAATGTTACAAGTTTTATTTCACAAAAGTTCAATATCTGAACCTTTCGTGACAGCGACGGATTAATGCAATTTTGTTGGGAAAGAGGGGAAGGCAGTGACTTTGTTCCCCAAGAAAGACAAAACTTGCAATGTTTCTTTCTCCAGTAAAGTCTTCGACAAGAAAGAAACATTGCAAGTTTTGTTTCACAAATATCGAGCTTCCTCGTCGCTGGATTGGACGAGGCTCTGCCGACGACAATCGCCTTCTTCCGTGGTCACCTCCCTCTCCTGACCTAATTCCAGGCGATTTTTTTAAATGGGGTTACATAAAAGATCGCTGTGTTCGTGCGTAAGACGAAATTTACGACAAAGGATCACAGCTGCATTTGATACCATGTTAAAACGAGTGTGTGAGTGTGAGAAGAATTTGTCTGAAGACTTGATATCTGCCGCATCACGAAGCAAGGACGGATTATAGGGGGGGGGCGGAGGGACAGTCGCAGTTGTGAAAAAATAAATTAATGTAAAAGATACTATTGTTACTTTCATAAAATGGATGTATATGTCAGTCTTCTAACTAACCGCCCTTCCCCGACAAAATTGCATTAATCCTTCGCTGTCACGAAATTTTCACATATTGGACTTTTGTGAAATAAAGTAACATTTCTTTCTCCAAACAAGTCAACTTTGTTGCTGTATTGGTAATATTTTTATAAGCATTCCAAACCCGGAAGGGATTGTGACACACCACCCTGTACTTACATTTGTAAAAGAATTTATAATGAACCTCACAAACTGAATTTGTACTCATTATTAAGAGTGTCAGGCGTTTGCTTTTAGTCATGCCTAATCCAGTACTAAGAGGAAAATTTGCTGAACCTGAATAATCTGGTTTGCAAACGCGTTTTGAAGGAATGTGACTTCTCCGTCACACGTTTTAACATTTTCCATTAAATTTGCATTATAAAGTTGCTAAAAACTTAATGTATAGTTTGTTTTAATGTTTGTCCGTTTTTAATGTAATAATCATCGTAGGAAAATGAAAATTTAGATATTTATATATTTTATTTCTTTAAAGTTTCCCACAGCAAATTGCTCAGATTCACGTCTTTCGTTCTTTCTAGTTCAGTAAAAGTTAAAATCTCTATATCACTGCAACTTATTCTTTATTTCAAAATAAATTCTTACATATCCATAATTTATCACTAAAATAACAAAAAACAAACTTTTTAGTTGATCGGCGATGCGCTCTTCTACATTGTATATGTAATGATAAATTTAGCACAGTAATTTAATTTTTAAAAATGTTACGTTCATTAATTGGAATTTTAATACATCTGATTCATACTGTCAGTTGAATGGTTTCTATTTAGAGAAACATGAAATACGGAATTAAAGTCTTAATGTTTTAAGTAAATCTTTTCAAAATACTTGTGTATTAAACATTTATTTATTCAGTTCAACATATGCACTTTTAATTTTAAAAAGGGGGAAATGTGATATTAATGAAAAATGTTTTAAAAGAAAGAAAAATTACATTTATAGAATGTGAGTTATTATAAATGTGTAAAATATGATTATTTTGCAAGTTATCTAAATAATATTTGTTCGAATGTGCTAATAATTTAAGAAACTAAACTGCCTTCCTTAAAATCTGCATTTCGCAATGTAATTTTTAGATTCTAGAGAAAAGTTTCTAAAATATAGTAATGTTTATTTACATACAGGGTATTCAACAAAGTGCATACTGATTTCTAAATTATAAATCTCAAAAACCAAGATCAATAAAAGAATGCAGCAAACGGTACGTTTATTATGTAATATGTAAAATTTTATACAGAAGTTTCGAAATAGCTACAATAGCTACTGACATACAGTGCCTTCATGTTGATTTATGATAAAAAATCTTCGATAAGAGGGATGAGACCTTTTAAACGCCACCTTGAGTATGCCACTGCTAACAAATGGCGCTGCAATCGATTGACGATCCTCACATATAAGTAATTCATTCTCTGCAAGCAGTCACAGCACAATCTTTTCCATCCTTACGACATGCAGAGGTGCGCAAACGAATAATGAAATTAGTCATCTTAGCGGTAATGCCTCAACGGGAATGGATTCATATGCCACACAAATCGACGATTCAAGCTTGTCCAGCATGTTGAGATGGTTCCAGTAGACAGTTTCTCCAACATGCTCCTAAGAAAATAGTTAGAAGGTGTCAGATCGAAAGAATATGGAGGCCAATCCTTTGTAGAGGCCAGCGATTGTCCTTTGTTCGATTGATCCGTCTATTGTCCTTTGTTTTCCAGATATGTAATTTTGAAATCAGTATGTCCTTTGTTGGACACCTTATAGATAAATGTACTAAAATATAAGATACTTCATAAAAGTATAGATTGAATTTCTCATCTTGAAGTATACCAGTCTATTTACCAGTGTATTAAACCATTTCCATATCTGTGCCACAAAATTTCAATTTAAAAGAAGTTAAATATACTAAAAAGAGTATTTTTCGGGACAGTTTACTTATACTTGAAACTACTTTTCAATCTTTGAGAACTATATATATTATGCCTTTAATAATTGCTATGTTCATAAACTGTTTCAGGATAGTAATAAACTTTTAAGAGTTTAATCAGTAAAATTTCATTGGGTGTAATACTTTTTAAATTGTCACTGTTCTTAAACGTTACATTTATACTATATCCGTTTATGGACATTACCTACTAATATAAAGATAACTAATATAAAAATGTTCAACACACAGAATTTATTATCTAAAGAAAAGTGAGAACTTCAACATTATATATGAGAAATTGTAAGATAAATTTTTTATTTTTTGTTTTTGCGGTTGTAAATATGTTTCCCTCAACTTTTTCAACATAAAATGCAGTTAATCAAAAAGTTATTGCTGCGGAACAAATTTTCGATTTTTTCTATTTATTTAGTGAGTTTTGTAAAATAGAAACTGATAATTTTTGTTTATAGATTGATTTAAAAGCCCTAGTGAATATTTTACCAGGAAAACAAAGCATAGTTACGATCTTTTTCTTTAATGCAATAATGATTCATTTTATCATTTTTTATGCTAATCATCAATACCTATTTTTCATGCGTTGCATAACTAATTCCATCCCCTAAAAATATTACATACATTCACTTTAAATTTAAATTAAAAATTTTAAGCAATATATTATTTCATTTAATATGTAATCTAGAATACTCCGAACTTTAAAAAGCCAAATCCTGTAGATATTTATTAGTTAACTACGGTATTAGTGGAAGGCATTCTACAGTTCGCAATACCCATTAAATATTAACGAACTTTCGTAAATCTTATTTCATCACCAACTTCGGTTATTCAAGTAATTATTATTAAAACATTATTCACTTGTTCAAGAAGATTTTGGAAAGTATTTTGAATAACTGCCAAATTAATCATTGTTCCAAAATTTGTAGTATATAATCTGAATAATTAAGAATGTAGAAAAAAAATGTATTAAAATGTTATATTAAAATGTTATGTGACCTCATTGTTTTCCCATCACATCAGGATTTTTTGTTAAATCAGTATCGATATTTTTGTAAAATCCTATTTGAAAAAGAATTCTCACGAACAATTTTGTATGTACTATTAAGCAGCACTTGTTTTTATCCATTTAAATCTATGTAAAATAATCTATTCTTGGTGAGGCAAAATGATTTTCCATCATTTCATGTTATTATTTGTTTTTTATTGGTTTAAATGGATGAAAACCACTGTTGCCAGATCGCACGAGTCGACTCTGGTTGAGAGAACAGAAAGTTACCCCGATTTTAAACTTTTAAAATCAAATTATGGTACAGCTTCTAGAAAAAGAGTCACAGTATACTATTTTAATCTGTTTTTATTAAAGTATCTTACTGATAATATTAAAAGATATTGATCAGAGGGACAAATGTATATATATCAATATTGTAATTTGAAGCAAATTTTAAACTGAGCAAAGGACAAAACAAATAAAAAAATGTTTCTATTTAAGTACGTACTCTTTTTCCTTTGAAACTTCTTTTCGACGTTCTTCGTTTATGTTTAATATCAGGCCTATCTCGTGTTAACATCCAACAATAGTCAGCGAGCATATTCTTGTCCCATCTTCCTTGATATTTACGCTCCATATTTTTCATGTCTTGGTGGACCCTCTCACCCTGTTCTTCGCTGACTGATCCTAAATTTTCAGGAAAGAAGTCCACATGTGAGTGAAGGAAATGCATTTTGAGACTCATGGAGCAACCCAATGCTTGAAATTTGTCCAGCATATTCATTACAATTGTTTTGTAGTCAGGATGCTTGTAATTACCCAGAAATTTATTAACGATATCTTTGAAGGCAACCCAAGCTTCTTTTTCTTTTGTTGACATGCTAGTCTCAAATTCTTTTGCCATCTTTTGGAATTGTGTGTGTGTGTGTGTGTGTGCTTTAACAAACTGCTTCATTACACCTAACAAATTATGCAGAGGGGTTATGCAGATAACATTCTTCATGCCTGGTTCAAGCTTTTGTCTTTTTGGCCATTCTTTCTTGACCCAATGTTGACTCTTATCACGGCTGTCCCACTCGCAAATAAAACATGGGTACTTTGAATAACGCCTTGTTGGCCAAGTAGCATGGAGATAACTTTCAAATCCTTCAAATGGTCCAACCATGGTCGGCATATTTTATTTTGGTGAGGACGAGAGACAGCTTTTCGTAGCATCCTTTTAAATGCACCTTGTGTCCAACTGCTACAGATGCATACTGGTTTCCGCGATGAAGAAGTACAGCTTTAAGGCTCCATTTCAAGGAATCTATAAACAACCTCCATTTATCTTTATTGTAAGTGATATTAAATTTGGTCATCAATCCAGGAACATCAGAACAATACACCAGATTTTCTTCTTCCTCAAAGTACTTAACAAATTCCTTTTCTCTATTCCCGTACCAATAAAAAGACGTTCCCTTGGCCAATAAGTTTTTCTCTTTTAATCTGGAGTCCAACAAGCCAACAAACCTCTTCAGCGGCCTCTTTTGAAAGGCCCAGATCTCGAGTGAGATCATTAAGTTCAACCGGAGAAAAAAGTTGATGGGAATCACCTCCAGAGGGCTTATATTCAGTATCAGAGCTAGTAAATTCTAGGTGTTCTGGCTCTGAAGACCCTGAAGATATGACTGGCAATTCAGTCGGAGGCAAAGGCACTGGTACACCGGGTCTATGAGGAACTGGGCGAATGGCCGATGGAATGTTGTCAGGATAGGAAATTAGCTTGTAATTTTTCCGGTTAAATGCACGAACATGGCAGGAACAAAAGTAGCAATCATCATAGTGATTTTTTGGTTCCCTCCATGTCATAGGCATTCCAAAGCATAAAGCAGGCTTCTTCCCTTTCAACCAGTTTCGTAGATCATTGAGACACTTCACACAAACTTTATGAGGAGCCCACGATTTGTCCTGGTCTCCGGGTTTCATGCCAAAATACGCAAGAAAAAGTTCTCTAACATATTCTGTAATGCTCCTCATACGGTTTTTGATAACACTATATTCACCGCATACATAACAAAAGTCAACTGGCAAATTTTCACAACGTCTCGAACTCGAAGCCATGCTTCAAGAAAATCACGGAGAAAAGCAAATGTTTAAATTAGTTCTGTGATGTTCACTTGCCACTACGTCAGAAAATGCGTAATACTATATAAAACTACACTCCTAAGAGCTCAACGAACCAACAGGAAGATCTGAGCAAAGGATTTGCGCGACGTTATTGGTTATAGAGGTACCGCGACGTCATGGGAGGGATGGCGAAGGTGGGAGGGGGGGTGACATAGGGTTATTCTGTAGGTTTCAGTTTCACCCTGGTAGAATGATGGTCAATCACAAATATATAAAATGACCCAATATAAATCTATCGTCAGGTGGGGAGCGAAGAAATTCAACCCGAAACATTTTTATGGTAATGTTGATACAATGTTGATAAAAATCCAAATAAAATCGAATTTTTCAAAAAAAAACGTGACGTGATAGAATTTTTTATTACTATTTTTGAAACCAGCATCAAAATTTATAATAAGTTCAGCTTTCAGTTTCCTTGTATTTTTTTCATCGCAGGCCTCTGTAATCGGAAAGTTGACTATTATTTCAGCTCTTATTCCAAAAGGATTATTAACCACTATTGATTAACAACAAATGATTATTAACTACATGACGATGAAGTTTCCGACCCCACATTGCTATGTGATTCGAATCCTTATGATGCGTCCCCTCTCCTGTCAACATAAAACTTGTCTTTGGAAAACGAATGAACGTGACAGAACAAGAAAGCGGCAGTTACAGAGTTACATTAAATTTAGACTAATAAAGTAAATCAATCAATGATCGGATCATTTCGCAAGCATGCGCATGGCATAAAAAAATGAAATAAAGTATACCAGAATAAAAGACAAAGGTGATGAAAAACAAATTTCAAATAAGAAACTGACGCAAGAAAATCTATTTTAAGATCAAGTGTCACTACCCTGACAGCTGAAAAAAAGACTATTGTACAAGGCAGAGAGAAATACGTATTTTGAAAGCCAAAGAAGAAATAAAAATGAGAACAGGAACAGAAGTGTTAAAATGCTTGATTTTACACAGAATGAATTTTAAAACATGTGATTGAGAATATTAAATATGTAATTTATAGCACAGGATGTTTTTATAACGCTCGGTTTATGTATACCTCGTGCGTCATAAGTTCAAGCAAACATTCAAAATTCTTTATATATTCTATTATCTATATTATATATACTTCTCCAATCAGTTTATTATAGATTTACTCTATTTTTGCCATTAAATACAAAATATAAAAAAATAAATGTGTTGTTGCCCAAATATGTGTAAATCTTAAATGGCTTCAACGATATGTAGGGTTATTATAATTAAAGTTCCACATAAAAACGATCAGAAAAGTAAAACTACTGGACCAAATGTTATCAAACTTGGTAATTGTGTAAAGTTGGTCAGAGGATTTATTACCCGCTGAGTCTGACAAAACAGCATTTTTTAACACATGCAATAGAAAATCATTAAATAACACAGCAGTAACACGATTCAAATCGCAATATCAATCGTACAGCTCTGCTCTCTATTATAGCAGTCTGTCGCATGAAATCGACAGCGAAAGAGAGACTCTGTATTTATAGATTTACAAGAAGGAAGAAACGACTTATAGGATGTGACACCATATTTCTCAATTTTTCCAACTTCTTTCCTAATTAAAATCGATCCAAAATTCCATTTGTTTCGAGAACTTTCTTTTTGTCGACAAAGTTGCGACAATGCCTATACAACTAAATCTCTTTCCCGGAGCACACACTTAATGCGGAAAAACAATATTGCAATTTTGCAACAGTATGAAATTACTTTTTTGGAACAAAAATAAAAAAATAATAAAAAAAGATGGGAAAATAACACACAAAAGAAAATCAGCTTTCGCTGCTTTAAGAATCAGAATATTCTATGAGACTAGAATAGCTTATTTTGTCAAAATATGAGAAACACTTCTGAAATTAAGGAAATTTAAACAGGAGCACTGCTAACTATTAAATGACAAATATTTTAACTGAATGAAAAATTTTGAAAAATATAGCCAAGTTTTATTATCTAGACAGATTCTTCTACGGTAAATGCTAATTTTGATCAAGCAGCTAAGATGTGTTGGTTAGCTTAAATGGCACTTTGTTTACTTCGCACTAGGCATTGCTCTTTGCACTTTATATTCTGTATAAAAGTTTAGTTTCAAAAACTTACTAAAATGTATTATATCAAACGTGGAGCTTACTCTGAATTCAAAAAAATCTACCAGAACTATACGTTCTTCTTTTCTTAAAAAGAAAAAAAAAGTTGCATGTTTTAAAACGTTACTATTTCTTAAGGCTGTTTCTCCTCAATTCGAAATCCGTCACAGAACTTGTGGAACAACTGTAAAAACGGGAGAGTTTAGGGTATAAGGATACATGTCGCGCCATCTTTATTGGTAAATTGGTACAAAAGTTAGCACTTATTTCGTTTACGATCGCTGAAAAAATTTTAGACATAAAATTAAAACTAAAAATATGAAACCATAAAATGGACTTTTCTTGATGTAAAATATTGTAATAAGTATTGGAGAGAAACGCAAGTTGATTTTTTTTTAATGAAATTCCATTGAGAAGCGAATAGACTGCTGAAATTCTTCGAATTCCAGTCTGAAATACCACGCTTATATATTTATTTAAATTAAATTTCTATTATAAATGTAATATTTATAAACATCGTAAAGTACTTTTTGATGAAAAGTTATAAAATTTTCAAAATTTTTCTACTGTAATTTTATTTTAAATCTTGATCAGAAGTCATGTACATTAACGAGTACGACTTCAAAATTATAAAATTTATAAACCAAAATGTATTATATTTTTAATCCCAAAGTATTCTTAAATGTTTTATGTGACCCAAACTTATTATTAAAAGTTACGTTTGACTGAAAATTTTTTAGCCTGTCAATTTTGCATTCAAAAGAGAAAACAATGTTTTCTCTTTTTTCTAGTTATGAAAATTGACTAGTTCTTCAAATTATAAATTTGCAGTAGTCCACAGCATATATTTTGAGGAAATAGTCTGAAAATTCGCATAGTTCTGACAGTGTTTTATTCCTTATCGAGAGTGAAAGTTGAACAAAAAGCGGACTTCTCTGAAAAAGTGCCAAGTTTAGTAATTTTCTTCAAAAAATTAAATAACATTCGAATTTGAAATTTCTTTGAATTCACAATAGAGTTTCTTAGGAAACTTTCTAAAAATTTTCATAGTTCTGGTATCGTAAGTTTGTTTCTGATGTTCAGTGAAAGTCCATCAAAAGCGCTTTGCTCAAAAAGTGTGACGAGTTTAACAACTTTTTAAGAAAAGTCAAACAGTTTTTCAAATTGTATCTCAATTTCAATTTTCAGTCTAGTTTCTGAGGAATCATTCTGAAAATTCTCATTTATGGCGTCGTAATTAATTATGGCGTCGTAAGTTTCTTTCTAATCGTCAGCGAAAGTCAAGGAAATAAATAATTCCATGAAAAAAGTGTCAAGTTTAATAATAATTTTCTTTTAATTAAATAACTTTTCAAATTTTATCTCAATGTCAGTTTTCCTTCTAGTTTTAGAGGAAACATTCTGGAAATTTTCATAGTTATGTGATTATAAGTTTATTTCCTATCCAGAGCGAAAGTCAACCTAAATCTTCCTTTTTCAGGTTGAACATGAACTGAACAGCCTTAAGTAAATACTTTTAGGAAAAGGGTGTAAGTCTTGTTTAATTCTATCGACAATAGGAAAATCTTATGGACAATAAAGGAAAAAGGGGAGAGTCTAACTACACGCACACACAAAAAGGTCTCTCAGGGCTGTACAGGTTCTGACTCATGGAGAACTTCTCATTTATTCAACCAGTAAACAGATTTAAAAAAAATAAAATATTTCATCCCTTTGAGAGAAAACAACGAATTTAACTTACTGTTTAAGACAGTAGTTCCCAACCATTTTTTCCCTGCGAACTTCTTTTAAAACCGGAAAGAAATATGCAAACCCCTGGATGTTCCCTAACCGCTGGTTGGGAGCTGATTATGTAAAAGAAAATGGGAATAGGGGTGCCTGGTAGGTGATTCAGAGTGAGAAATTTCAGAGCGGTGGTTTATTGCTTAATTTGTCGTGAAATCGGACTACCACCTGTATTAATAAATGTATGAAAAAAAAAACGGATTATACAGGGGGAATCTAAAATCTTGGGCAAAACTTTAAGGGGTGATAGGGCACATAATAAGGAATCAGAATCACATAGCAATGTGTGGTCAAAAAAGCAGTTTTCACTTACCTGGTAATAATCACTTTGCAAAAAGTATTGAAGTGTTCGTCTAATTTCTTAACCAAGTTTCATAAACAATAGGCCCGTCTTCAAAAATTTCATCCGTGAAATAAAATAGAATTTTTAAACTATGGATTTTAGTTTTCTGTTTTCGGAGAAAAATACATTCGTTTCTGACGAACAATGGTCGGAAAGCGCACTGTTGTTTCAGCACTTTCTCCAGAGTGATTATTAACAGCCACATGAAGACGATGTTGCTGACCCCACATTGCTAGGTGATTCTGATTCCTTATTATGTGCCCTATCACCTCTTTAAGTTTTGTCCAAGAGTTTGAATTCACCCTGTATATATATATAAGATACTAGCTGAAGTACCCGTTCTTCGCACGGGAATGAATGGACTTTTTGATATTAATATTTGTTGTGATTACTATTTATTGTAATAAAGAGATATAGCAAAATGGATATCGCGTTATATTGTGTTCAATAATCATGCATACTGAATTTCAAGGCAATCGTTTTTACGGTGCAGAAGGCGATGCGGCGTAGCACAATCTAGTGGCGAGTTTTAGCAAAACGGATACGGCAAAAATATTCTTCGCATTCACATATCGATGTATACGAATTTTCGTGACGATCGGCTGAATAGTCTTGAAGTTCATGTGTTGACGCGACATCTAGTGTCAAGTTATAGGAAAATGGATAGTGCCAAACTCTTCCCCGTGTTCAAATATCTATGTATACCTATTTTCATAGCAATCATTCGCACAGTCAAGAAGTGATACACTGCAGGGCCATCTAGTGGTTAATTAAAGTAATGATTTGCTACAGCGCCGTCATGTGGCGATTTATATCAAAATGGATAACGCATAAATATTCTCATTGTTCAAATAGCTATGTATACTGATTTTCATAGCCACCGTTTGAATGGCCAAAAATTTGGCCTGCTGCAGCGTCATCTAGTGGCGAGTTAAAATAATAATGCATTGCAGTGCCATCTAGTGGTGAGTAACATCAAAAGTAACGCAGTTAGAATATATTCTTCGTTCTCAAATGTGTAAGTATAAAAAATTTTATGCCGATCGGTCGAACGGTATAGAAGTTGATGCGTTGCAGCGCTATTTAGCGGTAAGTTACAGCAAATGGATAGTGAAAAATATTCTCCGTGTTCTAATATTCGCGTGTACCAAATTTCATCGAAATTGGTTGGACGATATTCGCATAGCAAACGGCTAAACGGAATAGAATTCGACGTTCTGCTGCGCCACCTACAGAAAAGTTAGAGGAAAACGGATAGCATAAAAACCTTCTCCATGATAAAAGACTTAGGTGAACCAAATTTCATGGTGATCGGTGAAACGGTGCTGGAGTTTTTCAACCTCCTACACACATACCAACATTCATTTTTATCTATAACCAGTCTTATTATACGTATATACCAGTCTCAAGTAAAATCCAGTTTCAAATCTAAGCCTCGCCAAAGTGCCAGCATACGCCATTTTGCAAGAGATTTTTCAAGGAATCATTCGAAGCATTGACTTAGCAGCAATCAAAATGGGAAATGGTTCGATCGCCAGGCATTTATTTGAAAAGTGGAATCCCTTAATACAGCCGCATTTTTTAAATTATCAACTATAACATGTTTTATTCATCGTTACCTCGATGTACTAAATGCGAAGATTTCAATTTTCTGAAATTTGGCGGATTTCCCCCAAGTTAAATCAATGTACTCAATTGGCGAGAATTCTGAAGCTACATCGCTTGAAATGCCCTAATAACTGCATTATTTCTGCACGGATAGTTAAAATTTAATGCTGTATTCTAAGAAAATCTATACACTTGTTTTAAAAAATGCTATTCCCTTAAGCTCTCAGTAAATTGCGCCAAAAAGCCTAAAACTGTGCAAACCGCTAGATCTCACTCTCTAAATATCGGCCTATCAGCCATTTTTTTTTTTTTCGCCAAACTAAAAAAAATTACATATTAGTCTCGGATACCTTCGATCCTCATTGTTTTGCGTATAAAACATTTCATTCCTGCTCTCATTTCTTATGCGCACACGATATTATAATTAAAAAAATAACCTAAAAAAAATAAACTAAAAAAATCATTATTATTCTTTTATTTTTACTTTAAGAATTTAAAACATTTTATTCGGCAAAATCGCCACACAGGGCAACCAAGATGCTTATTTCGCACACTTTTTTCACTACAGGGGTTAATATTACGTAAAGCTTTCTGCGTGGAGAACATAAAAAATTTCTTAAATTCCGGGAACGGAAATTAAGAGAACCATTCAGGAAGAAAACGTTTTTAAGTGGAGTTTCAAAGTTTTAAAGTGGACAATCATTTATTCTATATTATTTTACATATCTGTGTAAAATTTCAGGCTGACAGGTCCATTTTTGTGGAATTGTATACTACCCCAATCAACAAATTGACAAACAGAATTTCATTTTTATTTATAAGATAACCTACGCTTGTTTTTAAAAATACCCTCTCATTAAATTGCGCCAAGCGCTAGAATCATAGAAAATCTGACACACTTTCAGATTTTTAAATACGCACTAAAGTGCTATATATAAAAAGAGTTATAATCCATGGGTCTTCCCTATTTTCGTTCCTTCTTTCATTAAGTTGGAAAGTCATTATTCATGAGTGTGATTAAACAAAATTAAAATTGATATTTCTAACATCCTTTTTTCTGGATGTAATACATTAGATGCAGAAAAGCTGCTCAGAAAAATGCACAATTCCAACTGAATGAAAATTTCAAAAACTTATACGCAGGTGTATTCATAACCCAAATAGCAGACGATTAAATTACGATAAATAGCCAGGGCCCGATTAAGGTACTTCGGGGCCCTAGGCACAGCATTATTTCGCCCCCCCCCAACTCCAACAATGACTATACCGTCCCCCCCGTGAAATTTTTAGTATGTACAAAATTTATGCAAATTGAAGAATTATTATGATTTCAAATCCAAATTCTTATGGGACTGTATACATTTAAATTATTTTCTGTAATTAAAATACTTTTTGCAATTACATGTAAGCAATAAAGTGCCATATTTTCAACAATATGATGGAATATTTCAAGTCATACATCCTGATTTGGCAGCATTTTTATTGTTAAATAACATAGCAAACGTAAACATAATCAAAAGTAAGAATTGTGAGATGATTTTCATCGTGCCTTAAAAAAAACCTTAGTTATCGTAGACCCTCATCAAGGACCCTCAGCTTATTTTGTTTGCAATTGTGGTGATTTTCTAAATTTGTAAAAAAAAATTCTTACTTTTTGGGGCCCCATTAAAAATCTGGGGCCCTAGGCACGGGCCTACTGTGCCTAGGCCATAATCAGGCCCTGTAAATAGCGCCAAGCGTTAGAATCCTCCTCAAAATCGCGAGAATGCTGAAGATAGTTCGCTTGAAATCCCTTAATAACTGCATTATTTTCGCACGGATCATTGAAATTTAACGCTGTATTCTAATAAAACCTTTGCACTTGTTTTCAAAAATCCGTTTCCTTAAGCTCTCAGTAAATTTCGCCAAGCCGGAAACTGTGCAAACCGCTAGAACTCACTTTCTCGGCATTTGAGCCATTTTATTTTTTCGCCAAACTAAAAAATTTTAACATATTAGCCTCGGAAATCTTCAATTCTTATTGTTTTGCGTATAAAACATTTCATTCCTGCTCCGATTTCCCATGCACACGATATTATAATTAAAAAAAATATAACCTTACGAATATAAACTAACAAAAAAAATCATTATTATTCTTTTATTTTTACTTTGAGAATTTAAAACATCTTATTCGGCAAAATCGCCACACATGGCTACCACGATCCTTGTTTCACACTTTTTTCACTACAGGGGTTACAATTACGGAAAGCTTTTTGCGTGGAGAACATAAAAAATCTCTTAAAATCCGGGAACGGGTGGACTTTCAATGTTTTAAAGTGGACTATTATTTATTCTATATTATTTTACATATCTGTGCAAAATTTCAGGCTGATAGGTCCATTTTTGTGGATTTGTATACGACTCAAATCCACAAACAAACAAACAAACAAACAAACAGAATTTCATTTTTATTTATAAGATATTTAAGAGTTGAAACACCTTTATCATCCATCACACTCACCAGACCTAGCGTTCACTGATTACTCTTTCTTCAGCAATTTGGGCAGCATTTTTAATAGGAAAAAAATTTTATTACGACAGTGACGTAAAGCTGGGCTTCTCCGAGGATTTATAGAATATCGTCTGCCAGGTTTTTATACCACCGGCCTGGACAGCCTGATACAAAAGCTAGCAAGAAAAACAAGCCCACAAGTTTGTTCTACTATTTAGCTCAAAACTAAAGCTTGACCAGGAAACAACATTAGCCTGTTCAACTTTAAACCATTTTGGTTGATTTAAATGCATGGCTCGAAACTCTTATCTTGTTGGAATTTCCATTTCAACGCTTTCACATAATCTCGTAAACCCGTCAGACTTTGCATGATATCTTTCAATAACTGTACTTGTTTTTTTTTTCCACCAACTCTACAGATTCCCTGCATATGAAAATGGGCCCCATGTATGCTGAAGACTTTAGTTGGGGGGATCTGAATTAAATATCGAAAGTTTACTTTTAGAATGCGTTCAGGTATATTGGAGAGCGTTGTGTAGTCGTATAAATAATCCAGGAAAACGTCACTTTGCGAAGCAGTTATAAGAGAGACAAATAGTAGAAGAACCAAACTTTTATTTGATGTCTTGGAAAAGATTACATGATGGTGGTGGATGGGAGACCGTTAGCTATGATGATTAAAAGGGGTCTGATTAATCGGAAGTCAAATGCAATCGAAGAATGATCAGGAGGTTGGCGAGAAAGTTAAACTTGGCATATTAAAAGAACCCCCAAACAAGAGCCAACAGTACATTCATTTTTGAAGACGCCGAAAAACCGCAGAATATTCCTAGTCAACAGAGAGAATGTCAAGACATAACAAAGCGGTGGGCACCAAATTATTGAGGATAAAGACAGCCAAAATTACAGTAAACCCGTGGGATAGAAAATTATTTCAGCTGTATTTTAACTGTTGTGAGGCCATGTCCATATATTGTAAGGAAAGGAAATAAAGTATGTACGTGTGGTAATGAGTGCATAGATGCATATAAATAAAAAGTAGATGTTCTGCATGAGAAACAGATGTTTCTTAACAGCTAGGAAAGCTAAAGAAATGTAACGGACTTATTATTCACATAGATCAAAGGGTGAAAGAATAAATTAAACATAGATAGCTAAGCAGTTAATTGAAATTAAACATGTGGCGTAATACAAAATTTTGGAAGACGGTGTAGTTAAAAATGGGAAGAGAATTTAAAGTTAAAATGCTTGATTTTAAATATATTAAATTTAAGAAAGTAAACACAAATGAAAATTATTATTAAATATGTGATCTCCATCACGCCATGCCATAACAAAATGGCCTACCATTTCAACTGATGAACTGGCGAAATTAGTACTACTTAATGCAAGTTGTAATTATATGATTTTTGCCGAGGCGATTTATTATTGCAATGTCCCAGACAGCACAGCAAACTTGCATCAAACTTGCAGCAGGCTTGATTTATCAAGTCAGTAAACTTGAATTAAGCTGGAAAATTTCAAGCGTGTAAGCTTAATGCAAGCTTGAATCAAGTGTTCTAGTTTACACTTGCCCAGCTTGCATTAAGCTTGACATTTCAAGCTTGAAATGTCAAGCAAGCTTAATTTCATGCAAGCTTTCAAGCTTCACATAGCAAGCTCAATTTCAAGCTTAAAAATTTTTCCAAAAAAATGTCCTTAATACACGGGGCGTCGGTCAGCGAACTCGCCCCACATATTTTATTTTGCCACGCATTTTCCCCTCTACGCTGAAATTTCAATTTTATCTGTTTCCATTTAGCGCCCGCGGCTAGAATAGAACCCGGGACCTTTGGGTTGGGAGGCGAGCGTCATAACCACATAGCCAACCTGAGTTGCGCTGAAATGACTAAAGTTTGAAGTGACTGTTCACGCCGTTTTCTGGCGAGATTGATAAGTGGCCGATGTGTTATTTTTTTCTTTTATTTTTCCATGGAATACATCAAAATTAAAATAATGTTATGTGTGATTTAGAGACTCTACTAATAGGGAAATAAACATAATATAAACTTAACAGCAGCACACGTTTTAAGGCGCCTGCCTACTGTCGGGGGGATTTTTCTTAATAATTAAAAAATTGCTAATTTATGTGCATTATATAATAGAATACAGTTAAAAACTGCGAATAACATGAAAAAATATGCAAATTTTAAAATATTTTGATATTTAGGCTCAAAATATGCATAAAATTTGCGAAAAAAAAGCACTTTACCAAAACATTGTAAGTCAAATTTAAATAAAGATATTTTTATTCTGTAAATTTTATTTTGATTATTGAAAGGTTCTTAAGGGATTGAACTAAACTCGAAACTCTAACCATGTTATTTAATATTTTAGAGAAGTTAACATTTTATGCGGGGAAAAATCACGAATATACATGACAATTCATAACTTCTATCAACAAAAAAAACAAAAAATAATTTAACTAGATTCATCATAGTAGTTCAGTCCCTAAAATGACTCCTCAAGAGTATTTTGTGAAAGTTTCAAAACATTGCATTAATAATTTTTTGAGTTATGGTGTTTTGCGGTAAAGCAAAATCGTAAAAATCTCATTTTGAGAAAAAGCATAAAAAAGAAACAAATACTAAATCTTACCTCAAAAATAAAAAATTTATTTTTAGAATGCTCCTGATTTGTACAGCTCGCCATCTCTATTATTATGAACAATGATCTTTTTTTTTTCTAATTGCTTTTAAAATTTTTCTACGTTTATGTGCACTTGGGGTTGAATGACGGTTTGAATTGGTCATTCGAAAGCCATCGAGCTGTCGATATCCTGACATGGTAAAATACCCAGGATTTGTGATATTTAGATCTGTTAAAACTTTTAGACAGCCTTGATAGCCTTCATTGAACTGTATTACTGCGAATAACATGAAAAAATATGCAAATTTTAAAATATTTTGATATTTAGGCTCAAAATATACATAAAATTTGCGAAAAAAAAGCACTTTATGAAAACATTGTAAGTCAAATTTAAATAAAGATATTTTTATTCTGTAAATTTTATTTTGATTATTGAAAGGTCCTTAAGGGAATGAACTAAACTCGAAACTCTAACCATGTTATTTAATATTTTAGAGAAGTTAACATTTTATGCGGGGAAAAATCACGAATATACATGACAATTCATAACTTCTATCAACAAAAAAAAAACAAAAAATAATTTAACTAGATTCATCATAGTAGTTCAGTCCCTAAAATGACTCCTCAAGAGTATTTTGTGAAAGTTTCAAAACATTGCATTAATAATTTTTTGAGTTATGGTGTTTTGCGATAAAGCAAAATCGTAAAAATCTCATTTTGAGAAAAAGCATAAAAAAGAAACAAATACTAAATCTTACCTCAAAAATAAAAAATTTATTTTTAGAATGCTCCTGATTTATACAGCTCGCCATCTCTATTATTATGAACAATGATCTTTTTTTTTCTAATTGCTTTTAAAATTTTTCTACGTTTATGTGCACTTGGGGTTGAATGACGGTTTGAATTGGTCATTCGAAAGCCATCGAGCTGTCGATATCCTGACACGGTAAAATACCCAGGATTTGTGATATTTAGATCTGTTAAAACTTTTAGACAGCCTTGATAGCCTTCATTGAACTGTATTACTGCATCATACGCCCCCAGTTTCACAGTTTTAAACGATACAAACACTTCCTTTGGCACTCTCTGCCATATAACGCCATTAAAACACTCATTGGCGTTTTGTGTTTTTCCATGTAGGCATTTTTCCAAAATTTCCCTAGAGCACAGTTCTAAATAAGACGGCTTTACAGTATTTAGGATGTCGTTGGGTAAACCAGGGTACTTTTCTTTAATATTGATTTCCCCTTTTGCCAGAGCTCGTTGATAAAAGCACCAGCTCTGTGTTCCAGTTGGGCATTGTCCATGCATTGGCTTCTTTGCATTCGATGCACAGTGGAATAATACTGCAATAACATTTTGTTGCATGCTTTTCAAATCCCCAACATTAGCACGAATGGCAATTCCATAATAATTCTGGAGCCTGTCTATAAATGCGTCAGTCAACTTACCCTTTTCCGAGATACCTTTGGTTTTTGATTTTAGTTTCCGTAAACGTGAACCTACACGTTTCTGTATGTGTCCAATACACTCTAATTTGGTCACACTTTTTTCTCCGTAAGTGTCCTGTACACACTGAAAACCTTTGGAATCCCCGTCACCATAATACTTTACGTACTTCAACTTCCGTTGATCCACAGACCGCTAAAAAATGCGTGATGCACCAACAGTCTCCATTTTTCCCGCAGCACCTTCAAAATTGCATTGACACACATGATCAGCTTTTAATGAGTCCAACTCAGCATTCTTTGAGAAGTTATGTAACTTTTTACATATTCTACAGTACGAAGACATAACTTCCAGGTCTAAAACCTTTCCAGTGTCCACTGAAATAGCTGCAACGCAGCCATTAAATGATGTGTGACCTCTTCGCTGCCAAGTTCCATCCACCGAAACTCCACATTCATCGCTGTTTGTTACTGAGCGAACTTCTTCAGCTGCTTTTAGCATAGAACTTTCAGCTATATCTGCTACAACTTTCAAAAGTTTCTTTTCATACTTTTCATAAGTAGCTTTTGCAAGTCTTGGTAAATTCATAGTGCTACAAAATTTATAAGCCGCAGAGAAACCTCTGCCAATTTGCCTCATTCCATAAACAAATCTCTTGTTTACTTCTGACTCATTATTTACCTTGTTGGATGAAGCGAAACCTTTCAAAAAGTTGCAGTTGTTACACTTCAAAACAAAATGAGAACATAATCCAAACCTTGAGTCTTCATTTAAAGTTAATCCCAAATTCAGACATTGAGGACAACAAATGTCAGAAAAAACACTGCACAATATCACTAAATCAATAATTTTACTTCCACTTATTGATTGATCTGCTAATTCAACACTCGTATTAGTCGTAGTGTCCAGTTTTGCACATGCTATAGTACGTACAGCATGATTTTCGAGAGTGTCATTTTCGGGGCAACCTGCTGTTTGGGGCCTTAAAATAATTCAAAATTCGGGTTCTACACTTCAAATAGTTAAATTTTGCTTTTCATTGCATCAAAATCAGTCAACTAGAACCGGAGATACGGAGGTTTTGGTTTCCCCTTGATTTCCTATGGCGGTTCTAGAAATCTCGAGAAATATTGGTCCTAGGCCTTCGGTAACTTCACTTTTGGGGGCATATTTTTGGTGCCAAATTTGGCTATATTTCGCCAAAAGTCGCCAAGCTTAGCGACATTTTGGTCACTAAGCGCGATTTTCCCAATGGGGCTTGTAAAGATACGTTTCCTGCGTTACCATTCATAATAGCCTAATATTTCGCTTCTATGACGTAATCAAAATTCCCGCTTTACGTGGAATCTTCAAGAAACAGACTTTTCTGGAAGCTTCTTGTAGCTTCTGCATCGACTATAAGTACAAGCATTCAGAGGCCCCAGTTCAGTGTGAGTTGAACTCCCGTGCAGTTGAGTTTGATGTGTTACGCTACTATGGAAGCAGTGTTTTGGCTTGCTTTTCGAAGCTGATTTTTAAGTGCTGTGTGTAAATTCTTCATTGCTGTGTCTTAAGGGATTATGTACGATATCTCTTGCATATTTCCACTGAATGTTGCTTGTGGAAATGTTCTATTTCGTGTGAGAATTACAGCATTTGTGAAAGCTTCGGTACTGAGTGGACTGTTACTGAGTGGACTGTTATAAACAAGCTACTGGCCGTTAGTGCCTGTGAATTTTTTACAGCTTATTGTTCGACGAAGTTCTAGAGGCAATAAAGTTTGTGTTCCATCCTGACAGCGGACTCTTTACTAGAACTCTCTGTGCCTACTGGAGTCTAGAAAGACGAACTCAGGAAACAAGCAGAACAATATGATGCTTGTTCCATGACGCATTCGCAAGAATACGGTAGATTTTTCCCGAACTAAATTCCTGCCAAAAGGATTGTTTTAACGACGCGAATCTTCGCTAAATTTCGGTGCAAATGGCCACGGCATGATCCATCAGCAAGCTGATGTCATTATGATATCATTGGAATTGTCCAGTTTTCATCTTTGTAAACACCTAGTTTGTCCCGTGATAACAAGTGATCTCGAAAAATATATGCAGTTGAGAGATATGATATACAAAAAATATATGAAAGAGAAGAGGAAATTCTTACTATTTTTCTAATATTGTCTTGCTATAACTATCCTTAGGTTGTGGGTCTCGACGTAACCCCTTCTTTCAACCCCTATTTTAGAAGTTTGTTGATGCTGTTGTGGAATTAAAGCTAATCATCTTCTCCAGGGATCAGGCCTATGGGTGGGGTGCCGTCCGTGGGGGTCTTTCTAAGGGATCTTAACCCGTATTTACGCTAAGATTCGGACGAAACCACGGAAAACTCCGAATGGTTTGGTCGGCCGACGCGACCTGGTTTTCAACCATGAACCTTCCGTCTCCCATTTCAGAGCGCTATGCGCTCGGCCACTGGTCGGACCTTTAGAATAAGTTAAAATAAAAAAGTATTTGCCTATCAGTAGATCTGTGAAAATGAGTGGGTATCATTACATGAAGAAATAAATAAAAATAAAGAATAGCGAAAGAGAAGAAAAGACAAGTTTTGAAGCTACCAGTTTATTGTTCACTATTTTTTTTACAGTTTTTTGTGGTAAAGTTATAACTGTACAAGGTATATTTAGTCTATCTATAAACCATTCATTTGAAAAGATTCATTTGATACTTTTTTTATATATTTCTTCGATGGCTTCAGTTCGATTACTTACTGCAGGAACTTTCTAAAATAGCTTCAAACATTTTTTCATCTAGATGATTTTTCGTGAAAACTTTCTAATGGATACAATTATTTGAAGAAGAATATTATAAATCAACATAAGACTTTGCATAGAGTTCTGTAGATGATAAAAATATAAACTGGTCAATATCACATTCTTCTGTTAAGTACTATGAAAGATTAAAGGGAGTTTCTTATATCGTTTCAGGATGTAGACTGCTTTTTGGTGAAAATGTGCTTTTCTTGTTCATCTAGGCTGGTAGAAGGTGAGACTTTATCTGAAATAGATATTCAATGTTCATTTATTTTATATGAAATAAATGTTAAATATGCATTTTTCATAAATCATACATAGAGAGCATTCATCAAAAATGCAATATTATTAGCCCTTAAAAAGAGATTAAAAAAATATTGGGTTGTTCGGAAAGTAATGTTGTTTTTTCGTATGTCGATATTTTTTCTAGACAAAACTATGGAAGACAATAATACGAAATTCGGCACGCATGTGAGTTTCTTAGCGTAGGTGCTAGATTGGAAAGCATTTTCCAAAATTCGTAACTTATGGGGGATAGGGGGCCAAAACATTCTTTCCACATATCCTGCGTGGTCTCAAAGAAGTAAAGAGATAATCATAAAATTCTTGCTGTAAAATACATCCCTCACGAATGCCTAAAAATCGATTTCAGAACACTTCGAATATGAGTCTTCATGGTGGATAGACGTGAAAAAAGGGGGAGGGTGTCCATTTTTTTAAAGAAAAAAAAGTATTATTTATCAAATTATCCCTTTAAAATTTAACAAATACGGGTCCTATGCCCACGCACAGATTTTTTATAAGTCAATACTTGTTGAAAATTTATTCATTTGAGTTTTATGTAAGAAAACTACGTTTCTTTCCGAACAACAAAATAGATGTAAATGAATTAATAACTGTTTGAAAATGGGATGATAAATGTTATCAACACTGAAATACTTAAGCAAGTATATATAATGTACACAAAAATTTTGAAAGACAAAGCCCTTACATGTTTAGCTGATTTTTAGACAAAAGAATGTATTTTTTATATCTATATAGGAATTTTTTTAAAAGGTCTACATACGTTCTAATGATATATATTTGGAGGCATTCCTTTTTAAGAGATACGGGTTTTATTAATTTCTTTAAAAGTTTATTGAGATAAAACCCCCAAAATAACAGAACTGTTTTTACGAATTTTCATGTTTAATAAGAAATCTTGAATCACACTTCAAAAAATATAATCCATTTATTCCTACATTTCAAATAAAACCTGAAGCAATAATGTTTTAAATTTCAATTTCCAGTTTTGTTCTGTTTATGTTGTTTGCAATTTATTATATACATTTTGCAGTCCACAAATTGTCAGTACAATTACCTACAAGTGCATACCCTGCATCAGTGGCAGGTAATTGCCCTTGGCAATACCTGCTGGAGAGATTTGAAATTTTGATGAAAATAATTGGAACTCCCAGTTAACTGCTAGGGAATCGTCCGAAGCATTGCATTGCTCTAGCAACCATGTCAAGACTGGTTAATTCAATTTTTCTAATCAAATGATAATAATAATAATTATAATTATAAATATAAATATAATTATAATAATAACTAATTAAATAAACAAAAATCATTGGTTCTAAAAGAGTAATAAGTACTAAAACTCCGAAAAACTTACCTTTATATTGAATTAGACATATATGTGTAGAGGTGAAATCAGCAGCAAGACGACATTATATTGGGAGCCGATCCAGAGAATGCAGAAGCCTCAGGACGCAGGATGATGGTAAGCAGGGGAAGGAGTCTCAAGCGTTATTCAGCCCCAAGCATCATCTGGAATTAAGCGCTCTCTTTTCAGGCGTTGTTCTAAATCATCTGTAGCAGAAGACGAAAGTCTAGCACCATGTTCAATAAAATAGCTATTTTTCATCACAAATTTTAGTTAAAAGGGATTCAGCAGTTTCTATCCGGTATATTTAACGACTTTCTGGTTTGTCAACAGGTACATTTATTGAATTAGGCATATATGTGTAGAGGTGAAATCAGCAGACAGGCGACATCTTATTGGGAGCCGATCCAGAGAATGCAGAAGCCTCAGGACGCAGGATGATGGTAAGCAGGGGAAGGAGTCTCAAGCGTTATTCAGCCCCAAGCATCATCTGGAATTAAGCGCTCTCTTTTCAAGCGTTGTTCTAAATCATCTGTAGCAGAAGACGAAAGTCTAGCACCATGTTCAATGAAATAGCTATTTTTCATCACAAATTTTAGTTAAAAGGGATTCAGCAGTTTCTATCCGGTATATTTAACGACTTTCGGGTTTGTCAACAGGTACATTTATTGAATTAGGCATATATGTGTAGAGGTGAAATCAGCAGACAGGCGACATCTTATTGGGAGCCGATCCAGAGAATGCAGAAGCCTCAGGACGCAGGATGATGGTAAGCAGGGGAAGGAGTCTCAAGCGTTATTCAGCCCCAAGCATCATCTGGAATTAAGCTCTCTCTTTTCAAGCGTTGTTCTAAATCATCTATAGCAAAATACGAAAGTCTAGCACAATATTCGTTGAAATAGCTGATTATATTTCTTCACAAATTTCAGTTAAAATGGATTGAAAAGATTCTAGCCAGTATATTTTACACATTTTGGGCTTGTCAACAGTTTAGGCTATCATAATATATGTGGAGCATTTGGAATCAATAAATACAACTGAAATATATAACGGATTAAAAATTTTTGCAATATCAACGCCACCCACCACTCCTTTAGTCCAATAAATAAAAAACAGTAATATAATGAGGAATCCGGACTCTTATTGTAGAGATTAGTTTTGTCCTGGAAGAAGATGAATCTTTACCTGAAATAGATATGCAATATTCTTTAATTTTACATGGATTAAATGCTAAATAAATATTTTTTAAAGTCGTACATGAAAAACATTCATTACAAATATAATTTTATATTCGTTACTCATTACAAAAGGATAAAAATAATTATACAAAAAAATTATTAAATATTTGAAAATGAGTATATGAATATAATCAGCACTATATATGAAACTTGCTTTCAAAACCAGAAGCTAGCTAGGGTTTTCAGCGGTTGGAGACGATTGCGCCCCCTACTGTTTGCCGAAATGTAGTTCGGAAAGTTTTAGAGAAGAGCACCGTTTTTACGTCTTTCAAGGGACAGATCTGAAACGACGTATAACTGAAACATTAATAAACAACTACACAGCATTAAAGGTTTAATGCTACGAATGTAAATTTATGTAAATAAAATAATTTTAAGTTTTTTAAGTACTAGTACAATAATTAAATTTAAAAAATAAGACTCTTATCGTAAAGGTGAATCATATCTTTATTTACTATACGTTAAAGGCTGAATATCTGTAATATCAGTATACTACACAATGTATACTAATTATGCTGTGATTTGAGTTACATACCGACGTTGAATTTTAAAAAAATCTTCCATAGACGTCTGATAGTCTTTGATTATTAATTACAGTACTACGGATTGAATTCAGTTCATGAAATGTTTTTGCATTCGTGTTCTGACAAAGTTTTTCAATACACTCGATTAAGTGTTTTGAGGAAGGCGGTTAAAGGTGCATTCCTCCTTACATCCTTTATTAGACGTTCTATTTAGGACATCTTTCTCCATAAATAGGAAAGTAATGACTGAGATAGAAAATTCTCAGTTTAGGAAAGTGAAAAACGACTCATAACGGAAATTGTGCGTCTTACAAACGAAGCATTTCTGCATAAAAATAAATAGGAATGAATCGGGACTTTACTAAAACGATGTATAAATGTAAAAGTCGTATAAATGAGAAACGTGTAAACGGTGCTTTACTATACAAATTAGCTCTTTCTGGGTGTTGCGCCCGGAGATAAACACTCCTCCTTACTCTCCCCTAGCTACTGCACAACTTAAAAAATACGAAAGCTAAGGGGTTGCCGGTTTAGCCGTTAATACAAAAGTAATTTGTTACTTCCTAAGCTCTTCGTATCTATAAATACTTTAAAAAGTTTCATCTATGTCCTGCAATGATAGACAGACATTTGGATAATTAATTTTTCGTCTTACGTTTAATTTCATTATATCTATATATATATATAAACCTTGAAAATTAACATAACAAATTTAAATGCTCATAAGGTATAATGCATCGTAAAATTTTTTAAAGCCCTGAAAATTATTAATTAATTTGTGTTCAAAAAAAAAAAAAAAAATTCGAACCTATGAGCATTGCTTTTATGTTGTTGTTGTTTTTTTTTTCTTTTTTGTGGGGTTAGGGTCAATTATCAACACGTATTATCTAGGCCGATGATGGGGTGGCCTCCATGGGGATCTTCCTAAGGAGTCCTAACCCGTGTTTACGCTAAGTTTTGGAGGAAACCACGAAAACTCCGAACGGTTAGGTCGGCGGACGCCACTGGTCGGGCTTGTTTTTTACGAGATGTATGTAAATCATTACTTTCTTTAAACTTGCATTGATAAAATCGCGGAAGAAACTATATTATTTTTACAATTTTTCATGTTTATTAAGAATTCTTAAAAAATATTCCAAAGAAGATTTCATTCAATGATTCTTTTCAAAGAGAAGCAAACGTACCATCAAAACTAATTTTCAAAATATGCATTAATGCATTTAAGACTGTCTTAAGTAATAGTGCTTTAATTATTTCTCATTTTTTGCCATACGAAGATTTCCAATTGTGTATTTAATTTTTTATTTTTTTTCCCGAACGTTTGATTGCTCAGATTTTATTTTATTTTGTACATGTAAATTTTATTTTGTGTAATTTTTAGAGCAAAGTGTGATCCAGTTTATACACATTTATAATTTTTTACTGAAAATTATTACTTAATATATTATTTCTTAAAAATAGAATAATTACATTAATGCAACAAAAAGTAGTATTAAGAGATAATTTTCAACTATTCTAAAAGATACGTTCACTTACTTCTTTCGGAAACATGATAGCATAGAAAAAAACTTCCTTATCTTTTGGAAGCGCTTTTTCTGTAAATAAAAACGAAAAATTAGAAAATTACATTTAATCTATGCCTAATATGAATGAGATAAAATTTCTATTTAAAAATAATAAAATTAAGTGAAAAGCACATACACACACACACACAAATCAAAATTATAAAACAATATTTTATAATAAATATATCGAGTATCTTATGAACATTTAAATATGTATTTACGTTTTTAAACGAAGGGATTTTTAACTTTAATAGTAATGTATACCTCAGAAAAATGTATACTACTCATTTTAACTTAATATCGCAATTAATGTTTATTTTAAAATTTCTTGTTTTTTCTACTTTTTATACAGCAAACTGGTACTATATGTAACTATCCTTTAGTGATTTAAAATTCTTCGTTTCTTTGATATTTGTAATTTATTTAGCAAAACTTGCTCAGGGAAACGGATTTCTTGAAAAATGTCCCTCTTTTTTATATTTTCATAAAATTTCATCTCATTCTGAAGAGATACAATACTTTTCTCGTGGAAATATTTGCAGTAATATCGTTGAATAATTAGAAAAAAGATTATTTGGATGTTTCGTTATAACTTTGTTTGCATTCAGATGGGCATAATAAATAAGTTTTTAATACATAAAACTGTATAATGCATGAGAAATTTTTTTAAATTCAAGAATGAATACAATTAGAAAAATTGTAAGAGGAAATATTTACGTAATGTAAAAAATCTTGAGAATATTATTCATGTATATTTATAGTTAGCAGTTTGAATCAGTAAGAGTTAACTGGCTTCAAAATCCATTTCTTAAAAGAAAATAAATTATATATAAACATTTTCGGTTTGAAAAGAGTTTCACTGAAGATATACAAAAGAGTTTAACCGAAGTCAGTGTAGTTTTAAATATTTAATTTATATCATAACATGTTTGATAAATTTGGAAGAAGTTGAGTTGATGTGAAATAGAATTATTAAAGTGTCAATTTTCGTCAAGTGCTTTCTGTTAAAAGCCTATTATTTTTCGGCAAATAATGTTCTGAAATTTCACTATTGCGAGGATATTCTGAACACTTATTATCTGCCCTACATTCCTAAAAATTTGTCGCTGTATTTTTGGAAAGCACTGTAGTCAGTCATCGGAACTTTCTTGGGCCTGACACGTTTCGTTTTTTCGGACAATCGGTTTTTGGATATTGAAAAATCGACAGAGAACTAGAAGACTGAGCTGCTAGTTTATTTACGGACTGATGGTGCTTCTATTTAAAAACTTTCAATTCTAAAGAATCCTTCCATAAATGCATCGCACAAATTGTTTTTATCAAAGTGACTTGAATGAGATCTTACTTTTTCAGGAGCCCTATTTTCTGCTTCCACAGGTACGTCAACGACTCTAAAACAGAAAGAAGTACATTAAAATTTATAAAAACACTTAATCTATATGCTGTTATAAGGAAAAGTTTGTATAATTTAGCAAAGAAAAGTTTTTTAAGATTTTCGACTCAAATTTCTTAATTTTCTTTATTAACAGAGATTTTCATATTTGATATTCGATCAGTTTTCGGTTTAATAATTATATATCAAATATTACAGAAGATACATATTTTCGATACAATAAATTTCATAAACTGAAGGGTTTTTGGCAAAGGAAGATAGCTCAATCCTACGTAAGTTTGGTATTTTGGATGTACTAACTCACAGTATAAAAAAAAGTTTCTTTCCTTTGCTTATCTTGTCTCTTTCCTTTGATAACATAAGAATGTAGCTCCGGTCGTTAGTTCTTGAGTTACTTGTGGAATAAAGCTGCTTGTCAAGTTTGTTTAGTTGAATCTTCAATTTTTTTAAAAACAGTTTTCCCCAAACTTAATCAGTTGGAGCAACCTCTATTATGCAGCACAAACTCTTCAATTAATTTTCTATTACATATTTCAATTTTTTAAAATAAAATATCACATTAATTCTCGTTTTGCTGAAAAATAACCCAAGTGAAATACAGAAACAAATATTTTCATTCCTTATAAACTTTTCAATTGGGATGACAATGAGTTTCAGATAGTTAAATATGTCTTGAAAGTTTGTTATTAGATGTTTACTTTAAATTTAGCCTCATAAGATAAACATGACATCAATATTTAAGTTACAGGTTACTTAGATTTTTCGTCTGTATTTTTTGGGTGTTTTATTTTCAGTAAATAAAAAAAAACGAGTATTGTAAAGTTTACTTTAGATGCGGGGTTTGTAACCGGTGACTAGTCACTACTGATACTTCACAGCTGTCACATGACTACACAATGCAAAATAATGTCATGATTAAAATTCCAGTAATGCATATATCATTATAAATACTAAATTCGCATTTAAATATTGATGATGAATGAATATTTATATGCAGATTTTACTGAAAGCATTCTACTCATTTTGAGCATGAAAAGCACTACCTTGAATCAATGCATACATTTTTAAGAAATAAGAATTAACTTTTCGTTTTACGTTAATAATTTTATCAACTTTAGAATCGATAATCGTTACAAATTTATGCATGCAGCGACCTCCATATGTGTAGTTATTAGAGGTGAAAAAAAAGCAAAAAGCTATGATACTTGCAAATGGACGCAAACTTTTCTCAATTTTGTTTTCATTAAAATCAGTATGGTTTAAAAAAAAAAAAAAAAAAAAAACGCGGTCTTAGAAAAAAAAATTTTATTTAACTAATACTTTGTTAATTATCAGCTCCTATGTCTTAAATCAAACCTTTTAAGCGACTAAATATCAGAATCTACTACAATACCACACTTAGTTCTGTAATAGTGTATCTAAATTTATAGGCAAAATCGGTATACATGTATATATTGTCAAATACGACAACGCCAGAGCTTTGAAATTTCTCTTATGAACTGTTTAGGTGGGACACTGAAGTGTTTAGAGTGTGTATTAAAGTAAAGAAACCGTAGAAAATGTTTTTTTCCTTAAAAAATAAGCATTTTTTTCAAAGAATTCGTTAATGTTTAGGATGAAGAAACAAGTACTTTAAATTTTCTCACTTTTCAGGAGGTTCTTCTATCACGTTGAAAAAAGCTCGATAATCTTTAAGAGTCCACTTGCCAAATTCATTTCTATATTTCGATTTCTTAAGTTTCTTAAGTGTTTTTTCCCATAAATAGAACACTTTTTCTTCGTGATTACTGTAAAAAAAAATGCTTTAGAACATGTGATCATTTAGACATATTAAACGAAAATTCTCATAAATAGTGTTAGTAGTTTATGATAGTCAGTAACAGCAAAAGTTATGAAGCATCGTGATATAAAGTTGACATATTTTTTGAAAATTGTTGACACTATAGTATTAATAATGAATGAAAGAAACATTTTGAAAAATATTTTTCACAAACTTAGGTGCCATAAATTAAAAACTAAAACGTTATGAATGGCTTTTATGGATGCATATATGCTAATAGAAAATAATGAATTTCACAGCACTTCACGTATATTTACACAAGTTAATGAAAAAAAAAAACAGAATAATGAGAAAAAAAGAAAACAGAATCGAAATAAAATAATAAACTTTATATTAAAGTGTTAAAAAATACAGAGAAGCATATCTTTCACACACAGACAAACAACATATATTTAGAAAAATACTAAAATTAATCGCAATAAAATATTTTTCCGTTCTATCTCACCTAGGACCAGCACGACGACTGTAATATTCTTCAACCACAATTTCAATGAACTTGTACAGACTGATGGGTTTATCAGCTGAGTCAGGTGATCTGAAATTAATCATAGGATGTTTAAGTTTCAAATAAAAATTGGGACTCCTAGGGTTAATACAGTTTTCTTAATTTATAATAATACATATGATACAAATTTAATTGAAATTTCATCGGAATAACTTTCAGTAATTTGATGTGAAGCTATTGATCAAAAGAATGAGTTTCATTTATATTAAAAATCAACTCCGTAAAATTCCCCTTAATGATATTCGTTCGCTGTTTTACATGGAATAAAAATTTTCTTAAGGCATATTTATATTGGTGAAGCTATTGATGTATTCAAAAGAATCTGTTTAAATCTTGAATAAGTATCAATTATATTAAAAATCTTCTGCATGAAATTCAGCTTAATTGTGGTCATTCCGTGTTTATAATAAATGGTACAGAAAAAAAAACAAGCTGTATGTATGTGTACTTAATACGTATTAATACATTTTATGACACTCGTTGTAAAAGGGACAAATTCGTACTTGTATAAGTCTCAAGCTTTTCAAGTGTGAACCCTATGTACATTTCACGAATAATTTTCCATACATTTAATTTATGGCTCTTTCCTCACAGAACGTCTACTCATAAGTTTATATGATCTTTCCTTTTCATAATGATGTTGCGAACACAATGAACGTGAAATAGAAACGGATTTTTAATAAGTGTGATCACATGAAAGACAATAGTAATATCGACTAAGTTTCTACAATTTTCCGAAGTACTTTTATATGTTTATTATAGAGCATTTCTCCGATTTTTTAGTGTCTATGGATAGAAAGAAATATTTTTTCGATAAATGTTCTCCTTTGATAAAACAAAGTCCCTTAAGCACTTAGAAACTCAAAGTTACATTAAATAACCTTTCAGCTGAAGGCGAAGTTATAAAAATTAATTAATATAAACTTACATTGTAGCTCTTTGACTACTTTGATATGCTATACACATACCGCTACATTTGAAAACGTATTTCGTAAGCGCAAATTAATAAGTCAATCCCAATTAAATTTGCAATAGATCATTCTACAAGGGCATTCGAAATTGGAAGGAATGTAAAGAGTAGTAGAGGGAACCAAAATGATTAAAAATCACATAGAAGTGTGGGGTTGCAAACGTCGTTTTTATGTACCTATCATTAATCAGTTTGGAAGAAGTGTTGATGTATTCGACTAAAGTGAGTTTCATTACCTATTGGGCTTTTATTCGAGAATTCCATCAATGAAATGAAGTAGAATTTGTAAACTATCAGTTTTAGTCAACTGCTTTAAAAGATGCATTAGTTTTTGACAAACCATGGTTGAAAAGTTTGCGATTACTTCAACACCTTCTTCCAAAGTAATTATTTACAGGTATATGAAGACAGCTTTTCCGACCTTACAAAGCTATGTGAATCTGAATCGTGTTGATTCCCCCTAGTATCCTTAACATTTCTAACTTATAACTTTGAACTACCCTGTATATGAGTTTTAAAAGATTAGTGACTTCATCAATGTAAGCTGTTAGTTTGGACTGCAAATTCGTACATATGAAGTACGTGGTCTAAAATATACATTTTCTGAAGTATGACTTTAAATTTTGAAATTAATCGGTCACACCGAGTTTTTAAATTAAACTAAACTTCTGGTGAAAATATTTCAGTATAATTCATATTTCATATATATAAGAGAGAAAGTTTTTAGTGTGTCCATAAGCATTTCAATAAATTAATATTTTGCGTATTGTTTCATTTAAAAAACCCATTTAACACGATCAAAAGACAATAACACTTTAATTCATTCTCTTGTACTTACGACTTCAAAAGTTCCTCCTTATCATCTCCAAAATCATAAACATCATAAACAGTAGCCTTCTGGAAGACAGAAAAGTGACAAAACTTAAAAATAGCATGTTGAAAGATTATAAAACTTGTTATAAAATTCGACATATATTTTTGCAATTCAATATATATTCTTCTTTTTCTAAATTAGTATTTCTTAACATACCGGATTTTCATTGAATATTTCACTCAGTAGAGGTGTGATGTTCATTTTAACAACACATATGGTACTATTTTTTTTGTGTGAAATATTCTTGAAATTTGTTTCTTAGTGAAAATGGAAATAGTAACAGTGTTTTTTAAGTAACTGTACTGTCAAAAAAGGTAGTGGAGGGTGGGGAAAGAACGACGTTATCAAATGACACATCCTTACATTTATCAACTTATGGCGTTCCGTTAACCGAAAGAATCCTTTCTAAAAGCATAAATTTTATTCAAATTCCATAGTTTTACTGAACTAGCTAAACTAAAAAAGCAGTACATATTTGGCAATAAAATACTTCAATTATAGTGACATATTTGGTGACATAATATCAAACATTTTCAGATCATTGTGTCAAAACTATGATTTTACATCAACTTCTTTGCACACTTAAAAAATTGCATAAAATATTAATAATGACTTACTCTTTTACCAAAAGACATAGTTAAGTAGTCACTTGCTTGCAATACGTTAGAAATCAGAATATCACAAGTAAAATCGCTTCTCAGATGATTTTATCGCAACATCAAAGAAGGAGTTTAATAATACACTGACAAAAGCGTTTACTACTTTATTGTTACGGAGAATTTTCAACAATAAGCATACGTTCTGTATTGTTAGTTAGTGTTTTGTAACAATGTACAGGTTCAAATTTCAATGCAAAGCATATAAACAATGCTTTTTAATAACAATTATGATACAGAAAAATATATTTCATGCTATGAATACATATTTCCACTTGTTTTTCGATATATAAATAAAGTATTTTTTAAATGTTTCACTACCTCTGGTCCGCGGATCGATGACGGTCCACATACGTCTAATTTATTAAAAATTAATCGGAAGCACATGTCGCTCTAACCCTTTGCAGCGCAAGTATTTTCAGATCAATATGGTAGGCTAACTGGATAGACTGCCCAGCTTTGAAAAAGTGCAGCCGTTGCCATTGATCGATTTAACTACCAAGAACATTGCGCTTGATGGAATCGTCCACCTGGCGTCACAGTGCTAAAAATGTTTTCTTCGCAGTTCTGTGACGCCAGATGGGCGATCTGATCGATCGTCATGTGGTTTGTAGTTAAATGGACCGATGGCAACGGCTGCATTTTTTCAGCATCGAGAGCATTTAACATTTTATTTGCGACACATTTTATTTGCGACTATCAGTGAAAGCACTGAAACAAAGTGGTTCCACGGTTCAACCATCGCGAGTCAAATGGTTAACTAAAAATCAATAAATAAAATACATGTTTATATAGTATTTATTATTTTTGGCTGACGCAGTTCTGCGAAATATTTATCCAATTTTTGTTAGTTCACAGAAGTACAAAATTTGGAATGCACTGCCTTAAAAGTACCTTTCTATACTCTTACATTGACTATAAACTTCCTTTATAGAAAAAAATCTTTTCCCTGAAATCTTAAATTTTGAATTGGAATAAACATTTTTAAACTTCAAAACCTGTATAAAATTTAAAATAACTTAAATCTAATTACCTTAAATTACGGCACACAATTAAACTCAGTGTTTTTTGAGATTGTACATGAGACAAAATTAACTTTTTAGTCTAACAAGCAGACGAAAACACTAATCACTCTTGTCCCATTAGCCAATGCTCACGTTTCTTTTCAAAAGAGACAGGGGGGATTAATCATAATCCATGTAGTACACACAGGCTCTCTGAACGTACATTAACGTTCAGAAAACGTTTTCTGGACGTTAACAGACGTTCAGAGAATCTGTATGTGGTGCCTGGGAAAGATCACTTGGGAAAAAAGCGCACTTTGTGTTGAGAAAAAGGGACAGTTTTCCCGACATCGGCTTCATTTTTTTAACTATATATTTAGTATTTTTTTTAAACTTAATGGGGTATATTAATTTACAATGATATCAAAGTGTTTTGAGAGCATACTATATCGATAAACTATTTTTATTAGCGAAAATATTGGCCATACAACACCGATAAAAAAATATCTTTTAATGGTAACGATAAAAATCCATAAAAAGTAGAAACAGAACTAAATAGCGGAAGTTTTTATGGCTTCTGACAAAATAATTGGGGAAAAAAAAGGGTAAGTATGTGGACTCATTAAAGTTATCAAGGAGTTGGAAGAAGGGGAAAAAAGTAGATAACACAGTGTTTTCAAGTGAAAAAGTAAACGCTGATAAACGTTAAGCAATTTTCATGCCTTGTTACATAGGTTGATTAAAATGACTTCTTTCTGAAGCAAGTCAGTTTAGTGGATTGTTGAGATGTGGATCATTACTAGCATGTGCGCTTGAATTTTTAATTATTACTAAAGAATATTATGTTCCTAATGAATCTAAACTGATAGGAAATGTTCAATAGAATTAATTTTAGATAATGTTCTTTTTTAATAAAATTGTACCCTTGTTACCTAAACTGCAATGTCAGTCTAATGCTTTTCGTATAGTACAGTAAATTTATGGAAAACTTATATTTGTGAGGATTTCACAAATATCCTACAATTTATAGTACGAATTTCCCAGAAGAAAAATGATTTGTTACCTAAAATTTGATAAAAAAGTTCATGCACAGTGAGATTTACAGCAAATTATGAAAAAATGTATTCAAAAAACAGGAACACCGCTATAACTCGAGCAAGTATTGAAATATGTTAGTGTTTCATGCATAATGTAGCAGATGACATAAATATGTAGGTGTAAATGTGAAAAAACAACTAAAATCAGTGTTTGAAAAAAAAAGCAATTAGTAGTACTGTGTATTAGTAGTACTATTAGTAAAGTACTGTGAAAAGCAATTAACTCAAACATAGATCCAAAATAGTTTTTAAATCAGTTACAAATACTGCTGAAGGCTATCTCATTCTTCCTACTTGACAGTAGTGCAATTTTTGTAGGATACTGCAGACATATAGAAACCAGCATGGATTAGAGTACGGATTCAACAGATCTTAACTACCCCCTGGTAAATTCTTTCTGGAAATACTATGAATACCACCGAAAATTCCAAATTAATTGCTGAGTTCCCGAAGATCATATGTGCTGCGTATGAGGCCATTCCAATACTTACAGTTTGAGATTCTATGGAATTCGTTGAGACTGCATCTTATTGCTTCAGAAATTTTGAATATTTTGAAAATATCGTATTTCGGTTTTTCTAGATTGCAGAGTGACCTGTTTTCGAACTTTGTAACTAATTAAATATTCTCCTGAGTCAAATTTTACTACACCAAAAATTATGTTAAAAATTAAAGTTGCAATCACAAAATAAAAGGGTTTAGTTCATAGGAATTCGGGATACTGATACCTCATGCTATAAGGCAGAAAACGGAAACATAAATACTTGCACGAGTTTAATGTAGGCTGATATGCAAATTAGAGCAATATTGGTCAAAATAGGATATCTCACAACCCTTTGTTGCTTCGTCTAATAAGAAGTGTGGCCACACCTCGTTCAACTTACAAGCGTCAGATCGAGCTCTCACACTATTTAATGAGGCTATTGATCAACGGGAATGACTTCCACAATCACTGTGGAAGCCATTTCCATTCTTTCAAAAGCGTCATTTTAACGCCTGGTGGGTCTTTGGAAGGAGTTGTCGACATATAATGGATTTTCCAAGAGCATTCTTCAAGTGCTCAATGGAATTGAGCTCTGGAGACTTCACTATTCTCCATACGGAGAATGTCCTCTTCTTCCGTCGACTTTGAAACATTAATCTTTTCAGACTTGCTTAAATAATTTCTTTTGAATTAAGTAATTTTTCTTTTGATAATAGATATTGAATTTATTAAAAAATGTAATTAAAAAATACTGATTATTCAATTTTCGAAGAACTTTGGTTTTTCGTTATGTACACAAATTAGGACATCCGCACTTTAGAATAGCATAGAATTTTTTTAATCCTCGATTGTGGACGCAGGTTTTGAAAATTTAATTTTAGATATCAGTGTATTCTTCCAGGCACGGTGCAGAAATAACCAGGGCTTCGAACCGTAATTTATTTCGTTCCGGTTCAATTAAAAATAAGTATATCGGTTCAGTTCCGGTTCTCGTTGCGCCAAAAATAACGGTTTTCGGTTCAGTTCAGAATGAATAATTTTATTTGATGTATATTCTTATTTGTGTGTGTGTGTGTGTGTACAAAAATATAATTAATATATCATAAACAAAAAAATGTAATTCCATCAAAATTTAAAAGATATCATTCTTTTTTAAATTGGTAAGTTCGTTACAGCAACAAAATGACTGAAGATATATCAAACCCAAATAAACCGATATTTTTTCCAGTTCAGTTCCGGTTTTGGTTCCGATCAAAATAACGGTTTTCTCCGGTTTTCGGTTTCCGGTTCAGTTCCTGTTCGAAGCCCTGGAAATAACATATTTCCAACGCCTGCTTTTTCACCTTTTTTTTTTTCTTTCATTTTTAACCTCTTCCCTCTCGCTCCCGTCAGAATCATGGGCTGAAATTTCTTCCCCTATTCCTGGTGACCTTGATATTTCTGGGCAGAAATGTTCAAAAGTTATGCACCAAAAAGATTAGAGGAGCATTTCAATTCTACCAGACTATTTTTAGCTTAATTGGAGATATTTAAAAATTTATCGTATCACTCAAATATGTGTATTCGTGAAATGCTTTTTGTAAATGTAGCTCATATTTTGAATAGAGCTGAAGCAAACCGCATGTATTCGGTACTAAGATACGGATAATCACTCAGACTCGAAGTAACGAATTGTTACTTTTCGGTTGATATCGTTACTACTCGATCCGAAGATGTTTCAGATCGACCAGCTTCGAACTTCGAATACAGACTGCCAGGCGAGGCGAACTAGAGAGGAAACGGGTTCCAGTAATCGAGTACTAATATCTTCTGTTATTTGTTACTGGGGTTACTGGATATCGGATCGCGGTTTCAAGGGGGAAAATGACTTTCGAGTTTGCATTTCGGATCGACCAGGTTCGAACTTCGAATACAAGACTGCGGGAGGGAGAAAATGAATTTCGGTATTTGAGTAATAGTATGTTCCGTTCCGTTACTAGATACCGGAAGTATTATGGATTCTCGCTGTTGGGAGGGAAAAATCAGTTTCGGTATTTGAGTAGTAGTATGTTCTGGTTGCAATTCGTTTGTGCCGCGCCGAATGGTATCGTTTTGATGAGGTTTGGAAGAATCCGTATGTTTCGTTACAGTTATGGAGATGGAATAGTATCTGCTGCTCTATTGATATGGGTCGTACAATGGGGGGATACGATCCGGTGTATAGTATGTTATTATGCGCAGTTGAACTCTTTTTTTTGCGGGGGGGGAAGGGGGTGTTCTTATAATTGTAGAGGAGCAATACATATAAGAGAAGCATGTTAGTAAGGGGTGCTAATTTCGGGCTTTCTAACATTTTAGTACTAAATAGCGGTGCAATCAGAATTCTTTCTTTCAGGGTGGTTCCGAAGCAGGATTGCGAACTTAACTTTTTCTTTTTTTTAGCTAGAATCGAAATGAGTAATAAATAACAAATTATTTAAATACACCTTTTAAAAAAATATTTTTATAAAGTAAACGAATTCACACATTTTTATTATTTAAAATATTATTTGGAACTAAAAAAAATATTTAGCATGGAAACCTAAACACATTTTTTAAGTAATTGTTTAAAAAATATATAAAAAATTGGGAGCGACCCGGGATTTCTATGCCCACTCCTGCGTAAGCCACTGGTATTAAAATATTTCAATAAAGTTCAGTATGTTTCTAAAATGTCGGTGTTTAGGGGGCCATCTGCCCTATTTTATGGTACATTTTATTCCATGAACTCATGGAATACGCATAATCCGGTGCAACCATTCTTTCTGTATGAAAGGAGTGATAATTTTTGTTTAAAGAATGCTCTCATATATGCACCCACAGAAGGGGCTAACCCCTTTCATCCCAAAAGTGCAGAAATAGAACTGGAAATATCTTAAAAATAGATAATTCTCACTGAATTAAACAATTTTAAATTAAAATATGGTAATTTTTAATTTACTTCGAAAAATGATCCAGCAAAAGAAGTTTTTGATATGAAATAAGAACTCACAAATAATAAAGATATTATGCTTGTAGAAACGCAAAGTAGTTGATATCATACTGAGATCCCCTGCCCTGTGAATTTTATATATGTGGCCCAATCCCTGGATCTCAGTATTCGAGAACCCGCAACCCAGAAAAAACACGAGTCACAAGCTTTCCTTTACACTTTTTATGATAAGAATGAACAGGTTAAACCAGCGTTCAGAATTAAAAAAAGGGGGGGTTGAGAAAAGAAAAGAATGGCATATGTCTTTGGAAGATTTCTATGTGCACTCAGTAATTCGGATAATTTAGCATTGTATAAGACCATAAATGTGTATAAAAACAATCTGTAAATCAGAGAAATTAAGCTCTAAATACTACTTTGTACAACTTCGCTAAAAAAAATTCTTTTTGGTTAGGTTTTGCTATGGGTTTATGTATGGGCGGCATATACCCATAACAACACTGTCCCGGATGTGTTGTTATGGGGCACTATATAACACCCTATTACCGATTCTATTAGTAGTAACGAAAGTAACGAGTAACGAATACTTAGTAGCGAATAGCGAACATCTAAGTAACAAATACATACGGATACTCATTTTGTCGTTACTTTTACAGCACTAATTTTGAATTAGAAAAATTTACTAATATTTTTATTCATGCTATGAATTAAGTTTAAGAAAATTCTCGTTTAGTATTTTTAAATACTAAATACATGTTTTACACGTACAACTGTGTGTGTATGTACACGTACAACTAAATTTTTAAATATATGTTTTAACATGTATTTTTAAATTTTCCCTGCTTTCTTGAAAACACACATTCATTCATAAGAACCCTGAACGCTGGCTTTCTATCAAAATTTATTTATTTATTCATTATTTTTTTTCATGTTAAAAATGTCCAAAACTTTAAAATGAATATAGAGGGTCAGGTCTAGGGAAAAGGGGGTATATTGAAAAATAGCTTGTTTTCACCATAAAAATTTATATGTTTCAATATTTTTTTCTATGGAGATATATTTTTACAAAATAACAAGTACTTGTTTAAGTTTTAGGATATTTCAACAATATTAATGTGTGCAAAACTTCATGTTTTTGCCCTAAATATACTGCCTGCTAGCAAGTGATTTAAAAAAAAACTTTCTTCGAGATTCCTTATAATTCTTTAAAGCATTTATATTTTGGTACGTATTAGGAGAGAGACTTAAAAAGAGCAGGATCATACTATAAAAAATTAAGAATAAAATTATAATTTCTATTTAAAAAAAATTTTCTTCTTAGGTGGGGTAAAATGGGGGGTACGGTTATAATTAGCAAAGATCTATATGATACTGATATTTCTATTTCTCCTTTAGTTAAATATTCCTGAAACAACAGTTATAATCAATGAAACTGAGATTTAAATTAACTATTTATTGTGGAAATTTATGATGTGGAACCAATAGGTAGCCAAGAATTTTTTTTCGGAGGTTACTGAGAGCTCAAAAAACTATAGTGAAATATATAACATATCTTTTTTGGGGGGGAGGGAGACGGAGGGGAGTGGAATCCCTTTACTCTGGCTACAAGTGTTTATATAGTAAAAATATTTTTTTTAAAACGAAAGAGAAAATAAATTCCTAAATCGAATTTTAAATCTTTGCAGTTGGAGAAACATACATTAGAGAAAATATTATATTTGGCTTAGGTACGTAGTTAAACATCTAAGTTTTCAGGTGGAGTTTTCAAATTTATCCACAAATACCTAATCTTTATCTTATCTTATATGTTCACTTATTTCGGGGCAGGGGGCGGTTACGGTACCATCAGGCATCCCCTGCCAACACCCCTGTGTGGAACCAAGTAACATTTGCCATATACTGAGTGAACCTGAATTTTATAATCGTGGACATTATTTCTTTAGCGTAATATTTTGGGAAATAACCCTTTTTTGTGCATCTTTTTCTTGAAGTATATTAAGAACACATTGAATTAAGTGCCTTTTCTTTCATTCATAGCATTAACAGGACTTTTATCAAAAACTAGCTGAAGCACCCGTTCTTCGCCCGGAATGGATATTGATAAACCAACAATTACAAATGGAAAATAAATATATATTAAACATACTTTGGTTATATATTTAATCGCTACAAAATCTGTTTTATGGTATTCGTCAGCCATGTTCTAACCATACTTGATTTTTTTAAATACTGTTTGGAATGTGCATCAAATTCCTCGCGTATTTGTCTTGTTCTTCACAATTGAAATCTACGTTAAAATTGTCTATGAAAACTGTTTTAAAATCCCCGCCAAAAATATTCTAACTATACTTCACCTTTATTTACACGAATATAGACACCAACATTCCAATTAAATAAACAGTAGGGTTAGGCAATTTTTCGACAAAGATGGTTGTGGTGTGGGATTATGGCCAATTAGCTAAACTTTGACTCTAGGCCGGGGGGGTGAGGTGCCCCGACATGGGAGTATTTCTAAGGGGTGATAACCCGTAATTATGCTAATTTTCGGAGGAAACCACGGAAAGTCCAAACGGTTAGGTCGGCGGACACGATTTTGTTTTGAACCAGACACCTTCCGTCTCCCAGTTCAGTATCCTAAGCGCTCAGCCACTGGTGGAGCACTCGACAAAGATGGAACATATCGTTTCGAGGACACATTCTTTTATGCCAATAATCACCAAAAATGGCAAAACTTGCAAGCATTTAATCTGGCAGCCCTTGAAACATGATTCGCCCTTTCACCAGGTAGACAAAAACCTTTGTCTGGAATTAACAGCACTCAAGAGCTAAAAAAATACGTGAAAAACACCTTTTTTGTCAACTATTCTTAAGGTCGATTTTTAAAAAAGATTGAAAAAGATTTTTATGAATTAGTGTTCGTTTCATTTTAGTGCAAGATTTTTATGCCTATGTTCATTTCCCTTCGATGTATGTAAACAAATGTAAAAGTAACTTTTTGGCCCCTCACACCAGTTTGGACACGAACTATAAAAAACTCTGAAGATGACTGTTATGCATTCGTGTGCACTGTATTTTAAAGCAATAATTTTAATGGCTATCTATTTCCCTTTTAGATATGATGGCAAATTTGGAAACAACGTTTAGACCCTTATCCCCGTTTTGATGTGAATTCTAGAAAATCCTGGAAATGATTTTAAGGCTTTTGTGTTCACTATATTTTTAAGCAAGAATTTTAAGCTATCTCGTCTTCCTCTGATACATGAAGGGAAAGGTGAAAAGAACGTGAAAAAACATTTCGGCCTCTTACACCTGTTTCGGTGCGAATTCTAAAACACCCTGAAATTTATTGTTAGGCATTCGTGTTTGCTACATTCTAAAGCAAGAGTTTTATGACTATCTCCAGTTCATTTTGAGATATGATGGCAAATTCAAAAATAACGTTTTGGCCCGTTATCCCCGTTTTGATGCGCATTCTAAAGAACCCTGAAAATTAATTTTAAGCATTTGTGTTCACAATACTTTTAAGCCGGAATTTTACGGTTACCTCTTTTTTCCTCTGATATATGAAGGGAAATGTGAAAAGAACGTTTTGGACCCTTACCCCCTTTCGGATACGAATTTTAAAAAACCCTGAAAATGATTTTTAGGTATTGCTGTTAGGTGCATTTTAAAGCAAGAATTTTATGGCTGTCTCTTTTTTCCTCTGAGATATGAAGGGAAATGTGAAAAGAACGTTAGCACTTTTCGTTCGTTTGGGTGCGAATTCTAAAAAATCCTGAAAATGACTTTTAGGTATTTCTGTTAGCCATATTTTAAAGCAAGAATTTCACGGCTATCTCTTTTACCCCCTGAGATATGAAGGGAAACGTGAAAAGAACGTTTTAGGTCGCCACCGCCGTCTGGGTTCGAATTTTCAAAAATTGCTTTTTAAATGACGCCTTGGGCACAAAAGCTATGCGCTGCTAAAATTTCATGTCTCTATCTGCGGTAGATTTGGCTGGATGGATCATCAGTCAGTCAGGACATCTTTCTTTATATATAGAGATTATTACACTTTTAGGTTGCCAATTAATATAGTTTTAATAATTAAGTGTCTTCAAATCCCTTAAATTGTGCGTTTATCGCTAATTTGTTCACTTTCGTTAAAACTTGTGCATAACTCCTAGAGACTCATGACTGCGAAGCTCGCCAAAGTGGCGATTTTTAGGTTGGCGAGAGAGTGTGTGTGTGTGTGTGTGTGTGTGTGAGGAGGGGGGGGGTTGTTAAGTAGGAATCAACCAGAAAATAAGCATTTATTCTCTTCAACATAGACTACCTTAAATGTCTGACTATATCCATGTTCTTCAATAACGTCTGCCCCAAATAAAGTCATTTGAAAATAGCCATTGTGTTTTTGAGTATTCGCTAGGAAATGTCATGATTCTGGTAAATATTTATTTTCATTTGCCACATTAATTTTTAACTATTTAAAAAGTGTTAGAACTATTTAATATCCAAGCTGTGCCAATTTTAATTTCCATGTATCCAATATAGCGATACTTTGTAAATTCTCCATCTCGTGTAAAACATCAAGCTGTGTAATCTCGAGGAGCTATTTAGAATCGCTTTAATTGCGAATAGGACGTTAGTGTTGCAGAGTATACAAATTCCACACCTTTTTTAATTTATGACGTCGAGGTTTAACTGCCGTAAAAGATACACCAAACTCATTTTTAGTAAAAAAAATTCCTAAAAATCTGCAAATTATGCTACATATTCAGAAAGAACTGTTTTTAAAAGAAAATTTTCTCCTCTATCCGATGATGTAAATGCCGTTTTGCTGCAAACGTAATTACCGCCGATATTACGAATTAGGTGAGGAAAAATTCAAAAAATTGCATAAAATAAAAAATTTCTAATTGGAATTTCGAAAATTTTAATAGTTATTCTGCTATTCGGGGCGAAGACGAATCCAACGAATCAAATATCATTAAAATCGGTCCAGCCATTCTTGAGTTGGAACAAACCCGACTTTGTTTTATGTATATAGATATACAGGTACTTTTATACTACCCTATTTTCCCCCACCATGGGGGGAAAAGTGGGTATCAGTCCTTGCCTAACTAAAATGGCACCGTAGAAAAATATTTTGATTACATTAAAAATAATTCTATATTTTCAATCGATATAAGTCTATTGGATTTAAAATACGTCAATAATTTAATTAACAAATTTAACAACTTGATTTTAGTACCCTTTAATAAAAATACATGATTTTCCCCAATTTTCCCTACCTGACATTATATTTGTACATACACTTATTTTTATACAAGTTCTTTGAATATTAATAAAAAAACAGGCACTTTTATGACTATTTTATTGAAAATAAAACAACCTTTAAGGGATTAATAGACCAGTCACCTTGGAAGAATTGTACTAAATAATGCTGTTAATCAAAGAAAAATATTTATGTTACGTATATACAGGCTGCCCCAAAAGTACAGTAAACTTTAATGACAGTTTTTTTGCTTTGCCATGCCGTCTAATTGCAGCTTTTATTATCAGTTGAAAACTCAAGTAATTGCAAGTAATATAATTTATACCAATTCTAAAATGTCTTGTTTACTCCATTCTTGTTCACCGCATATAATTCTTCCTATATAGCAGTAAATATCCAAAAGGCAATGCATAAACACAAAAGAAAAAGGCGCGAGGATTTATAACTTGAGCTCATTTTCCCACCTTGAAGCCAATTTCGACACTATCATCTTGTTAGATATATATTTCCTCGTCATGGCAAATCCCTTTGCAGTCGGGACTTCCAGTAATTTGTTTCAGTGAGATTACGCTCTAATATATGAAGGACTTGTGTGCTCATGATTAAATTTATGTGTGTACCAATCCGCTAAATCATCTTATTCCGTACAAACACTGTAGTCACATGTACGATGTTATTGGCTTTAAAGGGAGACATCAGAGTAACGATGATAGAATCAAAAGGCGATTGTTTTGAAAAAATCAAACCTGTGTGTAAGATGGCCAATCGTGGCTTTTGTTGTTCTTAAGGCAAAATTGACTAAAATATTATATTTTTATTTTATTTTATGGTATTTTAATTCATTTTTAAGAGAATTATATTAACCTAAAAATGCCTACCTTTTAGTTGAAAATATATATAAAAAGATTGTACAAAATTTCAATTTGATCAGCCAAACGGAGTAGATTTGTATGCCATTCAGACAAACGAAGACATCCACAAACAAACAGATTTTCACTGTCATTTATAAGATTGGTCAAATCTTTTCACATCAGAATAGAATTCTGCAAATTTGTTACTTAGCTGTGTTACTTCAGTCCGAAAATTAATAAAAGGAAGATTTTTACACCATAACAGTTTATACACTGCCTGACATTGAAAATACACACCCATAAGGAGTGGCCAGAAAGTCTTGAAGCTCGACAAGCAGAGAAAGACAGCAATGAACAAATCTTCATTTCAAAATCATAAGCAGCATAATATAGAGGGAGAGCTGCGTCGTCTTAGTAGGTTGTCAAAAACCACCGTGGACGGCGATACACGAAGCAACACGTCTAGGTACTGAGTCAATGAGAGTACGGATGGCGTCCTGAGGAATGTTTCTCCATTCCCTGTCAACCATTTGCCACAGTTCGTTTTCTGAACGGGCTAATGGCAGGGTCTGCAAATGGTGTCCAATCACATCCCAGAGCTGCCAAGTCTCCGGCTTTTCCGGAAGATTTCCCACCACAATTTTGAGGCAGTTTTATTTTGCATTAAATATTTAGACTTATTTTAAGCATAAATTTGTAAATAAAAATTAGTGGTGGAAAATCTCCCGAAAAAAGCCGGAGACGTGGCAGCTCTGACATCCCAAATGTGTTCGATTGGCGAGAGATCAGGAGAGTACGGTGGCCAGGGAAGCGTCTGTACACCCTGCAGAACACGTTGGCTGATGCGTGCACTGTGCTGTCGAACGTTATCCTGCTGATACAGGGCGTTGGGAATCGTTTGAATATAGGGGAGTGTCAACGGCCGCAGCACACCATCCACATATCGTTGAGCCGCCATAGTGCCACGAGTACGAACTAGAGGTGACCTGGAGTCATACGCAATTGGTCTCCAAACATGATTGGTCTCCACAGTCCCAATTGGTCTCCACGTTGTCGCGCGGTGGGGCGTTCTACAATTGCTGCCGGATTGGACCTGTTTCCACGTCGACGCCACATTCGTACGCGGCGACTATCAGTGGAGAAACAGAAGACAAAAGCGTGACCCATCTGAGAAAAAGACTGTGCCATTCTGTCATCCCCGTCGCTGTAGCCTGGCTTCATTGCAGTCCTTGGCATCTATGTTGTGGAGCCAATGGCAGTCTTCTTAACCTTCTCACTCCGGCGGTACAACAGTTGTACCAAAAAATAAATGTGACTGAAGAACGGCGCTGGTACAATTGCCGTACCCAAAACTTCTTTCCCCTCTTGTGTCGGTAAATCCATTCACCCTTCATGGAAGACGGATAAGGAATTTCTGGAGGCGGGAATTTATTTTCTTATACTCCAGGAGAATAAGCTGGGTTTGTAGATGATTGACTGTGGAGAAAGTGACAGTCAATTGACCGGGGTACTGCATCCACATTTACATTTTGTTTGAGGACTTGGGTAGTCAGTAATATCTGCCCCCACCTGTCAAACAAAAGGCGTAAGGCGTGCTCTTCAACTCAAAAGTAGGGGAAGGAAATCTTACAGATTCTGCCGTTTTCTGGGTCAAAAATGCTCCACAGTAAGCCGCGGCGAAAAGGTTAACGGGCGCCATGAGTGCAGGCCACTAGCAACCAATCAACGGGAAATGGTTCTGGTCGATATGGGAACATGCAAGGTGTCTTAAACATATCGCAGAATGGAAGTTGAAGTAGCTTGCGGGTGCGCCACCGCTTGACGGTGGATGCGTCGATCCACACGTGCTGACGTCACTCTGGCTGCACCAGCACCCTTTAAACGCGCCTCATTTATTTGTTTCAACCATCTTCGCCACAGCCGGTGTACAGTGGACAGATCCAGGTGTGTGTCTGCCGAGATTTTCCGAATGGACCAACCTGCCCTTCTCAGTCCGATCACCATGCTCTTCGTAAAATCGTCGGTCTGCCGGAACTGCCTCCGTTGACGGCGGCCTGGCATTCTCTGGTTACACGTGTTCTCTGAGACAAGAATAAAATTTCTACGACAATTTCTCTAGCAGCAATACTTTCACAAAAATTGTCCGTTCTACCACCCAGCAAACACACTACTGCCCGCAAAATGCCGGCCGGGTACCCGTCGTGCTGGCAAAGTGCCGTCTACCGGGAGCATGGTAGATTGCCATCGTCTGGAAGTCACTGGAGTGCCAGTGTCTGAAAAGTGAATATTCGCCAGTACATAACTGGTAACGGCGAACTGCCATGTGTCTATGACATGCACAGAAAAGTTAACGGCGTGGTACTGCTTACAATGTACCGGACCAGCACTATTTGGCAGTAATGGGCCTGTATATATTTCGTAGTGTTGGCATAAAATTTCGTTATTTTAATTAAATAATATTGTTTCACATTCATAATGTGTAGAAGTGTTAGGGGATATAAGTTCCGGGCACCCAAAGGCAAGGGTCACTGCTAAGATTTTTTTTTCTTTTTTTTTTTTTTTTGAGGGAGGGGTGTAAGGGGAGAAGTTCATATTGTGCCTTCAAATATTTTAGTACTAAAAACTAAAATAATACAAACGAGTTCAGTATACTATAAAAATGTTTACTACAGCGACAGTGAAACCCCCACTATGTACAGAATTATGATTTTCATTCTTAAAATTTTTATAATTTATATTAATTTTTTTACAATTTTGCTAAACTTTTCCTGAAAAAAATATTTGGAGACTTTTTTCTACGCTAAGCTCCTGTAGTTATTTTGTTAGAAATTAAGCCAGTATTTTCATATAATAGTCAAAAATAGAAATGCAATGGGGTTCATTTAGGAATTATATTTTCTTTATTCTATGTTTCGATTTCCCTTACGGATCCTCATAAGCCGTCTCTCTCTCTGCCGAGGAATCCTAAACGATCCCCAATGAAGGCATCAAAAATCGAACTGTTATCTTTTTATTTGGCAGAAAATGTTTATGAAACGCGGAGTTAATATTAGTGGTGTGGTGGGGATTCTGTCGCCCAGGTATTTACTGCTTCAGTCATGTTTTGAAAATTGACGAATTACATTCCAACGGAAATGGCAACCCCTCTCGAATGCCATTTCGTGAATTGTAAAGTGCTCTTAGGATAATGCCCTGGATTAATTAGAAAATAACAGGTAAATTTTTACTTACACTGTTTTTAATATACAAAATCTCATTTCATATTATAGTGTATAAAAGTATTTTCCTTCAAAAAAATTTGAGTCATGTAGGTACAACAGGTATATAGAAATTTGTTTTCAGAATAGCTAACATCAAAAAAATCATTTGATCAAAACAAAATGTACAGTAAAGCAAAATGTTACTCTAAAGTTATGTGTAACCATATATATATATATATATGTAGTGCAACTTTATTTATTATATCCTATATGATTTTGACTAATATATACTATACATATATATATATATATATATATATATATATATATATATACATACATATATCAACCGTAAAGTATTATAACTCATTTATAAAATGTCTCTAATTATGAGATAATGCAATTAAACTGTTTACAAATGATTTTATGTAGTTTTTGAAATGTGTTACCGCCTCTCTCATAAAAAAGTATCTTTTGCAACTGAAAATTCGCAAGAAAATTGCAGTTTTTGAAAACTGCACACAATTCACTAATTTTGGGCGAGCATAATTTGCAAACGATAAACTTTTTTGCTGTTTTTTATCTTTTATGTATGTAGTTTTTTATCTTAAAATGTTACCCTTAAGCAATGTCTTTTTTTTTTTTTTTTTGAAATGGGTTGATGAATAAGCCCCCCTACCCCGGATCCGCCACTGGCTCATATTTTAATTATAGCAGCGTTATTGTAAATAGGCACTAATCCGGTACCGTGCCATTATATTGTAGTCACTGTTACGGTACCAGGCCAGTGCCTTTATTTTTAATAATAGCCGGCACCCGGCCGTTTCATTTTGGGTATTATAAACTCCATGGGCCAGTGTCTTTATTGTGAGTAACGGCCGGCACATGCAGTAAGCCAGCAGAGTGCCGTTGCCTTCCCGGGCTTCTGGCAAGGTACTTCTCGGGCGACCACTTTTGGTACGATTCAGTTACTTTTTGCAGTGCCGGGCCAGTGCTGGACGTAAAGGCAGAAAGGCACTGGCAAGGTACTCCGCCAGCAGGTGTGTGTTTGCTGGACAGTTCCTTCCCCCGTATGTCTTTATCCACGTGCACTTGCGAGCTGCAAATTTTGCATCATTAGCATAACTCGGCAAGGTGCATTTACCCTGAAATTTGCATAGTTTTCTGACCACTTCCTCTTGGTGTTGCATTTTCAATGTCACGCAGTGTATAAATGCATGCATACAAAGGAATTGTTTCAGTTTTGTACTATGCGCATTTAAAATATAATATATTTATTTAGTTTTTAAATCAATCCATGGTACCAAATAGCTTTTTACATGTCAGCATTATCAATTCCATTTTATTTCAAAACTATTATAATTTTTTGTAAGTTTTCTATATAAAAGACAAGTACAAGGTTAACGAGAATAATTATTTTCCAAATTGAAAGAAAGTACGGCGCATTGATAATGTATGGTTATAACTATTTCTTTATGATCTAAATTATAAATAAACTGTTTTAAATGATATTTTTAAGCCTATAGCTAAGGTATTAGTTGGCAAGATTTATACTCATTAAAAAGTTTATTAATTGCATTTGGAAACACGAATTTAGCTTTTGTCGGTTTATTCAAACCATGCTCATTTCTTGTGTATCCAAAAATTTTCAATAAACTAATATATTCCTGAAAATTAGAAGAGTTCTGTTTTTATTTTTAATTTAGGAAAGTTCAAAACAGCTTATTATCAGAAAAAAACGTAGGAATACTTTGAAATATTTTTATTTCTATTGACGTTTCAGTGTGGTGGAAGAAAAAAAGATATACAAATAGGCTTAACTCATATTATGTTTCAAAATGCTCCTAATAAACTTCTTAATGAGCGCAAATGTTACCTTCTAATGTCTGAAAATATAGGGTAAAAAATCCTTTTAAAACACAAAATATACTATATTTGATAAAAAGAAATACATATTCATTTAAGCCCACTTTACGTTGCAAAAAAAAAAGTGTCGTGATACAACGTTTACTAAAACCTAAGAGCCCTGGTCATAATATTTTTAAATTTGAATTATTTGTAAGTCATAATAAGAAATAAATAGAATTTGATAAAGTGTATAATTTTTTTTTCGTTGTGATAAAAAATTATTACCCATTTTATACTATAATTCATTTACCCCCACCTATATGGGGGAAAAACAAGTTTTATAAAGCTTAATAATTTTGCCTTTAAAACTAAAATAACTTAATTATTTTTTCCAGGTGTGAAGGGGATGAATGCATTGCATAAAGTAACACACACACACACAATGAATGTTGAACTTGGGTACTAAAAGTTTTAAAAATTATAAATTTTACGTTATGAGTATGATTTGTATAGAGCAGAATAAAGTATTCTAGAATACCTTCATGTGAAAAATTATTTTTTTATCCCAGTACATCTAAATCAAATGATAACTCATAGTATTGTATATTAAGGTAAAGCTTCTCTGCGGCTATCTAAGGGGATCGGAAGGGTGCCTTTGGCGAAGGACTTTATAAGGGGTTCTAACGCCTATGTCACGTGCAGCTTATATCGCATCTGGGGAAAACCACCCAAAACTGCAGACTGTTAGATCGATGGCCCGCAATTGGCCCGAACTCAAGATCTTCAAACTTCAGTCTTGTACCATGTTCAATGTCTTTATCCACTCGGATATGGTGGGGTATAAAATCTCGTGAAAAAACTGTGTTGCAATTAACATTGCAATTGCTATATATGCAATTAAAAAAATATGACATCAAAAAATTATAGACAATGTTTTAGAAGGATAAAAGTTTTTTTTTCCATCTTTACAGCTATTTCAGAGATATTCCACACAGTTGTAGAGCTTGTTTATCTTTCTGAGATCTGTTGGACTGAATCCGATTCTCTGTCCCATTATCATCCCGGCGAACAAGGCCTTGGGCACAATCGTTGGCCGATTGTTTTTGCTGAAGGCATTTTGACTGTAGTGCATGACGGAGCCGTAGTCGTATTCTTCTTCCAAAGTCTGCTGAACATACGTGCTGTACTTTTGAAAGTTGTTTTCAGTACCTGGGAACAGAAAAAAAAAATGCACATGGTTTGCCCATCTGGAAAATAAAAGCACAAGGAACAAAATAAGAGCTTAAAATTAGCGTTCTACAAAGTGTCTCAAAAGTTTGTAGGCAAACTTAACATGCTGGTCTGTCATACCATGACAAACAAGATTTCGAAAGGACTTTGTGTCCAGGAATGCAAACGGCTACCGCTAGGGAGCGATGTTCGCAGGCTTTTGGAAATTTGATCGTTTCAACCTCGGGCGTTTCTGGAGATAAAGGAATCGGTTTACTAACTCAGAATTGTCGGATGTGCATTACGTGTATGGTACCGCGGGTGGGAGCCAAATTATTAACATTTCATTTCAGAACATTCAATAAAAGTCACACTTCTTTTGACATCATTTCTCCCACCCCGCTATGTCTAAAAATTTGCGATCAAGATACATCCGTACTGTCGCTCGTCCGTTCCTATAGACGGTACCAGATCGCAATGCATATCAGCCAATTCTGAGTTTGTAAACCGATTCATCCTTCTCCGGCAACGCTCTAGGGTAAAATGATCACGCTCCATAAGCCTGAGAGCATCGCCCTCCAGCGGTTAGTTAGCATTTGCATTTCCGGACACAAGTTACTGTGTAAATCTTGTTTTGCATTGTATGACAAACCAGCATATTAAGTTCAGTTACGACCTTTTGAGACACGCGGTATGACAGAAATTTAAAGATTCAATATATTGTTCAATCACCGTTTTTGGTTTTCCACTTTTTCCACTTTATGATTTGATATATGTAAGTCATTGTGCAACTTCAGTGTTAAAACAATGACATCAATTCAACGACATGAACGACATCAGTTTCGACATCTTACGGATCCAACTTTTCTAGCACCATGTTTGGTGAAATGTTGAACCAAATTTATATAAGTGCACGACCTACCTACACGAGCACAGGACCTACATAACCTACACGACCACACAAAAGTGGCCATTGATGTTAAAATTTCTTAAACATGTTTTAGCTGTAGAATGCTGTTTATTGAGGCATTTTAACTATAACCACTCTGTACGCAAGTTATTTTTTTAATGGTGGCGTCTATTCGTTTTCTAAATACATAGCATGTTATAGAAAAAAATCTAAGTTGAAGGCCGTTTATGTAGCTACTAGCATTGCTCGTCATGTGTTTTCAGTGACGCTAGAACTTTTGAATGAAATCTGCCTAATGTCTGGACAGTGCGTATAATTGAACTAGCGTATAATGCTTTCTTTTTTACAACAATAAAGGAAAAAATTATATCTTTTGATGTCTAAAGAAATTTACCATTGGTTTCCACCGAAGCAAAAATTTCTGTAAAAGGCAAAAACAACTTCGCAGGCATACAAATCAGAAATAAGCTTTGCACTTTCCTACACGTATTTTATTCTGTAAATTTTCGCTTCCCAAGTGATCCACTACAAGGTATCACCAGGGATATTTATATCAAAGTTTTGACAAAACTGCAGTGAAATCTGTTACACATTCTCCAATTAACAATTAATCAAATTAACCTCTCTCGTCTGAATTAACCTCGGATGCGAAAATTAATTTTTCTAAATTAAAAAATAAAATAAAATAAAATAAATAATAATATCTACATTAGTATACAAACACTGAATTTCCTCGTATAGTGTAATTAAAATATTTGAAGTCAGTTTTATATAGCTTTACACTAATGTTATCTCTTGTTACATTGATATATAATAATTATTGCCCAGACTATCTTTCTCAGAGCTAGTCTAGCGTTGCACTCCAAATGTACTTGTTAAGCACTTGAACTAATTATGTTGATAGTAAGAAGCGTTAACAAGCTCTATGTACCCTCAGAGCAAAGTACTAAACATTGCTGATCCCCCAGCAGTGCAGCGACAAAAGATAGTTTAGAGTTCATGGTATACTAAAAAGTGCTTAGTTAGAAATTGAATTTTTATATAACGTAGACAAATTCTAACAGGAATTTAAAATGAAAGCATGTAAGCAGAATAATGTATCTTCACTGAGTAAATTTTTAGTTGGCTTTTTAAAAGTAAATTTAAAATGTATTTTTACAATGAGTGAATTTACGCGCAAAGAATTTTTTTAAATGTTTAGTTCAAAAAATGTTCACTAGGTCCGCTTTGCTGATGGACTCAGCTCAAAAAACGACACAGATTAGTTAGTAAATACTCAGAAACTATAGAATAATGTTGAAATTATTTCTATATTTCGAATTAGCCACTTTCGTTGTTAAATTTCCTTTTTTAATTTCATGCAAAACAGCACCTAGTGGGCTTTTCTTGAATCTATTTTTTTTTTCAAATTCCTGGGACGCACCTCATGTACTACATACCGAACAGTCTACATACCGAATTTGGTTACAATCCGCTCGTACGCTTTATCTGTAGAACCTATTTATAACAAAATTTATACAAAAATTAAAGTTTAATTATAACCACCCTGTATATATTGGACCTATTTTTTAATTTCGCTTCTACATCCAAAATATCAAGTTTACATCGCCTTAAAAAATAGATAATATTACGTTTCAAAGACTTTATTACCTGATAAAGTGAAACCTCGTTAGTACACGACTCTCGGAGCCTCACAAAATTGCATGCGTTGCATTTAACACGAAGCGGAGTTTATATTAAATGCAAAACTAAATTCTAAATGTTTATGTAACAAGTATGTCCATAATTAACTCACATTATGATTTTTAAAATTTAGTTTGATGAGAATTTAAATAAATGAAACGGATAACAAATTAAGGAAATTATTTGTAAAAGCGGTACGTGGTACTTATAATATAACGGTGCATTCTGTCACATTTAATCTGTCGTCGCACGGAACTCCAAAACGGTTAGTTCGGGTGAATTCCTAAAATTTGTTGATAAGGAAACAATCTTTGTAAGGTAAAATGCTGAGAGTCGTGTTCAACAAAAATTAAGTGCTTTTGGTAGATGACCTTGACAAGAAATGGGACAGAGTTTGCATATTTCACTCTTAAATGTGACATCTTATGCGGAGTGGTTGAAAAAATATCGACGTACGAGTAGAGTAGAATATGTGAAAAGGTGTAATAAAAAGTTTAGGACTTCTGAAAGATGATGCAATATACAAAGTAACGTCTTGTAAGGTGACTTTCTAACGAGGTTTGACTGTATATTAAAATATAATGTAACTGTGAAAAAAAAAATCCTACAGAATCATTTTTTTAATGAGCAAAAATGAGATTTGCCAAAGTGCATATGCACACAAATAAAACAACATTTACAAGACGCACAATACGTGGAACACACAAACTGTTTTGGAAAGTTGCCTGTATATACTTATGAGGCATCTATTCAACAATGTGTATGAAATTTTCGTCTTGAAGTAATGCATGGGGTAGTTAATTTGCTAGATACAAAAGTACATTCTCTTTCCATTTATCGATTAGAAAATTCTCAAAAAGATATTATCGGACGCTGAACGTTTAACTTTTCAGGTTATTTAAATCTTTCCTTTTTTAGCCTCACAAACAGATTAATAATAAATTGAGAATGTGACTCAGTGTTGAAATAACCTTTATTTGGAAAAGACTTACATTAACTTAGCTTTGCTACAAAACTTAAGATGCAACCTTACAAGCAGGCAATTATTACTTGAGAATGTTTAGCTGTGACACCGAGATTTGTGTTTAAAAATATGATTTACTAGTGTCTTAATTATTTATTTATTTATTTTCATTTTGTTTCATTTATATACTTTTATGATTTATTTAATTATTTATTTGAGTACGTTGTCGGAGAATATAATTTAGGAAAGTTCAGCAACATAGATTAATATTTAAAAAAGTGTATCGCATAGGAGGCTTAAAGCTATGAAAATAAGTCTGATTTTTTTCCGTCACTCTTATCGTTGCCTCTACTACACAGCAGCGAATGTTGCCACACATTGCCACACATGCGAAGGAAATAAAATGTAAAATGGGTAAAATACCATTAAAACTCCGAGTGTTTTTAAAGCGCCAGTTAAGTTAATGTTCTATTTGTTTAATATTTTTCATTTTCTGAGTCCAAGAACTCTAAAAGTTACTTTGTTTCCCCTGGATTTTAGAATTTAATAGCTTAAGTGACAGTCGCGTGTTCAGTCACTGCGTTAACTACAATATTAAAAATAGAGAATGAATAAATCAATTATTTATTTTGAGTGGACAAAGATAAAATGCACTGAGTGTAGTTGTTGTTGTGTGTGTTGGAACATGTATTCGGATTTTGTGCTTGTTCACGAGGAACCGCTTATAAATCCACGTCAAAGGAAGGACAAACACAAGGGGAGGGGGCAAATGCCTTGGGGGAGGACTTTTCTGGGTATCTAGCGCGTATTCACATTACATATGGAGAAAACCGCCCAAAACTCTAGACCGCTAGACCGACAGCCCCGCGAGAGGACAGAACCTTGTTCCTCCACTTGAGCCATCTCCCAATGTAAGTGGCTTTAACCACTGTGCTACACATTGGTACTGAGTGCAGTTTTCATTAATAGAGATAACAATTGGCTTGTTGTCAGAATATTGCTTAAAAAGAAGATCATAATAAACCATGGAGGCAACTGGAGAGAGCAAAGCGGCTAAAAAGATGTGGCGAGTATGCTTCCGCGGATGTGACCAAAACGCATGCGCACGATGCATTGTGTTTCGGTCATATGCGTGGTGCGCGTGCGTATTACGCGTTTGACCTTATCTGTGATGCGGTGCGGAGGAACACATTTCGTCATACTCCGGTGCATTACGAAAGACAGGTTGCTCTCTCCAGTTGTCTCCATGTAATAAACCCTAGCAGAGAAAACGCCCTCTGGTGTCGGATCATTTGAGATCATTTTTTTTAACTTTTATATCTATCCTTGTGTTTTGATCTATGGGCTGCAGGATGCATTAATCCCTTACCGTAAGACGCAGTTATTTATATTTAGTTTTGATGGAACAGTAAATACAGAAACAGCTCAAAATTCTAAGACTTGCCTACTAGAAGTAAGTAGTATTTAATCACTAGGGCATTTCGTTGAAATGATATCAAACAAATTAGTGATAAAAGGCAAATTTTTAAGCGAGAAACTCCATCTCTCCCACCTAAATGTGTTTTCTGCGAAATACGGGGAAACTTCTTTCCCCTTCATTCGTACTTAGATTGATTCACTTATTTTTAATGATGTGTGTAACTTGTGTGGGTGTTTTACCTGGAGAAATATTTTGCCACCGTATCGTAACGTATTCATCCCTGTCGGTTCTGCTTTGTTCGTGCCAGAATCCTAAAGCATGCATAAATTCGTGTTCTATGATGCCTATCCGTTGACAAGGCTCTGCGAGTGATAGTTCTTGCTTTCCTCCGACGCGACCGACCATCGAGTAGCACCTGAAAAAGTTATAATCATATTTAATTTATACTTTCGATTTATCGATGTTATTAATTAGTCTAGTTATTTAAAGGAACCATTCAAACCAAACTGAACACTAATAAATAAAATTATTTGACGGTTGGGAAAAGGTTTTTTTTTTTGTTATTCATTAAAAAGTATATTGTATGGAATTGGTATAAAACATCAACATGCAAAAAAAGTTATGTTTTTACCTTGAACTTAATTATAAAATATATCTGGTTAAAGAAAATCATGAAAAACAAATTTATTTATTACTAGCTGAAGTACCCGTTATTCGCACGGGAATGAATGGACTTTTTGATATTACGATTTGTGGGGATTACTATTTATTGTAATAAAGAGATATAGCAAAATGGATATCGCTTTATATTGTGTTCAATAACCATGCATACCGAATTTCAAGGCAATCGTTTGTACGGTGCAGAAGGCCATGCGGCGAGGCGCAATCTAGTGGAGAGCTTTAGCAAAACGGATACGGCGGAAATATTCTTCGCATTCAGATATCGATGAATACGAAATTTCAGGACGATCGGCTGGACAGCCCTGACGACGCGACATCTAGTGGCAAATTATATAGGAAAATGGATAGCGCCAAACTCTTCCCCGTGTTCAAATATCTATGTATACCTATTTTCATAGCGATCAGTTGCACAGTTAAGAAGTGATACACTGCAGTGCGATCTAGTGGTTAATTAAAGTAATGATTTGCTACAGTGCCGTCAAGTGGCGAGTTATAGCAAAATGGATAACGCCAAAATATTCTCATTGTTCAAATAGCTATGTATACTGATTTTCATAGCGACCGTTTGAATGGTCAAGAATTTGGCCTGCTGCAGCGTCATCTAGTGGCGAGTTAAAATAATAATGCATTGCAGTGCCATCTAGTGGTGAGTAACATCAAAAGGAACACAGATAGAATATATTCTTCGTGCTGAAATGTGTAAGTATAAGAAATTTTATGCCGATCGGTCGAACGGTATAGAAGTTGATGTGTTGCAGCGCCTAGTGGTTGCCAACTAAGTCCAGTGCCGTAAGTAGAGTAAGTGGTTGCCAACTAAAAACCTAGTGATTGCTTAGAGACTTAAGTTGACACGATGATCGAAAATCTTTTCATGCGTAACTTCTGTTTATATCAGCATGCAGTTATAGTTCATACTTCCATACTTATTTTTGGCTGCTGCTAAGTCACTGTGTCAATCAAATATCGTTAAGCTATCATATTGTCGGCCGAGAATTTTTTTTTAGCATACTAGATATTTTAACGTATATTGATAACCAAAATTTTTGACTTTCATTCTGCAATATATTGTGATTAAGCTTCGTTTTCATAGATCATCTGTTTTCATCAAGTTTCTGCAGGATATTTTGTTATGTCTCTTCAAATCATTGCTAAAGTCATGAAGCATTTTGGCTCAAAACACATACAAAAAACAGTACATTACTGCAAAATGAGAAAGACATTATTTGTATTCTCCATCATATTCAGAATAAATTTCCAAAAAAAATCTGCTAGAACGCTCGGTGGATCTGTAGCACAAAACATCATTCACATAACAAAAAGGTAGATCTTCTGATTATCAAACGGTCTGTCCCATTTTTTTCAGTTTGTACAGTCGAACTCGCTTAATAGAACAGCCAATTTGACAGAAAAAAATATTCTAATAAGCGGGAGATTCCATTATCCGGGATCACGGTGACTAATTTACGGTTTGGTACATTCAAAATTTATTACAATAAGAAGGTTATTCCTTTAACCGATATTCCATTAAGCGGGTTTAACTGTACCTATTCAATGTTAAAGCCAGCTCTTTTAAATTTTTAAGTTTTATTTAATTCCAAGTTTTCATTTCCTTAAGTAAAATTTTAACACTTTGAGCACTGGGAAAAGGAGAAAAAAAGCAAATAATTCACGCCAAAATTCGTACAGAATATGGTCAAGCGAAGATAAGAAGGGTAGTGTACCTCATTTGTTTTTGACCCCCTGTTGATCCCGCAGTTCGCTGAGCGCTAAACGCCGTTCCCATAAGAACACGGCAAGTGAAACAGCATCCGGCTTGGCCAGTACTTGGGAGGGTGAACTCCCTCTTGGCTCATTTGATATGGGAGCGTGTGCGCTAGTGGGAGCTGGTGCACTTAAAGTTCGTCGTAGCTCCAGTGTCCTCCAAGTTGTTAAACGATACCTACCTATAATGATACGAGAGGGCCGATTTCAGAGGGTCGGTCCTTCCTCTGGAATTGGTTCAAAATTAGGGGACCCTGGGGTAAAGACGCCCTCCTCTGCTCATCGCCGCCCTATTAGGGGGATCTGGCATCGCATGCGGTTGCCAGGGGACATAAGCAACAACAACAACGACTAATACTACTAATCGTTGAAAAGAATTAACTTCAGTTTCCCGCGTTGCTTCCCAGAGAGGTCCATGAATGACCCACCTACGGTCCAGAATCGTCCATACAACAAGTCAGCAAATGTAAAATTACGGAAATTGCAATAAAGCAATAACTACAATTGATATTTTGTAACGTAAAATGGAAACTTTTTATGATTACAGTGAAATTTACTTACCCACCACCTCTAATTATAGAAACATAATCAGTCTCATTAGTTCTCGGAACCAATCGGACGCACGTTCTGGTGGCAAATTCGCTTGCTGCAATGGCAACTGTTATTCGACCCAATACACCTGAAAGATTTGTAACATGCATTAGATTATGTAAAAATAACTCTAGAATAAAATTGAATTTAATTACCTAAATACGTTCTAACTATTATCATAATTAATAACTAATTAACTGAGTTTAATTAACCAAAATAGAATTACATGTAATTCAATTTCAGTTAATTTTGTTTAGTAAAATAATAGTTTTTAAACCTTTATTAGTTCATTGGTTATTCTGTAGTTTTTTTTTTTTTTTTTAATTGAATAAGATTTTGTATGTGATTCCACTTTCAAATTGAAAAGACATATTATTTCTTTTATCATTTTTAAATACGTATGCTATTAATATTTAATACTGAAAGCTTACTTAGAGTCTAATTATGATAATGTTAGAAAAATACTTATAAATGAAGTTTGTATATATTTTTATAAATATACATACATATATTAAATCCTCATTATATTTTTAACTGAAGGTAGTTCTTAAACATCAAAATATAAACATCAATCTAAAAAATTCTATGTTAAAAATTAGAATAGGTGTTTTTTTTTCTAACACTAAATTATTACTAAGTGTAGCGTTTAATTTAGAATAAATCACTATTGAACTATACAAAAAGACTATTTATTAAAATTAAATTTAAAAAACACACACGCACACATATATATGTGCAATAAGTACAAGCGCAATATAAATGCGAAAGTTTAAATGCTCATAGATAGACAATATATACAGAGTGTTTCGGAACTCATGGGCATTTAAGGGGTGGTACTGTGAACCAAGATGGTTCAGAATCGCGTAGAAATATGGGGTCGGAAACATCGCCCTCATGCACCTGTTAATAATCATTTTTGAATAATAGTGAACTTTCTGACTATGGTTCGTCAAAAACTAATGGGTCTTTCACAAAAAGCACATGATTAAAATTGATTAGTAAGAGGATCGAATACTAAAGTAGTTATTATACAATGATTACAAGATTGATTATTAAAGTGATTATTAACAGGTAAAAGAAAACAACATTTCCGACCCCATACCTATGTGATTCTGAACCGTCTTGGTTTCCTATACCACTTCTTAAGTTTTTGCCCATGAGTTTCAAAAAACCCTGTATATGTCAGCCGACTGGTTTCAAAAAGCCTTAAAACTGATACAAACACTCTTGCAGGAATCAATTTTATATATATTTAATTTCTCACCAAAAAATGTTGGCAATGTGTACGGAACCCTTCCTTCAGGCCATTTCAAGTATTCACTGCGAACAGCATTTCTTTCCTATACAAAAAAAAAGCGTGCAAGGGAGTGTTTTAATTATTGAAAATGCTATGTTTCGAAACTTTTTTTTTTTTTAGATAGGAATGTAATAAAAGATTCAGTAATTCCTATTTAATTTTTTATACTTACGTTGTTCCTAATATAGGAAATTTTCTTTAGAATTGAAAAATACTTTATGATAAACGTCTTTTTAGCTATGAAAAGATATCCAGGGTTATAAAATTTTGTTTCCTTGACATGTCAAACTCTATCCAGTGGTCTATCCGCTTAATCATTCGAAATAGATTTTCAGATATTGATATTTAAAGATGAGTCTCCGATATTGTGATTATTTAAAACAGTAAATTGTTACGGTTATTGTTTTTTTTTTTAATTTTCGAATGGCCAATATTTTATTCTCAAATTGATTAACGTTTTGAAAAATCGTAAGTAGTATTGAAACAATACACGTTTGACAAAGATAGAATCCAAAACATTTTCAAAAAAGAGCATTGTAAAGAACTGTTCACAACACAGAGAATATGTCCTCTGATGCAATTTTCATAGTTACTAGAACCGACAACAGTGTTATCGCATGTTGAAAAAAAAACAGCTGAAAATTTTGTTGAGAACCTATGTTGAAAACACTGAAAATCATTTCAATGAAAGTTTTCCTTTTCCTTTCTCTTTTTTAGTGTTGTCTTTGGCTCTTTACAATGTTCTTCTTCGCAAATGTTTCACGCCACCAATTTTCGTCATTCGTGTATCATTCGAAAGAAAATTATAATTTTTCAATGAAAAGATCAACTTTTGTGAGAAAAAAAATGAGTGTTGCTTTTCGCAAATTTTGAAAAATTTCACTGTAATCAGTCGTGAGAGCTATTATTTTAGATAATAACAATATGAAACTTATACCAGTCAATTACAATACCTAGCATTTATTTTCGATTGATTGCGCAGGTGAACATCGAGCGGTCATGCATCGGGAAGGGGATTTTTTTTTTTATGATTACCCTGCCTGTAGCATACACTGCAGTAAAAACTGGAAAACCGAAATTTTACGTCTCAGCCACTAGAAGGTTAAAAATTGTAACGTTAATTTTTTTAAAAACATAAATTATTTTCCCTTGCATATTATCTAATAAGGGTTTTGAAACATTTAAGAGTACACTATTTTACAAAATCAGACTTGAAGAAACAAAAGTTGTGACATGAGACAAGTGGTACAGGAGGTAGACTAAAAGGATAACTAAATGTTCAGAAATAGGAAACCACATATGTTCAGAATATGAGGCAAGTTTTCCATTGCGTCGCGTTTAAAAGCAACAACTCAGGCAGATCTCCGTCCAACAATTTGCCATATTTTTATTGAAGATCAGTAAATTCTTACAAAGTCTTTGGATGGCAAGAGGGCGGGGAAGTTCTTCAAATTTTACTGCCGATTTGTTGTTCAACTGTGGCTGAAGTGATCTTCGGTCGGAGCGATGCAATTAAATAGGAGCACACATCGCATCGGTTAAGAATATATCAGTGCATTAATCTTATAAACCCAAACAATTAGGCGCAGAAATTAAAAAAGGTTACCAAAACCTGTCGATGCAGAATATCTCCAAGATCATAATGTGAGAGACTGCTAGGGTCAGCAAAAATAACAGCCTTAACCGAAAGTTAGCAGTTGCAAAATGAAATTCCTTTTAACGTATTGATTAAAATGAGCAAATCTGTGGTCATAAATCACAAGAGCCGAAATGCTTTGAGCGGATGTGTGGGGGCTGTATATACTGTGCACCGCGCAAAATGTAGGACAGGGATTATGTACTATTGCTGAAAAAAAAATATGATGCTGGCATCACATATTATGTAAAAATCAATACATTACTAGCTGAGTATCATGTTATGACACAGGAATATCCCTAATGCATCAATACATATAAATGAAATTTTCGCCCTCTTATAATCATTAAGTTGGGATATTCAAATAAGCATTCTACATACTCTTTTTAGCTGAATAGAAAATTTTAATATAAACTTACAGTAAATTATAGAAAATAGAATGAAAAATGAATAATGAAAATAATAATTGTACTTGTAAAGGACTCAGCACAATATCTCCTTCGAACTGGCCTGAAGTTTCAATGGGATCGACGTATTCTTCATCAGGTGGAGGTGTTGGCATGAAATTCGGCAAGGAAACTAACGAAGAATTAATAGATTATGATAGAACATGGGTATCTTCAAAACAAATCAGTTAAAAGTTATGTCAAAACCCTCTTTTTATTTATAAATATTTTCGATCAAAATATAATAAGATATTTTTTCCATTTATCTCCAGAATGTTTATTTACACTCTGAGTGTCTTGATAAAGGGCAAAAAAGTAAAGTTGTTTTCACTAGGTAGTCAGTTCAGGTAGTGGACACGCAATAGGGATGTTATAAGGATTAACCACTATTTGAATTCCTGTGTTTCCCGTTTGGCTCTCAGTGAGGCATCCAAAGATCAATGCGGAGAAGCAAAGTTTGGTACAAGAGTATTGAATCTTCGCGATTGGGCTTTCGCAATCACGTTAGGGGCTAGTTTTAAGATTCAAATTGTGAAAAAAAAGGAAGAAAAGAAAAACAGGAAAATGATTTCCCTCCTCTTTCCTTTGAAAACGTCTATGCTGTTCAGTTCATGCACCTTTAATAATTAAAGAAAACAAGTTCCATAAGTTTCATAAAAGCAATTCTAATTAAAGTATAAAAGCTCTAAATACTACTTTAACTTACTGATTTAAAGCTGTAAAAGGATTTACGATATAGAAACATTTTATCTAGGAAAAAAGAAATTTTTTTAAAGAAAAAATGGAATTGTGAAGGAATTTTAATTATCAGTCTTTCACAAGGTTAAGGAAATCAAGAAATTGTTGTAGTGGAATTAAACTGAAAATCCTTTATTTTTATATATTAAATTTAAATGTTCTTATGCGTAAATAATTTATGTAATTAAAAAATATTGAGTATTTCTTTTAATACATATTAAAATCCTTTACCCGAATTTATTAAAAATATTTACTTAAAAATCGCTTAATTAGTTTTTAAGCGTTTCATGTATAATAAAAAGAAAAAATTGGGGGAATTTTATATCTATAGCTAAATTACGTGAGTGACAAAATTTAATGTGTTTTTAAAAATTCCCCCAAATCTTCTCAAACAGTTAATACGTTCAATCATATTAATATATTCAGATAAAATATTTATCGCATTTTATAAAAGAAGAATCTTTACAGGTGACATCTAAATGCTGAAACAAAATAAAAGTAAGATAAATGTTTGCGTTCTTTCAAAACAAATTTTAAATAATAATAAAATACTAAATCCATTTCTTTAGAAAAGGCTGGATTAATTTTGTATGTGCTTCCTGAAAGAAAAATTTACTTATTATTTTTTTATTCGAATATTTTAAGGTCTTTTAAAAAGTAACTTGATTATTTATCATGCAAACTGATGAAAATATCAACGAAATTGTTGAATAATTTATCATACTAGATATTTCTGTTTTAAAAGTAAATAAGCCGAACTTCGTGCAAATTCATGGTACTATGAAAATCACTAGAAAGAGTTTTTAAATCACTAGAAAGAGTTAAAAATTATCATTATTAAGTTCTCTTGTTTAACATTATTATGTCGACATACAAAATTAGTCTGTTAATTATAGACATTTACTTCTTAAGTTAAAAAAAAATTACTTTTATTGCACGTTGGCATTACTTAATTTTTCTCAGTTAAATATATAAGTTAATGAGTTCGACGAAATAAGCTTGAATGTGTAAAAAAAAAGTCTTAAACAGTTCTTTTATTATAAAAATGGATTCGGATAATTGCACTATGTCAAATATGCCAGACTTTATTATGTGTTTCCGGGGAATTTGTATTAAAAAGAAACATTTTTGCAATAATAATTAAGTCGAAGAAATTTTTTCCTCTTATTTGTTCATACATTGATTTTAAATAGCTTATTCATTCACATTTGTTTCCTATCGTGGCCGAGTGGATAAGATACAGAACATGGTCTGAAATGTGAAGATCTAGGGACCTTGCTTACTGCTATCTGACAATCTGGAGTTTTGGGGGGGTTTTCTCCCGATGTAACGAGTACACGCGTTAGAACCCCTTAAAAAGTGCCCCTCCGCCCAATAGAGATAAGACGGGCACAGCCTGAGCCCGAAAGCCCGAGCCCGAGCCCGGGCCCGAACCGGGCTCGGGCTCTGTAATTCACATTTGCGTTCGGGCTCGGGCTCGTGAAAAATTTCTATTTTATTGAACATACTCCCTGAAACAGATTTTTTAACAGTAATTCATATGGAAAATAAAAGTACTTATAAAAAAAATCTGGAGTGACTCCACTCGACTTTCCGAACACTTACGATTAAGATCATTACCAAGTATTTAAATAAATTTTAATAGATGAATAATTCAAACATATATACCAAATTGAAACTCCATCGAATGCACCGTTTAAACGCTTGCGCACTCTCAAGAATTTCTCCCCATATGCCATTAAGTCATAATATAAAAGAAATCTTTGTCGTAGCCCTGTAAGAAAACTATAAGTCCTATACACACCAAAATCAATACCGGTCTTTGGTGGTTTATAACATATATATCCAATTTGAGCTCAATCGAATGTATCGTTTAAACGCTAGCGCACTTTCAAGAATTTCCCCCCATAGGCCATAATGTAAAAGAAATCTTTGTCGTAGCCCTGCAGAAAAAATATAATTCCTATACACACCAAAATCAATACCGGTCTTGCGACGGTGGTTTATGACATATATACCCAGTTTGAGCTCAATCGAATGCCCCGTTTAAAAGCTATCGTGTTCATTCACATACACACAAACACACATCTCATAAAAATAGCATAAATGAGTTCAGAAGATCTCAAAACGTGTAAATACATCAAAATCTCGAATTCGAATTTTTTCATGATTACAATACTTTCGTTACATGGTACATGTTCGGAAAGTAAAAATAGCGGCACGGGTGCCTAGAAGGCGCGTGAAACTCTTTGGGTATTTCAGAACGGCGGCTTATATTGTTTAGTTAGTCATGAGATCCGACATTATTTCATAAACATAGATATAAAAATTAGAAAGTGCATTAAAAACTTGCAACTATATTTATCTTTAATTTGCACAAATTAATTAGCAAAATTTATTGTATTCTATCAAAGAATTACTTCTTTGAATTTTATTTATCTTTAGCTGAAACTTCGGGCTCGGGCGGGCTCGGGCTCCGACTTAAATAATATTGCTCGGGCTCGGGCGGGCTCGGATTAAAAGTCTTCGGGCTCGGGCGGGCTCGGGCTTCAAAAAATGAGCCCGAACTCATCTCTACCGCCCAAGGCATATTCTTTTCTCTGCATACACTTCTCGTGTAAGTTCACTTTCACAATACACATGTGCACGTACATAAAAGTCATAGAATTAATGAATTGTTTGTCTATATACAAATGAAAGTCTACGGAAAGTACAGTTCTTAATTTACTATCATTATATTTATTTATTTGCTTATTTATTGAAAATTCGATAGATATGATCTGTAGATAGTTATTATAAAAAATGCATTTTTCAGTTATAATTCGTTTAATACACATAGATAGAGATATGTCTTGATAAAGGTTTATATTTTGAAATATTATCTTGTTAAAATTAGGTATACTTAGGCAGTAGCTTGAGGACTAATACGCATATGCTCTTTCCATAATGAATTTGTAATTGAACTGTATACTTTCAAAAGCCAAATATTATTTTCAAACAACATTTCTTAGAGACAAATTTCTTTAATTATTTTTCCTCTAATGTAACTCTTCTTGTTTAAATTGTCCAGTTATTGTTATTGTAAATATGAAAACAGCGTACAACAACGAATCAGATCATTGAAAATAAAACAAGAAACAAATAGTCCGGTTATACATTTAATTACTACACAGCCTACTAAAATTCATGAATATTTATTTCGAAGAACTATGTGCTTGAAAGCAATTTCCTCTCTCTGACTTCCTTTCACCAACAACAAACTAAAGTTGTTTCAAAGTAGTATCACTTTCTCTTTTATGGCGTGTAAAACTTTAGGCTATCTTGAGATGCTTGATTTACTTATAGCTATTTCGTATAAATAATTTTACTACGAAATATTCGAAGCTTTTTAATGCTTTTCCTCCCTTCTGAGATGCTTCAATCTTCAGTTAACATGCGTTTAGAGTAACAGTTTAAAACATTATTTTTATATGCAGGGTATACCAAAAAAATTGGTAACAAGCTTTAATTCTTTATGCATTACTGATAAGTGTGAGCTGTAAATTTTAAAAAGTTCAAAATAAAGTAAAGAAAAAGACTGTGTTGACAAAATTCCTCTTGTTAATTTTTAAAAAGTAACGTTTTTAAATTTGTATACGACCCCCATGCAAGAAAATTCCTAGTTAGTAAATGTGCCCCTTCTAATGAGGTGATGTGAAAATTTTGAGAATTATATCCTAAAACTTTTCCCAGAAGTATGATGATAAATAGATGCTGATTTAAACCACTTTTCAATGGCTGTCTAAGGAAAACAAAAATCGCGTTGAATGATCGAAATTTAGCGGTTATACATCAATTACAAAAGAAAGAAATTTTTTGTACTCTTGCAGGCCCTGCGAGATATTTCCGAGTCGTTTTCTGATGAAAGCTTGAAATTTCATACATCACCTGCATTATTGTAGGGGAATATTTCACTAAATAGAAATTTTTTATACAGGGGTCGTATAAAATTTAAACGACCATCTAAAATATAATGTTTATTTTCAATTTTTTGAAAATTAAGGAGAGGAATTTTTTCTTCACGTAGTCTTTTTTCCTGCTTTATTTTGTACATTTTTGTTTTCAATTTTCATTGCCAACTTATCTCTAATACTCAAAGAATTAAAGCGCGTTGCGTATTTCAGTTTTTCTATCTCTGCATCTACTTGTCTTTGACGTTTTCGGTCATGGGTTGATATGAAATTATCCATTCTTATAATGTTTCCTACCTCATCTAAAATTTTGCTGCAAAATTTTTAAGGCATCCTGTATATACGTTAAAACAATTCAATTATTCAAACTTTTTTCTTTCTATATGAAACTAACATTTTTTATATCTGTTATTCGTAGATTTGGTGGAATACTATTCTTGTTCAGGTAGTTAAGTTATATAAGCACCTTTATGATAAGATGTGTGATATTTTACAAAGTTTAATTATTTTATCTTTTAACCACCAGTTTCTTTAAATTTTTTTTTTGTTACTGAATGTGTTTCCAGAATTGGAAGTATGCTTCTTAATACAAATATAAGCATATATATACCAGTTAGTATGCAAAAAGAACTTACCACTAATATTTGTTTCGTTGTCTTTTATCTGGAAAAAATTACAAATGAGTAAATATAAATTTTGTGCATTTTAAGAATAATTATGAAAATTATTTACAATTTAACTCTGTGCGCCAACTTTTACGATCGCAATCCATGCGCATGAAATTCTTTAAATGGCTAAATAATTAATTATTTACACCATAATGAAACATTGTAATACAGGCACACTTTTGCTATTCTACCATGGAACGTTGTCCAATGTTAAATCAACGGAACTGAGACAATACCCTTTGTTTGCATCGAGTCTGGGTAGTTTCAAGGTATTGCCAGATAAGTCAACTAATGCTAATAGCAGTTTATCCATAGACTGGATGATTTTAACTTACTCTAACAAATCGCAGAATCCTTTCAAGATTCGTTTAAAGACGGAGCTCAAGTAGAACAGCAGCTTGAATTCATAAAATTCTTTGCGTTTGAATCTAAACATAGATTTTGCATTGCAGTAACGGAATTTCAATAAAACTATCACTAATAAATCTCTTTTTATACGTCTATCTGTATTAATGCATAATCAAACGATGGTACATTTTCGTATTCATTTCTGTAAATTTGTAGTTTGTAACTTTAGTTGTACGTTTTTCAATAAATAAACAAATATAAAAAGACTAGCTGAAGTACCCGTCCTCGACGGGTTAGTGAATGCAAATTTCCAAAAAAGCAAGATCTTTCGTCAGCATTGTATGAGTACACAGAATGGATGTAGTATGTTGCCAAAATAAAGAAAGCGAAGTTATAATTTTTATGTATTGTTAAAATATTACAGGTTAGAGAGTAACTAAGTAATATCATTTCATTCGCATTAGTCGTAATTATGTGATGCGCGAACGAATATTTACGCATATTGAAATAATTTTCGCAAAATCTAAAAATTCAATCAACATTTTTGAAAAAATGGAAGCCTAGAACTTAAGTTGAGTGACAACCTATCCTGTCAACCAAATTCGTTTCATTCCCTGCAATCTTTATTTCGTGATGCTGGAACAAATTTTCAGCATTTTAAAACGATTTTCGCAAAATCTCAAAATGTAATCAAAATATTTTAAAAATTCAACGCCTATAAATTAAGATTAGCAACTACCTATCATATCACTAAATTTCGTATCATTCGTATTAGTCGTTATTACGTGATGTTTGAAGAAATATAAACGCATTTTGAGAGAATTTTCACAAAATCTCAAAATCTAATAAAAATGTTTAAAAAATTGGACTCCTATAGTTTATGTTGAGCAACCATCTATTGTGTGACCAAATTTCATATCATTCGCTTTAGTCGTTATTACGTAATGCGGGAACAAAGATTCACTCAGTTTTAAACGATTTTCACAAAATCTCGAAATCTGATCGATTTTTTTTAATTAGATGCTTATAGTTTAAGTTGAGTGACCACCTATCATGACACCCAATTTCATATCATTCGCTTCAGTCGTTTTTGCGTGATGCTTGAGCACAAATTTACGCAGTTTGAAACGATTTTCACAAAATCGGAAAATCCAATCAAGATTTTTTTTAAATTCGACGCCTATGTTTTAAGTTGAGTGACCACCTATCATGACACCCAATTTCATATCATTCGCTATAGTCGTTTTTACGTGATGCTTGAACACAAATTTACGCAGTTTGAAAGGATTTTCGCAAAATCTCAAACTCCAATCAAGATTTTTTTAAAATTGGACGCCTATGTTTTAAGTTGAGTGAATACCTATCATGACACCCAATTTCATATCATTCGCTTCAGTCGTTTTTGCGTGATGCTTGAACACAAATTTACGCAGTTTGAAACGATTTTCGCAAAATCGGAAAATCTAATCAAGATTTTTTAAAAATTCGATGCCTATGTTTTAAGTTGAGTGACCACCTATCATGACATAAAATTTCATATCATTCGCTTCAGTCGTTTTTACGTGATGCTTAAACAAATAAAGCGTCACGGACAGAATGACAGAATGACAGAAGGACAGAATGACAGAATGACAGACAGACAAACTTTTTTTTGAGGGTTGCATCGGAATCCCGGGTGCTTGAAACGGATAGAAATTGTAAAATTTTTGAATTCCAAGAAATGTACAGACAAAAGTCTAATTTTATTTATATAGATTATCTAATATACTATGTAAAATTACCTGATATTGTTAAATATCATCGGGTACAGTAGGTTAAGTTCATAGCTATTGTTTTAGAAATTTAAACATTTGCATTTTTTTAATTTTTATGTTTCATGCTAATTAGTATACCTAGAGTCAGTATATTAACTTTCTGCAAGTAATACCACGTGTGCAATTTTAAAGCAGTTTACGAGTAAAACGTTAGACAAAAGTTCATAATGCCTCACTAAATGTGATGTAAGTACCAATATGTAAATGTTCTAGTGAAACATACAGCATTGACTTATCACAACTCAAGTAAATTGTTTATTACAATTAAATGCATACCTTAAAAGTATTTAACTGTCCTCGATTCTTCAAGTACTATTTGAAAATCTTAACTGATGATTACGTTTCTCAAAACTTGCTATTTACAATATTTTTTCGAACTGAAAGCACAGTCGACGTGCAAACTTTCAAAACACAATAGAAAATTTAAGTGTGACGGAAAATTACATCAATATTTAACCTGTTTAGAGTCTTTAACTGCTTGAACTAATTATTATTGCTTTATATGTAAGTTTTTATTATACATCACGTAAGCTTCTTTTCTCTTTTCTTTTTATTTACCAGAATTCTAATTTTCAAATTTTCTATTCTCAAAAGAATATTATTCAAAATTCAAAAATTAAATTTTAATGTAGTGTTCATAACATCATTTTAATAACTTACAATAAAACTTGGAATTTCAGTATTTATTGATAGCAATATTTAAGATGTTTTATTTAAGAGACATTTTTTTTAATTTTTGGGTTTAAAATTAAACATTATCCATTATTTTATGCGAAACATCAAATTACATAAGGCGAGGCTTTTTGTGCCAAGAGTGAACCATGGCATTGGCAGTTATTTTGTGCTCTCCTATACTTTCAAACTGACTGATAGCGAATTTTTAAAGAGGACATATTTTTAATGACTTCTGACACAAAGGTCAATGGTCATTCAAAATTTTACAAAAACAGGTCTTTTTCTGAAACATTGATCGTCAAAATCGTCTTGTGCTAAAAATTCAATTTACCACAAAGGTTTAAATTTCAATGAGACATACTGTAAAAGGATAAGATGTGTGTTGATTTTTGGCGCACGGAAATATTTCACTTTGAAATTGCATAAAACACAAAATTGCATTATTTTTAAGGTCGTCCCCTGGTTGTGCAAAGAGTTACCAGGTATAAAATTAACTGGAAATGGATCTTTAAGTATATCAGAAACAAAATCAGTTCAAAGATTTATGGTAACTCTTTCCAGTTTTATATTATGCGACTCTATACTTTGAACTGAACATATGCTTTGAGGTACTTGTTAAAAAATGTAGATTGCTTTTATTTTAACATTTATTATTATTCAATGTAAAAATATTGCATGAAAATTTCTTTAATTGAATTGCTTTCTGAACATAATATTCAATTATAATAAATTGAAAACTAAGTACAGCATATTCTCATCAAATAAGAATAAGTCCTTATTTCCATCTTGCCAAGAGATTGTTCTTGTAGCATTTAAATATAATGTTTATTTTATCAATGTCCATAGTAAAGGGTCATTTCCAAACAGTTGTTCCATAGAAAACGAATTTAATGTTCACTTTTTCTTCTTATCTCTTTTTGTCCGGCTAAAATTACCAGTGACTTTTTCAAGGAACTTCATGAAATGATTCAGGATCTTCATAAGGACGGTAAAGACATATGTCTTCTCCTCTAATCTTTCTAGCTATATATATTTATATATATGTGGAGTGCTAAATGACACTAAAAGATATTGATTTGAATATCTAGTACTATTATAAAAAACAAAAAAGTGAAAACTTTTAAAATATATGATAAATAGCAAAACAAGTGTAAGAAAATTTCAAATAACATAAAAAAGTTATTGCTTTACTGGTGGAAAATTAGTCAAACTTTAAGTAAAATGTTGTACGAACACATATTCTGCAAAAACAGCTAGAAAATTTAAGTTAGTTAAATTTACGTGAAAGCCTCTTTTTACAAAAATTTCAACCATAGTAATAAAAAAAAGGAAAAAGAAAAATAACGAAAATAAAATATGTACGACATTATATAACAACATCTTGAAAAATCAATAACCCATTTTGAATTTATTCTACAATAATGAAAAGATAAACAAGACGTACTTCATTATCTCTAACGTCTAAGAACCTCGCTTTGCTGCTGGAGATCCCAGCAATCAATTTAATAAACAGCACGGAAATCAATGAATCGTATCTCATCGTTTATGTGCTACACGATCTGTCAAGCCTTAGCATCGCGTGAACATTCGAAACGGATTGAATTATGCTTTACCCGCATTTCGTCGATCTTTAACTCTTATATCTATCAACCTATTTACACAATTTGTTAAAGGTAAATTAATATAAAAATTGAGGTCGATGTTGTGCAATGTATTTAATACCAGTGTTTACCCTGATATTACGAATAATTAAATTTCCTTAAGCAAGAGAGATTGTCACATTTTCACATTGTCATATTTTTATGAATCAATAACGCAATTATACGCACAGGGTGTGGCCCATAATGATTGGGACGAAGTTTAAGGGGAGGCAGGGCACATAATTAGTATTCAGAATCACATAGGAATGAGAGGTCCAGAATTTCATCTTGATAACTACTAATAATCACTTTGGAAAAAGGATTCAAGTGATACTTAACTTTCCGACCGTGATTCGTCAAAAACTATTTATTCTATAACAGAGAGCACTCAACTAAAATTGATAGTTTGAAATTTTTATTTCATTTCATTGATGAAATTCTCGGATACAATCCCAATGTTGATGAAACTAAGGCTTAAGATGAATACTTTAATACTTTTCCGAAAGAGATAATTAACAAGTAAATAAAAACGACCTTTTTAGCACACTTTTAGGACACCATGTATATTAGGGTGCAGTGAAAAAAACTTTTTTTTTTTAATTTCAAAATCCAATAGCGACCAAAATTTGTGTTTTGTATTGAAAAAGAAAAATGCAGAATTTCAAAATTTTTGAAATATATCTTGAGGGTCGACTATTTCACCAAAGTATCACAAAAATTCGAAAAATTGACTACTTTCGCCTTATTTATAAGATAAAAATAAATATGTTTTTTTAAAATCCGATTTCGATAAAAATTTGAGTTAAATGCTATTTAATGGCCATGCAAAGTTTTAGAATTGTCAGAAAATATCTTGAGGGTCCACTGCAGGGAACAGTGAAGTACAAACAGAGGGAAAATATCTCTTTTCATTACAAATAATTACTTACCTGAAAATGATTTTAATTGTTTGACAAAGGACATATAAAAAGAAGAAGAAAATGTGAACGTTTAACAGTTATTTATAACGGCACATTTTTTAAGGCATGGCATTTTGAAATTTTTTTAACGGCATGGTATTTTGAAAACGAAAAATCGCGATTGTAACCCCATTCCATACCTTTGATTTCCTTCAATTTATAATTCCCGATTTTTGAAATAAGCGGTAGTGAAGTAACTTCCCTAGTAGCAAACGGTCATCGGTTCCTGAAACGCCGATGATCGGACAGGGAGGAAGCGCAGCGCGCGCCATGCAAGGTTCTTCATCGCGTCGGGGGCTCTTATCTCGGATTTTTCTCGGGCATGTCCTCTCCCGAATGGTAGGGTTGGACCATCGGCAAGGGGAGAAAATTGGGCGTAGAGCCGTTGTAAAGCCGATGCGATTGGGGTTATATTCATCTCGGAAGAGCAAGCACCTTGCAACTTAGGATGTGAAGCCTATGACCTTTGATAAAAGTTTTAAACTGAAAAATCGATAAAAATTGGGGTATATCCCAGCTAGATAAAAATTTTTAAAAGTAAAAAAAAAAAAAAAAAGCAAATTCGAACTTCTTCCTCTTCTCTTTGAATTTTAATGCTGCCATCTGAACTTCATTTTTCAAGCTTCCGAGACTTGGTTTCGAACTGGAGAACTAACGCTTGGTAACCGGGCATTCTAACCACTAGACGGGGTTCTGACACGTTATTGGCGAGACTAAAATTGGAAGTGATTGTTGTTTCAAGTTCGGAATTGGAACATTTAAGTTTCTATTTAAATAAAACTAGACTTTTCCTGTACACTACTCAGAATTAAAAAGATTTTGCGATATCTATCCGTTTTAAGCATTTGGGACCTGTGTGCGGCCGTAAAAAAAAAAAAAAAAAAAAAAAAGTTTGTCTGTCTGTCCTTCTGTCTGTTCTTATTCGCACATCACGTAAAATTGACTGAAGCGAATTAAATAAAATTTGTTGACATGATAGGTGGTCACTTAACTTAAAGTATAGGCTTCGAATTTTTAAAAATATTCATTATAATGAATATTTTAAAAATCTCTCTATAGATTTTGAGATTTTTCGAAGATTGTTTCAAACTGCGTAAATTTTTATTCGCACATCACGTAAAAGTGACTAAAGCGAAAGGAATGAAATTTACTGACATGATAGGCAATCACTCACCTTAAGCTATAATCGTCGGATTTAAAAAAAAAAAAAAAGAGATTTTTTCTGAAAATCGTTTCAAACTGCGTGAATTTTTGTCGGTGCATCACATACGACTTAAGTGAATAAAGCAAAATTTAGTGACACGATAGGTGGTCGAACAATTTAAACTATGCCCCTAAAGTGTCTTAAAAGATTGAGAAAGATAGATTTTGAGATTTTGCGAAAACTGTTCAAACTGCTTCCGCGTAATAGCTTAGCCAATCAGCAACCTTAAAACAAACATATGGTGTGCATATGATGCTCTTTGCACATTAATGAAGAAACGGAGATATCGAGCCGTTCAGCTACTTGTGAGAAAGACCGATATAAACCTGTTTGCTCGCTTTACCCTTCGCAATCTTGAAAGCGCCTATCAGACCTCAGTGTAAAGATTCGATCATCGGGAAAAGATGAACATACGAAAAATTAAGGATGATCAGTAATGATCAGGCGATGAATAGCCGATGCACCGATCATAGGCCTGGTAAACCCCGAGCAAAGATTGATGCTAGGGTTGGGTATCAGGGCATTTCAAATCAATCAGATCAAAATAATCCTCTGTCTTGAAATTCAGCGTTGGAACATTGAAATCTCTTGCATTTTGGATTTCGGGTTGTTCTCGGACTTTCAAGATTCTACGAGCTGCCAACTCTTGGATGTGTGTTCTCTTGTCTGACAGTATAGGCAAAAGAATGTTTTCAAGGTGAGGAAAGAACACATTTCGCTGAATAAAAGCATCTGTGACTGACATAAGTTCTTTGCTAAGGTATCGGGACAGCTTGATCATATGCCATTAGAGGTCTGCGCCGCCGCGCCATGCCGCCGCCGCCGGGCATTTGTACCACGCCGCCGCCGCCGAGGTATAGGCCGGCGCGCCGACGAAGAACGCCGATTATATGCCGCAGCGTACAATCGGCTTCAAAACTTTTTTAAAAATTGTACCTAAACTTTTAACTGCTTACTTTTTTCTGGATTCTTTCCAGGCCAATGCTTCTAATTGAGAACATCAATTTAAAAAAAAAAATTTGAAAAATTATATTTTATCAATATTGACTTGAAAAAAAGTAGATAAAGTTGAAAGATTACTTGATTGTTTGAAATGCAAGTTGCATTTCTATCATTAGTGGGAAACTGGAAAAAAAAATCATAAAAATAGCCATTTTCATAAATTTTTACAGAGCAATCTTCATCCCGCCCCCCCTTCAAACTTAATTCATATCTTTATTTAAATTTAAAAATAATATTTCGTTAATTCTTAATATTTCACTTACTATTGGTCCACATTGCCATTGGTCCACAACCCCCGGTCCTCGGATCAAATAGTACCGGGCCTCCAAGGAACATTAAATGTTTTGGATTTTATTTACTTTGATGTATTTCTCTCGGGTTTTTGCAACTTTGTCGTGTTTGTGTTGATTTATACCTTTGTAACAGAAGAAATATTGTAATTCTTTTAACATTTTTCTTTTCTTTTTGCTGTTTATTAAAAAGTTCAAGATCATGAATTAAAATTTCAGTCATAAAATAGGAGAACAACTGTTCTTTCTTTAAAACTTCCAGACAACAACTCTGCCGGTTGAAATACTGCATCACTTTATATTCATTTATTTATAACTACATAACTGTGCCTCCAAAATAAAATACTGTGTAACTGTATTTTATTTTGGAGGCATGTTTAAATACAATTAAATTAGAGTTATTAAATCAAACCAATCTAAATTAGAAACATTCAACGCCTTGGCGTTGAATGTTTCTAATTTGGCTGGTTCGTCTTTTGTTGGCTGGTTGGCTGGCTGGTTTTTTTGGGCTTGTCTGGTTGTCTGGTTCGTCTTTTGTTGGCAGAAGAACCAGCCAACAAAATTATCAAACGTTGGCTGGTTCGTCTTCCTGGTGATAAAAAGGTTGTAGAGCACAGATTTAAGCTACCCATCACTATATCGTAGATGCCAACCGTCCCGATTTTATCGGAACATTTTCCACCACTATTTTTGAACAATTTTATTTTAATATAAAATTATGGACATATTTTAAGTTTAAATTGCCAAGGAAAAATTAGTGGTGAGTAGGGGTCGACATTTGCAGAGATACCCTCGGCAATCAGGTTTTTAAATGGGCGAGTGAAACCACTTTTTCCTAAAAGTACTACTTGTCATATTTGGAAGAATGCAATGGGGGAGGTGGAGCCACTTACGTTACCTATCTATCTTAAGTCACGAACGATTTTAACTAATATTTTTTATAACAAGAACTCTTAACAAATACTTGTGTTGGAACGTAAAATTAACAAAAACTTTGTATAACACACACAATAGCACATTTCAAATGAAAAAACAAATCTACTAAATTTAGAACTCATGATAAAGGTGCATAAAAAACTTAAAATGATGATTTCTTTTTGAATAAAATATATTGGAAATGTTAATGTCCATATTTTTATGGTAAGAGTATAAAATAATCTGATGTATTCATAATCAGCTGTTATTTTATAATGAGATTTAGCTAAATTTAATAGCTTTGTTTTCTAATTTAAAATTTATAAAGACTTAAAAACAAAGTTCTGCATCTAAATGTTTTAACCTTTTAAGTGGAGAAATTATTTTATGTATATATATTTCATTTTTTAAAAAAGGTGGAAAGGTCTTGAATTGAAAAGAAACTATTTTTAAAATACAGTCATTAGTTGTTTTAGATTTTTTTTTTAAACGATCTAGAGGAGGAAAACATATGAAACATCCATAAATAGTATTTATCAACAATGTGCGTTATTATACAGTTTTTATCAATTTTACATTCTAACACCAGTATTTATTAAGAGTTCTTGTTATAAAATACAGGGTTGTCCAAATTAAACTTCCCCAACTCAGAGGCCTGTGCAGGATGTTGTATGGGTCATAATGTGGTGAAATTTTGAAAACAGACACTTCAGATCACGCGCTCGTGATTTATTTAAAAAAAAATTAGTAGTACAAGAAGTTGCCGATAGGTGGCGCTGTAACACTAGTAATTTGCATATTGCACCAACGTGATTTGCAGAAATAAAGCTTACGTATCCAAAAGACGAGCCCTACGAAAATGGAAGACAGGCGCTGCACAGGTAGTTGTTTCCAGCTCGCTGATGCACAATGACGACTTTGAAAGACAAAGCTCTGTTAGTGAAACTTTTCTACCAGAATGACGAGAACTCCCTTGCTGCGATAAGAGCATTCCATCGGCTGAAGAGCTACGCCGAGGACCAATGACACCACGCGCTTTACGAGACATGATGAAGAAGTTCGAAAGAACCGGACAGCTGGTAATTTCACCAGGTAGAGGACGACATGTTGTGGGTTCTGCACGCGTACAAGACGTTGCTTTGGCGGTCGTGGACGCCACTAGCCAATCGCCACATGGTGTTGTCAGTGTGCCAACTGTTTCTCGTGCTGTTGATATGCCCTATTCGACCACGGCACACATATAGAACATCTGTAGAACGTCTTGTTGATCTGCAGCGCCACCTATAGGCAACTTCTTGTACTAATATATTTTTTTAATAAATCACGAGCGCGTGATCTGAAGTGTCTGTTTCCAAAATTTCATCACATTATGACCCATACAACATCCTGCACAGGCCTCTGAGTTGGGGAAGTTTAATTTGGACAACCCTGTATATTAATTTAAATCGCTCTTATATGCAGATAAGCAAGCAGCCTAATTAGCTCCACTAATCGTTTCACCTCACTCATTGCATTATTCCAAAGATGGAGGTGGTAAAACAATAGAGTCAGTTGCCCCTCGGGCAACCAAGAAAAACAACTATTCTCATTTTTATTTCTTAGCTTGAAAAAGCAGTTTCCTACTCCTATTTTAATTCTGAACTTCTATTTCCATTTCCGAATAGTAATGGCAATTTTATTAATAAACGTTTGTCAACTTGTTTTCATTGTAACGGCCGCATGCTCTTAAAAAATTTTGTGTAGCCTGGTTCAAACGCAGGTCGCGTCCGTCGATCTAACCGTTCGGAGTTTTCCGTCGTTTCCTCCGAAATGCTTGTTAGGACCCCTTAGAAAGACCCCTACTGAGAGCACTCCATACCTAGGCCTAGAGCCCACATGTAGCTAATTGGCCGTAATCCCACAACAACAGAATATCATACTGAAGACTAGTTTTCATATTCTTAAAAAATCTTTTAGCGTCAATTTATACATATGTGTGTGTGTGTGTTTGTACGCGTATGCCCATTTTCATTATGCTCTTTTTCAAAAAAATTTCCACGCCGCCGCCGAGTTTCTGAGGTCGTTACGCCGCCGCCGCGAATTTCTGTGCGGCGCAGACCTCTATATGCCATAAGTGGATAGCCCCATCCTTGCATGATGGAGATGCCTTTATCATAAACCAAACTGGACAATATACTTTGGCAATGTAGGATGTTAGTGCTATGAGGTCAGGTGAAGAATTTGACTCAGCAACGTATAAGTGCAAAATTCGATTATTCGTGGCTAACCTCATCGAGTGGGATAATTTTCAGAACATTGCCCTGAAGTAACAGCTTGACTTATTTCAAAGAGATACTTCCGATCAGTGCTTTAATTTTTAGAAGAAATCTGTGACGGGATAGGAACAAACTCTTAACAACAGGAAGTTGCTCACAATTATTCAGTTTTTTTCGATTGTACTAGAAAAATCTCATAGTCCAAAAGTCCATCTAAATGTTTTATTAAGTTTCTGAGCGGCAGATCATTTGCGTGGAACTGACAAATTAGCCATTGCAGTGGCTTTTGAAGCTCTCTTTCTATCAATTTGATGCCACCACCTTTACGTCCGGTGTTGACTACTGTGCCATCACAGCCAACAGCAAGTAACGTGTCGGTGTTAATGTTTTTCTTTATAATATGAATCATAATGGCGTCTTTAACAGCTGCTGCTGTACTACTTGCAAGAGAAACATGACCCAAGTATATGTCATGAGGCTGATTTACTAGAGACAAATGCTCTTCCATAATTCTTTTTGATGATAGACTTCTCTTTTCTCCATGTAAAGTGTAGAATCTTTTCTACCATCGAAAAAAATGCCCTAGACATTATACTTTTAAATGTCTAGCAATAGAATTCTAAACAAGTCGTTAGATGAACTCACATTTCCTTTCTAATGTAAATACTTTGCGCGGTGAAAAATACCATCAGCGCCTCTTGGTTCTGATTAAAAGGAAATTTTCTCTCTGTTTGTTCTTATTTATTCTTTGCAGGGGACCCTTAATATACTGGGTGTCCCATAATTATTGGTACAGAATTTAAGGGGAGATAGGGCACATGATAAGGAATCAGAATCACATAGCTGTGTGGGGTCAAAAACACCGTTTTCACTTACCTGTTAATAATCACTGTGGTAAAATTGTTGAAAGGTTCGTCAAATTTCCTAACCACGTTTCAAAAAGAATAGGCTCATCTCCAAATTTTTCATTCATGAAATAAAATAAAATTTTTAAATTATCAATTTTAATCACGTGTTTTCTAAGAAAAATATATTAGTGTTTGATGACAATGGTCGGAAAGTTCACCATTATTTCAGCACTTGTTCGAAAGTGATTATTAACACGCACATTGCTGTGTGATCCTTATTCTTATTATGTGCACAACCTCTCCTTGTACTTTGTTCCAATATTTATGGAACACACTGTATATTTTAATACTTTATTTAAGTATAGCTGTTTGAAAATGAACAGATAAACGTTTTTCCTTCAAGCAATTTTTGTTTAAAAAAATGATTTTTTTCTTTTTTGTATTTTTTTTTTTTTTTTTTTTGTTCGCTTTAGTGGACCCTCAAAATATTTTCCGACAATTCCAAAATTTTGTACAGTCATTGAATAGCACGTAATCCAACTATTTTTTGCTATAATATATTATAAATGATATTTTTTTGTATTTTATAAATAATATTAAAATAGTCTGTTTTTCGATTTTTTGTGACATTTTGGTGCAATAGTGGACCCTCAAGATATATTTAAAAAATTTTTTAATTCTGCATTTTTCTTATTCAATACAAAAGACAACTTTTGGTCGCTGTTGGATTTTGAAATTTAAAAAAAAATTTTTTTTCACTGCACCCTAATGTATATATAAATATAAACGCTATCTCATTTGTCTTCGTAATTATAAATAATCACGGACGCAATCGCCTTTATTCAAAACTACTAACAGTAACACTACGCTAGCGATGCCTTTAATTTCTTTGTGACTTCAAAAACATGGGTTTTTGACAACTCTAGTTGGATAGGGATAGATGTGAGACAAGAAGAAAAGATGCCTCGTCTCCCGTAGCAACCGCCTAGGCTCTTTTTTACCACGTTCGTATAAGCGAACGTTCGGATATGTGACATCAAAATGACGTTTTTCGCATCCTGCTAATGTATGTTGGTATTCTGCAAGGTACAGTGGAACTTTAGATGCAGATACTTTCTACGGAATGTTTAAATTAGCATACGCTTCGAAATACGTCACAAATCCGAACTTTCGCTTAAACGAACGTGGCAGAATAGACCCCCAATTCTTGGATCAAGTTCTAGAATTAATATCTCGGATATTTTCCTTGTGTTCATAAACTCAGCAATTCAACTGCGATGCTAGTTTTCGAGCAAAAGCTGGAATAGACGTGATCAGTGTTCCTTCTTCCTTTCGAGTTTAAGAACGATTTCAGTTTATCCAGTTTCGTTGTTCGGGTTTTGCGTTCGTTAAAAGAACGTCTTCGAAAGAACTCTACAACAAACTACTCAAAACTCAATCAATTGGATCCTACCTCATTTGATTTAGCTTTTTAATTAATTGCGTTCAGTTGACATTCAGAACGATGATCAAACTAGGTTTAAAAACTGATAGCTTTAAGAATCTCCAAACAATTACTAGTTGCAGGGGCGGCCCTAGGGTACGTGGAGCACCCCTAGAAACGTAAAAAAGCTACCCACTTTTATGCTCTAGATCAGTGCAAACCATCGAAATGGCGCCCCTTCAAAGAGGGCACCCCGATGCGATGCTTACTTTGCTTACTGTGCCGGGCCGCCCCTGACTAGTTGCACGAGTGAGACTGCTTGAGCGTTTAGGAAGGTACCTTTGGTAGGAGATCAGAGATAGTTGAATTTTTGATGACAATGTATGTTGGAGGGTACAAATGCAAAACAACAAATCAAACAGGCACAAGGGTACATTGCGCGACTTAAAATCATACTAGGCGTCAAGTTTGACGAATGCACCATAGTCTGACCATCCTTGTTCTGTACAAACCAAAAACTGAGTAGAATTATGTAAAAGAAGAATAATATGCATAAAATAAATAAAAACATTGAGAAAAAAACACACATAAAAGGTTACTTCAAGGCGTTATCGCAGTTGAACGCGTTATAAGCATCGCAGTGTGTTTTTTTCACAAAGTTTTTATTAATTTATCGTTTAACACCAGTTTTTTGAGTATTTATTTTCAATAATATACATATTTTTAAGTTTTTGTTCTTTGACAAGTATCAATATTAAAATTTGAGAAGTGAACATTAGTTTTACTAATGCATCTATTATTAATATGTATTCAAAAGATACAAATCAAAACAATAACCGAGGTTCCAATTTATTAAATAGTTTAAATTTGAAAAATAAAAACATCTCAGATTCGAATGTTTACAATAGGTGGGAACAGGAATTTAAAAATGAGCTCAAACTCAGCTCATTTGTAATATTGTTTGTTTCAACATTATATGATATATTCACATTTGATTGGGTTTTAATAACATTTGGATTATATTATTTATTCCAATCATATGTGTATTGCTTTGAACAATAATAAGACACTGGTCTAATCTCCAACATGTGATACTGATCAATCTTTTTGAAAATTTAAATTTTGTTTTTTTTTCCTTTTTCTGTCAAAATATTAATAAAGCTTTCACATAATTAATCTTCCCGATATCCAAAATTCCAATTATTTTAATTTTAATCCAAATTTCACAATGAAACATTTTTTTCCACTTTTTAATAAATTTAATAAAGTAATGCTTTTAATTCATTTAAGTATCTTACTTTGCAGGCCTAACATCCTTTCTCGATTGCTGTAAGTATTCATTGCCTTTATTTTTTTTGTTCTCAAACGTACAGGATGCGCACGAATTGTTAAACACTTTTCGAAATTGAATTTAAAAAAGAGAACTATAAGTAAGAACAGGGCAATTTAATGATGCATGACTCACAAAATTGTTAGATTTTCGACTCCTATAATTTTGTACCAAAAAATCTTACAGATGGCGCTAGGTGTGGAGAACTTTGGCAAGAGATTCAGAAGAGTTCAGTAGACAGGGTGACTGTAACAAAAATTTGTCAATGTGATTTTTCAACAGCCGCACCTCTACATTAGTCAGCTTCTGTGCTGAATTAGCTCAGTCAACACTCGTTAACTAATGGATTGGTCGTGGCGATTCAATTCAGTAGCCTCCTAACCCTTTAACGCGCAGTGTTCCCGCTCTAGGAACACCAAACTCTGACGTTTTGACTTTTGCCAGTCACGAAGAATAGATTCGATTTCTATAAAAATAGTTGCGGGCGACATAGCTCCACGAGAATCCTTTACTTTTTAGCACGCCATTTCCCGTAAATAATTTGTCACGATTATTTTTAACAGCACTGACATCTGCTGAAAGACGGAAGAATGCGAGAACAGCTGGATAGATTGCCCAATGCTGAAAAAGGGCAGCCGTTACCATCGCTAGACTTAACTACCAGCAAGATGGCGGACGATCGAAACGTTCATCGCGTGCCACAGATCTAGAGACCTTTTTTTGGACTTCGCTGGCTGTGCCCGCACACAGCCAGATGTCGTCAAAAAAGGATCCGTCTAGATATGTGGCACGCGATGAACGTTTCGATCGCCCACCATCTTGCTGGTAGTTCTGTCGAGCGATGGCAACGGCTGCCCTTTTTTCAGCTTTGGGAAAGGGTTGCGCCTCAAAGGGTTAATCGCCAAATTAAACTCCTTGGATTTTTAAATGTGGGGTTACGTCAAAGATATTGTTTGCAGATTTTTTTCCTAATCTAGAGGGACCCAGGCATAACTCCCCAGGTGCTTTAAAATACTTGGAATGATACCGCATATTGTTTAGAAGTTGTACGAGCCACCGAAGTGTCTCATATTGAAAGCTATTATTTTTGTTATGAATGCAACTAGTTAGCAGTTGAATTTTAATTCTACTGTGTATACAATTTTTTGTATTTAATTTTATAAAGTGTCCAACAATGCTCGGGCAGCCTGTAGATTTGCAGTATACTGCAAAAATGTCTTTCTGACAGATTTCCTGTAAATCGGCGATATTCATTCTTGTTTTGGTGATCTGAAACATCGTTTTGACACTCCTTCCTTATTCTGTTATGTTTTTAAACATTTTACAATATATGCAGGAAGCTGAATGCTGATTACAATCAAATAAATAAGCAAACTAATAAAAAAAGTACTTTTTAATCACCAAACAAGCCCTTTTGGCTAATACAGCACTTGCTATTCACACACTCAAAATCTATAGAACACCTCATTAACATTTTATATTTTCACGTAGTTAATAAATTTTGCGCGTGCAACTTTTTGCAATGCATTTTAAGATCATGAAATGTCTCGTTTTAAATAAAACCAGTGAGTTTATTGGAGTCAGTGACTAACCTGATCCCACAGATATGTATGTAAAGGGTGTCCAAAAACACTGACCAAGGCTTTTATTCCTTAAATTTTGATCATAGACAAATACACAACCGCTAGTGTAAGAGTGAGCACTTCCCATTTTAAATTGTGCCTTCATGAGTCACGAACAATGGATCTCTTAACAAAAACGCTTTAAAATAACATTGCTTAATTATTAAGGACTAAGAGTTGATTTCTGTATTATTATCTGTTTTTATTCTATAGCCTGTGACACGTTAAATGTCTTAAGGTATATGAGCCTACCTTCGAGGCACTTGTTTTAAAAGCTAAATTTTAATGAAAAGTCCATGTTTTCAATTAAATTGTGGTATGAAACTAAAAATTTAAATACATTTTTAATGAAGTGCAATGTAAACTTTGAAATATTGGCAAATTTAAGGTACATTTTGGTCAGAAATTTCATTTACCCCACACCTCCTGTAACCAATTCCAATAAATATTTTTTAACCATACTTATACAGTACATAACTCAAATATTTAATGAGTAATGATCCAAAAGATTTGCAAAAATTCTAATAATTGTAAAAAAAATTAATTTTCATATGAAAACGCAGTATTTTTTTCTAAAAGAAAATTAATTTTTGAAGGAAAAAATGGTCATAAAATCAATAAATAAACACAATATATACGTAAAAGTATTACATTCTGTTTCGTAATAGAGTTAGCAGTGATCAAAATACACTGGCAAATTTTGAAATCAATATATCAAACACGTCATGAGAAATGGCATTTATCGTAAAGAATATTAACAAAAATACTTTTTTCGCATAATGCGCTTAAATATTTTATTATTATACTTAATATTCTTTCGGATTATTATTTCTTCCATAACTTAGCATATACAAGATAACTTATCGTATGTGGTACTTACATCGTTTATCGTTGTAGTATGTATAACTTATCGTATGTAGTTATCGTAGGAACAAAAATAAAAAGGTTTAAAAATCCTAATCATGTGGCCTATAAAATAAGCATATATTTTTTGTTTTTGTTTTCGGAAGATTTCCGGAAAACAAAGATGTTTTGGGCAGTCTCATGCCTTAAGTGTACTATATGTCTTACACCACCTCACCTTCTCCACTTATATCCATATAACAGGCTAATAAATACCCTCTATTCAAATTGTCAACATTTCTAAAAACACTTCACGGGATGCTTGCGGCTTAAAGTGCTCACTGATATTTTACTTCTCAAACTAAATCCCTGACACAGAATCGTATGGAACGTTATTTTCGATGCACCATGACGTCAGATGAGCAACTGCTCCTCACAACGCAAAGTGGTACTGAACGCATTAAAGTACTGATCCATGCCACTGTTTCTTATTTGTTAATTTGAAAGGGGGGGGAGGAGCACTTCAATTTATGCATCTGCCTTTTTCTATTTAAATCAATTCAATTTTGTTTTTTCGATTTTGAAATTTTGTCTCGAAACGTTGCTCAATAATCCTAATAGAATTTAGAAGTATATTTATAAAATAATACTACGAAAATAATACTACTAATATACATACGCTCTTACGGGGCAAAAATACTGTGAAAATCTAGAGATTTCACGGGAAAAAACATTGCAACGGGATGCTTCAACTGACGGTGAAGTTGTCATAGCGACCAGCGAGGAGAAAGAAAGGGGGAGTTAGAATATGTAGCTAGTTGAAAAATAAAAGAATTGTGTTGGTTTATTTGTGAAATAATTGAACCTGGGCACATTTCCCGAACGGTGTCTGGGATTTATATGTACCATTACGACACATAAATGGCGGGCCAGCAAGGATTAAGTTTCGTTATTGGATATTGTGAAATAGAAGGGAGGGAGGGTTAAGTGAAACTTATTACCTATTTCATTTACTGTTCTAAACATTAAATTTAAAATGTTCAGATTACTGAACGAGGCTTTACCTTAAAAAAAGGTCTGTACGACGCAATTGACAAAGTTAAAGCAAAAAGTTAACAAAAAGTTAGCATAACGAATTAAAACTTTGTCAAGACAAGTTGAAGAAATTAGATTGTGAATTTGCAGATATATTTTCAGCGTTTTATGAGAATGATAAAGATGATCAAATAGAAACTTATGTGTCACAACAAGAAGAGATAAATGGCACAATTTATGACTTAGAATCACAGTCCACAAAAAAATTGTCAAAGGAAAAGGTTACTTGTTCTGAATCAGAATAAAAGGCTGAAAATCAGAAACAAGCATGAAACTGCAAAAACTTGTGTTAAGTTCGATGGTGTTCTTTTAAATTATTTTCCCTTTTAGTTACAATTTAAATAAATCCATGAAAACGAAGAGTTAAGTTACTTTGTAAAATTTTATTATTTGGCGCACTGTATGCTCACGGTTGGTCGCGCATTTATTGATAGCTATCTCGTTACTGAGAAAACTATAAAGAAGCAATTTATGCATTAAAAAAGAGATTCGGCAATGCGGAATTACTTACAGAAGTTTACGTAAGGGAATTATTTAAAGTAGTAATACAAATTGTAGCAAATCAAAGGGAGAAGCTGCCTCTTAGTAAACTAGTTGATAAGTTAGTAGCTCATGTAACACCATTGGAAAACATGGCAGTTAATATTGAAAGTAATTCCCAGTGTCTTTTTCCGTTTATAGAATCATGTTTGTCCGAAGAGAATTTGAGGGCATGGCATAGAAGTTCTCGTAATCTCGATGAATTTAAAGAAAACACATTTGGCCAGCTGTCCCCCATACCAAGCCACACTCTGTGACTCATTAGTTAATGAAATTTTTACACAAGGAGGTGGAAAAGCGCGCGTTTTATTTGCTCCGAAGAATTTTCGAGACGTGAGTTCAGGACATTCGGCAAAGGATAGAATAAAGAAAATTGATAAAATCGTTCCTGTGACTGCGGGTTCTTTCATCGTAAAAGAAAATAAATGCATATTTCTGCTGGAAAATGCACGATAGTAAAGACTGTTCCACTTCGCGCTCTTTAAGTTTAAAGGAAAGAATTGCTATAGTTAACGGAAAAAAATGTTCTATTAAATTTTTTCGACCTGGCCATACAGCAAAATTTTGCAAAAGCAAAATCTGTTGTCATTTCTGTTCTGAAGATCACTTAGAGATGCTTTGTCCCCAGTTAACTCGCCACAGAGAGGAGGGCAAGAAGAGTGAGAAAACTGCAGATTCTCCCGAGATGGTGCGGAACATCATAACCAATAAGAAATGTTCCCGAGACGTAGCTCTTATGACCTTGAAAGTAATATATTAGGTAATGAAACCAAAAGAGTATGGGTGCTGTTAGATACTGGCTCTCAAAAGAGTTATGTCTTATTCCACTGCCAAAGAATTGAAATTGAAATCTATCTCAGCTGAAAGTTTAGCATATACCTTATTTGGAGGGGCATACATAGAAGCTAAGCCTTATTAAAAATTCCATATTCGACTTTGTCGTCCAAATTCAAAGAAGTCCCATAAAAAAGAATTTTGGATCAAGAGGTTATTTGTGGTGATGTTCCCTGTGTTCCGAAATACCCGCTGCTAACAGAGCTCAAACAGAATAAAATGAGCATATGAATATGTTTTTCGTTATCCAATTTTGCTTCCCTCCAAAACTCATTTAGTCGCATGCTTAGTCAGAGAATTGCACGTTGAGAAACGCAAAACTGAGAGACAATTTTTTTGTTCTCGCATCTAGACAAGAAAATTAGGAGTGTCATAACCAAATGTACTGTCACAAGAGATTCAACTCAAAATCATTTAATACTCCACTGTTCCATTTGCTTTGGACCGAGTTCGTATTGTAGCTACCTTTGAGATTGCTGGCATTGATCCCTGCGGACCTTTTTTCTTAAGAAATAGACATAAGGCATGGATTTTCTTATTCTCCTGTGTCATCCACAGGGCAGTACATCTGGAGCTTGTAATGTCTCGGATGCTTTTGTACAAGCAAAAGATTTATCGCCAGACGTGGACAACCGTCTACGATCTACACGGACAATGTGCCATTACGGCACAAATACAAAATAAATCAATGCAGGTATGAGTTACAAAATCAGGTTTATTAAACACTGTGTCCATCATGTTACAGAAGGTGCTCAAAATTCTTGTCATCTGCAAAGATACAAGTCTCACAACGACGAATCATGGATTAGCAAACGAGCTCAAACAGTTCAAGGTAGGCTAATCGACTCTTAAGATATTTTTGAAGATACAAATGGGCTGCTGCCCGTCCATTTCCATTACCTTCTCCATACACTAGATGTATATTTGCCATCTGTTCATTGCTGTACAACTTCATCTTACTTCCTTAACGTCTTTGACTGGAATGATGATGAGCCTTGTTGCTCAATTTACTTTAGGACAAACAGCGCCCTGTAGTGAGCATACATGACGTTTCTGTCTATATGTTTCTGTGTAAAAATGATTCGTTTTTGTATGACTGACCTACCCTTGAAATTTGTTGTAACATTTTTGAAACATCCGCATAATCTAAATTGAATAGCTTTAGAAATCATATAACGCTACAGTCTAATTCGCTTATAACGAGCTCGGAGAAACAGCGGTATTTGTTATAACCGAATGCTCGTGAGAAAAAGTTTAGAAAAAAGGATAAAAATTCAGGCGTATTTACTATGTTAATTTTTTTTAATTCCTGTACTGTACAAAAGAAACTTATTAATTTGCTTAAAACTGTCGCATTCCTTTTTTCTTCTGCTATAATTGTTTGGAGAATACTCATCGTCATTTGCACCCCTACGTTCGGAAAAATGTTTGAAGCTTTTCTGCACACTCTAAAGCCATCGAGTATGCTTTGAGGGAGGTTTGAGATTTTAAATTCTTCTGAATTCCTGGCTTTCATTGACTATCGGAATGCTACAGGATTTTTTCTTACAAAGGATTAGCCACGCTGGAGATCAATATAAATATTATGTAAAGTAAAAAATATGGCTCGCTATAATCGAGTTATAGTCGTTAAAAGCAAATTTTGCTCCCGTTGACCAACCAAGTATATTTCCGATTTCCTCGTTAAATCTGGGCTCGAGATTAGATTCGACTGAATTATATAGCTATAATATAACATTTAAAAGACTAAGAAATTTTTCAATACTATTTTTGCACTACTACGAATAGTTTCCCAATTGCCGAAGTGTCAGCCCTACTGAACGTAATAGGGGTTAAAAAGCGCATTACTAAAGCACGACTTTTACTGATAGTCTTCTTGGCATTACTTTATGACAGATATCGATTGCAAAATTTGTAGTGCATAAATTTTTTTTAGAAAGAAGTAAATAAATTTAATTCCAAGTGTATGGTAACTCTCGACTTATAAAAATGTGCTTTATCTTAGTGGATCATAAACTTTGAAGGATAAGACAAGTACCCATAATACATGAACTCTTACATTTACTTTAATGAGTATACATGTCAGATTTGTTTATGCATCGGCAACTACTACTAATAATATTTGCTTTTATTGTCTGTTAAAAAAAAAAATGTGCTCAAGATGAATATCAGATTCCGTCACTATTTTATTATTTTCTTTTCTGAAGGCATTAGCTTCATATAATCAAGAGTTATATATAACAAAAGTTTTAATTTTCATATAATTATATAAAAATAAATATTTCCTAGTTTATATATATCCTTTCAAAATATTTTGTAAATGAAAATATGAGTATAGTTAATAATTCACCACTGCGTAAAAACAAAATGCCCTAATTAGGAAAGTAAAATAAAATATTTAATGATGTTTGAAATAAAATATTTGATGTTTCTAATGCTCATACGTAAAAACAGTAAATCTTATTTTTATAACGTATGCACTAGCAAAAAAAAAAAAAAAAAAAAAAAAAATACGAATTTGAAAATAAAAGAAAAATTCAGACAAAAAGTATTAATTTTATATATGTAATTAGTATATTTTTCTAAATATACAAATTTTATTTTTTATTAATTTTATATATGTAATTAGTATATTTTTCTAAATATACATATTTTCTAAATTAGTATATTTGTCTAAAAAGTTCATAGCAGTAAATTCCCATTTTTATGTGTTTAAACATAAATTTTTTTAAATATCATTACTTTTATGCAAAATATGCAAAATATTTGAAAATTGTGATAATTATTTAGAAACATATTACACAGTAATTGATGCAAAATCTTCAAAATATATTACATGTATTTTCTTCTGTTTGATGATAGAGGTAAATGAATGATAATTGTTAGATCTAGCAGAATAATATATTAATTTCTTAATGTAATTTTTATCAATATAATTTATTTTTTCTTTGTTAATTCATCTTCATTTTCTTCACATTCATCTTCAATTCTTCTCAATTTTCGTATTTTGTTTTTCATTTTCTAAGTTTTGTACTCTTTCAAACATCCAATTCCCCATAGAAATACGAAACAATAGTAACGTATCTAAAATATGCACTGCTATTTATTTTTAGACAAAAAAATACGTAACTAAATTTAAAAGAATCACACAAACTTTTTAGGAAAAAAAAAAGAGTTTTAGATACCTGGTTATTTAAGAGTTAAATATTGATTGTGTGTGAAAGAATAACAGCCATACTCACCAAACACTTCATACAAGGATAAATTTAATGGTATAGCTGTCGGTTGGTTGGTTGAAGTTATGGCACAGAATCCAGATAGGGCATACGAAAATCAAACACACATGTATTAAATTCATCTGTTAGATCACGATTTTTCATACCACCCATGAATTTAACACGCGTGGATGAAAGGTTGAGAGCTTGTTCTCCTCTTCTCGAATCGCTTAAGAGTATGGTCGTGTGTTCGATTCTCACCCAACCACTGGTTGTTCACGTTTTATCTACTGTGAATTTCCTGTCGTTGTATAAGTAAAGACTGTCATAGTGTTGTGCACTTTATTCGATGAGGATTTATAAGCGGGTTCTTGAAAACAATCGAACAAGTCTGAAAATAAATGTTCTAAATACAACAACACTATTTTACCAATTTCGGATATTTAACTGCACAATAATTTGCTTCATTTGATTAATGTTTTACAAACACCTAGTATCAAAGTTTATTACGAAAATATGTCTTCGACCATTATATTTATAGGCTTGGTGTTTTGTACAAGGGTGGTTTATCCACCCGTTTTGCTTGCATTGTAGCAATCGGATATTTATTCATTGTGACTACTAATTTGTGAGTGCAAATTCCACAGCATACATGGCGGATTTATTAGGCATTATTTTCCCAAAAGTTTTAGCAGAGAGAACCAACGGTGTCCCTTTGGACTTTCACTTTTCTTTTGCTCTTCAGAATTATCTTCGTCGCCAACGCCAGCAACTAAGAAAAGAAAAATAAATAAATAAACACACTTTTTTCGATTAGTTTATAGCAATTTTAGCATTTACAGCCAAACTTTAAGAGGCAGTTGCAAACATCCAATTGCTGCTAGCTAAAGCGTTAGTTATTGTGAAAACATTGCTGCAATACGAATACATACTTAGCTACAAAGTGAATAGTAATGGAATTGGTATTAAATATACTGACATACAATCAATAGCTAGATGCTGTAAAAAGTGTAATTCTAAAATAGATAGCAATCTATTAGAATAACATTTTTAATATCTATTAAGCTTCAGTTATTGGGATAACATTGCTATATCAGGAATACTGCTATTGCTACAAATTGGTTAACAATGTGTTATATTTTTTATTATTTGTTGTAATTTAATGGGGGAGGATATTGTTAAGATTTATTTATAAGGGGAGCCAATGATCATTATAATGGTTAGTACAAATTTTGCGCTGTGCATATGAGAGAAATATTAAATCTTACCTGAAATGTATCCACATAAGGATACCGCTAAATCCTGAAATTTAGTTTACTCAAATAATAACTCTATTTTTTCAGACATGTCTTTATTTATTTGTATATTATATTCATTGCACATACAGTTTATCAACACATCCTAAATATGTCATTCAATAATAATTAATACTTTATGATCAATTATCTCAGAGAATTATACTAAAATATCGGGTACCCTTCAATTTTGAATATTAACAAATTTATTTCAAAAAGTATTTTTACTTATGAAAGTATTTATCTAGAAAATTCTTCAAACGATTAAATCCCTTTCGTACTATAATCATTTAAACATTACTTATACCAACACAATCCACTAAAAAAATCATTTCAAAAACACTAAAATACTTTTTATATACATAATAGGGTAAAAATAAATTTATCATACCATGTTGGGGCAGATGTAGTAATACCTCTCGAGTTCACAATTTCTCCCGCATCAGTTTTACAAATTTTCGAAGTTCATAATTCTCAAGTTTCACTAATTTCGCGATACATTGTCACTCAGTCCACAATATTACGGTGTCTCAAAAAGTCTGTGAGATTTTCTATGCTATCACCAAGTCCACGATATTGCGATAATTTAGCGTTCCTCTCATAGTTCATAGTCCACGATATTGCGATGGCCTAGCGTTCTTCTGATAGTTCATTTCTCTAATTTTGATTTCGTATACAGTTGGTGCACCACAAAATTCTTCATCAGCTGGAATAGTTCGATCTTATAAGAAATGATTTTTGTAATCAACGAAATTCTCATAACTTAGACGAAAGAATTTTCAAACTCTTCATCAGCAGGAGTAGGCGATATTTCCTAAACGAGGGAATAGATGTATCTGCGGAACAGTTGATTTCAGACGAAATGATGACTATCAACGGAATTCTTATAACTTAGATGAAAGAATTTTCAAAATGTTCATCAGGAGGGATTTCCGAGTGGCAGGCATTAATTTCTTCAAACAGCGACGAAAACATCCAGCCGAAGGCATCGGTCAATTTCAGGAGAGTGACTTTCGATCTTTTTAAGTGAACGAAATTCAAGTACATGTAATAATGTAGATTACATAATTAGCTGGGAAGAATGAATAGTCGAGTAGTGGCAGTCTGTAAGTTTTCTTTGAAAAATTTAGTAATTTTCAATATTGGGCAGAGATAGAAGTGGCAGGCATTAATTTCTTCAAACAGCGACGAAAACATCCAGCCGGAGGCATCGGTCGATTTCAGGAGAGTGAGACAGAGGTCTCAAACCCTTCAATCTTCCGAGAGGCCTGGCTTGCTTTTTTGAAATTTTTAATGCAACTGACAAAACCGTTACCGAAGTTCTATCGCTTGACTTACGCCAATTTGGCTAATTCTTATGTTTTTGGCACAAAGTCACAGTATCCACTGCATATTTTCAATTGTAGCCAATAGAGATAAAAATTCACATGGGGGTTCCCTTTTCCTTGTAAACCTGAAAATTATGAGTTTTTTGACTGTGTCTGGCGAAAAGATTATCCCTGCGAAACCGTCTGTGTCTGGCGAAAAGATTATCCTTGCATCGGCGTTACGTTGTTTACAGAAATATGATATCACCCAGTGTGGTCTGAAGATCCCTTCTCTGAAAATTCGATGTCTGTGCGGTCCCGGTGAAAGAACTCTGGGAACTTAGGGGGGAAAAAATGTGTTTCATACTTGAAGAATCTTAAAAACTTCGCATATACTTGTACTTTTTCCAGAGCATGATTGAAAAATGTTATGCCTTCGCATAACACAATGGTATCGCAATTATGCATACTATATACAGGTGGTTGTAATAAAAAGTGCAGTTCCAAAAAAAAAAAGGATTGGTGCAATCTGATGTTGATATATCAAGATTAATCTATTTCTATTGAAAATGACTTCAAAACCTTCAAAAATAAGGGATCCCCCCCTCCATAACAATTAGGGACTGTTCTCTTCTGCTCTATTCCTCAACAAATACCTTCATCTATAAATTTGATTAAAGAATTAGACACTATTGTGGGATTGCTAAAATAATAAAGTTAAAAATTAACTCGCTCAGGGAAAGAACAAAAATGTTAAGGTTTTCTTCACAATGTATTCAACGGGTTGGAATAAGCAAGAGGGGAGGGTCATAGAGATTAACCTAACCCCTTGAACTAACATACAAACATCTTTCCACGATTACAACAGCAAAGACTTCCCTTCTTCACGGACAGTTAGCTATTTCCCCTGCGTTGGAGAGTCTTCTTAGTTGCGTGTTTGTAATGATGGGAGAGAACAGCTTAAACATGCATCCAGTATTCAAAATTTGTGGGAAAAAAATGGATACTGGCAAATGTTTAGAAAAACTACCATAAGTATGTTTTAACGTTAGCAAAACAACTAATTTTGAAAAAAGCAACTATAATTAGAAAAATTAAGCTCTAAATCCTTCTTTCAGAATTTATAGGAAAAAATATTAAAGTTTACTAGCTCATTCACCCGTCGTTGGAGGGATAGTGTGAACTAAGTAGTTATTAAGAGTACTGGATTTCATCGGAAATGTGTAAAATTTCACATCAAATCAACCTGAAGTGTATTTGTTGCAAAATCTCTGTTGGACAGATAGGTTTGTTCGCACGTGTTTGCTTGAGAGTTCAGAGCGTCTAGAAATTTCCTGGAAATAGTCAAGTTTTAGGGCGAAACACTAACTTTATAGCTTTTAGAAAGTCGCCGAAAAATCATAAACGCACAGTGCACATAACATCACAAGCAGTAATTCAACGAGTAACAGTCAGTGGGACCAAACGACTTTCCCACAAACTGCAATTCACATGCAAAAAGGACAGTCCGCAATATAACTCATTGGAATACACGAACAGAAGTCTCAACTGTTCCACAGCATACACTATCAAAAATACCGTACAATCTTTATTATCCAACATATATGGGACCAGGAAACCGCCAGATAATCAAAAAGTTCTAGATTATGAAGATCTCTTGGTTTTGACACAAACTAATGTCATGTGATTTCGTTTGATTGACATGTAGTACACTAGATAAAATACACTACAAAATACAATAGGCAAACGAGAAAAATGACGAAAGAGGGAGGGAAGCGCAAGAGCGGCCTTGCTTGTTCACATCCGCGGTGATCGGCTGATCGGGAGATAATATCATGTCTTTCTCAATAACGGCGGATTATTGAATGTGCCGGACTAACCAACCGCCGGATTATCAAGAGTGTACTGTAGTCGAAATTATGACGCTTCTGAACGAAGAACTGTTCCATGGCTGTCACCAGTAAACCTGCTCTCTCAACCAGTTGTAACAACTCACAACTGACTGAGTGGGCTGGTTTTCTCTTCTATTTTTTAGTCTTCGGCGAATTTTCTCGGACAATATCTGCATTATCTGATGCAAGAATGTTCCGTATCTTTCACGCAGTTGTACTGCGTATTACTAATGTTATGCGGAACAGTTCACATTGCAGGAAACATAAAAAAATCCCGACAAATGTCGCCACTCTTGGCAATTTTTAGAGAAATAGCACTAAATTTACTGCTAAAACTAAGTTTTCAAAACTGAAAAAAACTAAACGACATTGTCAATATTTGCCGAGAAACCGCGAACTCTAATGTCATGCAAATGGAAATTTAAAGATCAATATCTCGAGTTCTAGTTAACCCATTTACATAAAAGTAAATGCAAAATTCAATTAGGCGTGTGGAATAGGGTGGTGCGAAAAACAATTTTTTTTTTAATTCGAAATGTCACCATGTGCAATAGTAGCGATTTTGATAGTAAAATTAAAGCCTGAAATTCGGATGAAATTGTTGATGAAATCTTAGGGCTCCTCAAGATCCACGAATTTTGGAAATTATAGGAAAAAATGCTTTAAAATCAACTGTTCTTTTCATTAAAGAAAAAAAAATTATGAAATGTCACCAGGTTATTTATTTGCACTTTAGAATATATAAACATTTTTAAAAAGCTAGTAGATGTAAAATTAATTCTAAGGCCTCCCCAAATCCCTTAAAGTTTGCCAATTTTAGTCCAAAAATAGCCCAATACATTGGATAAACAACTCGTCTACATTCACTTCATTACCAGCATGAGCTTGATATTATCAAATCTCACCCTCTCACATACTTTTCTTAAACATCGTCCTGATTTTCAGCTTGCATTCTTCTTTAAATTATTAATTATTAAAGCGGGAAAGGGGGGGCTACCGCCCCCCCCCCTTTACGAGAAAAAAGAAATTAATGTAAAAGATCCTATTTTACTTCCATAAAATGGAAGTATAAGTCAATCTTCTAACTAATTGCCCCCACCGACAAACTAACCTCCCCCGATAAACTTGCATTAATCCGCCACTGTCTGGTCACAAGATCATAGATTTCTTTCTTGACGGAAGAAGGGATGAAACTCTTACAATTACAAAAATGGATTATAGCAAGTGGCATAAGAGAAAAGTATGGGAGGAACATGTAGTTAAAGAGCCCGGTCCTGTCTATTTGGGAAATTTTGCACCGAAGAGCAAGTGTTCAAAGGACATTTTCAATGGTATCTTCAGCTTATCAAATGAGAAAGCTTTTGATTTATTAGAATTAGCCTTTATTTGAACAAATATGTCAATTTCATTTTAACAAACTGCCTTTATGCCACCTTATGGAAGCAGTCGACCGGAAAACATCAAGACCAAGCGCATTCAGTGGATTAATTGGTAAGTCCCTGAAGACGTGCACTAAAGTTCCTATCATTAAGTTCCAGGAAATTGAATTTTCGCTTGAGTCCGATATTGACTTTGGAGATCTTAGCAATGATCAACTTTATTTGTGAGACATTTGAAAGGCTGTTTCCTCTGATTATTGCCCACAAGATCTTGCAAATAGAGACCCTGGAAAACTTTCCCATTCTCGCTGGCTATCGTTCGGAAATCGCATTTTTCGTTTCTATTTTGGAACATCTTATCTAACACCAAAACTTATTGTATTAGCCACATCAAGAACGTAGTAGGAACAGTTTCAACAAGCACTCCGAAACTGTTTCTACGTTACGTTACGTTAACTTCAGTTTGAGGGTATCCCTGAAGTCATGGGCAAAACTACATGTAAAGATGGCAAGATAAAATACATATTAAGAAGCAATTTTTTGCATAACAATGAGGAGTGGGGGGGGGTCATATATGGAAAGTGTAAGCGGAAAAACAGGATATGCTAAAAAAAAGCTTTTAATTTAAATAATATTAGTAAGTATTACAGTAAGTTCTCAGATGTGCCACCATGAACATGGAGTACAAGCCTGGTATCTCTAGCAAGTGATTGCCGTGTCCTTTTTAAGGTGCCAGCCATTTCGCGAACAATTGCAGCAGCGACTTCGTAATGAAAGTATACGCGCCAATAGTTCAGAATCAATTGTAACAGTGCCTTTCAGGATGGCCCAAAGAATTTGCAATATTTTATAACTATAATAATGACTGATTTCAGTATCTCCCAGATAATTTAAAGGGTATAATAAAAAACGTTGTGCAAAACAACGCGTATTTTGCTCATGCAGAAAATGTACTCGCTGCAATGTTATTCGACGACAGAATATCTGTCCATCATCTTGCCATTCAGCGTATCATAAAGGCCAGAAAATCTGCGGAACTAACAACGAACATTAGAAGGTCTCAGATACCAAAGGCTAATTTCGAAAGCAATGACTACATTGACCTTATCCATTGGCAAGAATGTATTCTGACTGAGCCTCCCATCACAAAGAAATGGACAAATAGTGTGTTACAGGAATTACTGAAGTCGGATAAACATCCAAGCTCTTGCGATAAATTTCTAAAAATACCTTACCATTCTCAAGCAGTTAAGAGGATGATTCAGATTGTGTCAGAATCTGCTCTTCATGTGTGTGGCCTCCATGCAAGAGACGGATTCATCCAAGCAAAAACATTCGATAGGAAGCTAATGCCATGTTTGGAAAAAAGTCTGATTTCCGAGTGAAATAACCGACTCCTAACATGAGAAGGTAAGGCTAGTATCTTCTATATTTGCATATCTTTGCGTACCATTTTCGGTGTAAAACGCTCAACTTCAAGGAATTTGGGGAGGCCTAAGAATTAATTTTACATCGGCTAGCTTTTTACAAAACTAATGTTTATCTACTCAAAAGTGCAACTAAATAACCTGGTGACATTTCATATTTTTATTATTTTTTTAATGAAAAGAGCAGTTGATTTTAAAACATTTTTTTCTATAATTTTTAAAATTCGCGGATCTTGAGGAGGCCTAAGATATTAAACAATTTCATCCAAATTTCAGGGTTTAATTTTACTATCAAAATCGCAACTATTGCACATGGTGACATTTCAAATTAAAAAAAAAAGTTGTTTTTCGCACCACCCTAGTGTGGAACATGAATTTCAGACCAAATTAAACCATAGAAAAGCTGATAAACACAAGAACTCATAATAATAATAATAATAATAATAATAATAATAATAATAGTAAGAACAATAATAATAATATATGCATACTGGTGCCCAAAGTTAAAGTTACATTTAAAATGTCGACGGTTATCTGCAAAAGAGTATTGAGAGTATGGTGTGGCAATATTTCATCGAATGCCAGTCATTGACACTTACAGCATTTTTTATTTCTTTGAATACCTTTTAGAATTCTTAACTGTTTATTAATTTGTATAAAAAAGGACACCACTCGCTTTTGAGAGAGAGGGGGAAAATCGTGTTCAATATTAGTTTTCAATTAAAAGTAATTATTTGAATAAATAAATATTGAATACAGGAGATAAAAACTGTACATTTTCTCTTTTTCTCATTTATATTTTACAAGGAAAAAATACACAGATTTTAAAGAAACGAATCCCTCACAATCACATGCATTTTTTTTTTAATTAACGTGGGACTAACTTTATAATCATGCATTATTTTCATCAAAGGCAAAATTAAGGTTTTTTTCCCCCAAATTAAAAAAAAACGAAAGAATTGCGAAATCCTTTATTTTTCTGCTTCTTATAAATCAATATTATATTTTTTATAGCAAAAGGATGCGAGAGTCAGTAAAATACTTGCCTCTTTTTTCTTCTGCTGCTTTCGTAGAATTCTCTGAAAAATAAAAATGTTCAGCGCTACAAAAAAAAATCTATTTTTTTAATAAATATATTGAAAAATGTAAACTACTTTTACATTACCACTCAAGCACTAGAATAAGAAACAGAACACAAAATACAGTTCTATAAATAAAAACCCGATTTAAGAGAATTCAGCATTTCGTAAAATCTCGTTGAATAGCCTTAGACGGACTTATACAGAGAGGCGGATTTATATAAGGGATATAAAAGGTGCTTGGATTGTGGTTGCAGCTGTCTTAGACGATTTAAAAGTTTTGTTTTTCTAGAAGAAGTAATTTAAGCGTCTTAAAGAAAGACATCACTTTCTATTAGATTGCTTGAAAGTCACGATAAACATAGTTGGGTTATTTTTCAATAGCACAATAGTTAGTACACAATACAACACTAAAAATTTAAACCGAAACTTTTCTTTTAAAGTTGCAAAGACGGAATAGTTGAAAATAAAAAATAATTAGAAAAGTATAGTATTACTGAAATCTAACATACAGCGCTATGTTTTTCGTTACATAACATTTCGTTTCATAATATACAGCGTTAGGAAAATTTTCTTTAATGGGATTTGTACAGGATTTCCAAATAATAATAATAAGAAGAAGAAGAAGAAAAAGTAAGAAAATCTGAAATACTATCAGCTTTTAAATAAGCACTAAAGTGCTATATATTAAAAGCGTATCGTAATTTATGCGTCGTCTCTACTTTTTTTCCTTCTTCCATTAAGTTGGAAAATATATCACTATTCATATTTTTCTTCCTTGTTCCATAAAACCCATTTTTGGAATCGAAATCGATCTTCAAATTGCCTACTAAAACTATTTTATAATCTTGGCAAAGTATATTCCAACAATACTTCACCCTTTTAAATATTGTTTCAAATGCGCATCATATAATCCATGAGTGTGCCGTGTTTGTCGTTCTTGGGTTTGATTCTTACTTTAATGCCCCGACTCTCGCCAAGGTGGCGATAATTCAACACATGCAGTTATCATGACGATTTTTTGTATTTGTGTAGCAACCGCAATTTAAAATTAAAATGGCGATTTGAAACAACATGTAAGTACAACATTCCATTACTTATTTATTTATTTTGGGTTGCCAACTAATGTAGTTTTAATAATTAAGTATTCTTAACTGGTGCGTTTATCACTAATTTGTTCACTTTAGTTTTCATCTAGTTCTTTTGGGAGCGTTGAAACTTGTGCCTAACTCCTAGAGACCCATGACTGCAAAGCTCCTAAGTGCAGCGATTTTTTAGGTTGGCGAGAGTGTAGGCGCTAAAATAGGAATCAACTCTTTCTTTCTCCGTAAAACACATCTTTTGAATCGAAATCTATTTTAAAATCGCCTACTGAAACTGTTTTACATTCTTCTCCAGGGATATTCCAGCTATACTTCACCATATTAAATACTGTTTGGAATACACACCATAATCCACGAGTGTGCCGTGTTTTCCTTCCTTGTTCCGTAAAAGACTTCTTTGGAATTGAAATCTATACTAAAATCGCCTACCAAAACTATTTAACAATTTTCGCCAGGCATAGTCAAAATATACTTCACCTTTATAAGTACCATTTTGAAAGTGTATCATAATCTATGAGTGTACCGTATTTGTCTTCTCTGTTCCATAAAACACTTCTTCGGAATTGTAATCTATATTGAAATCGCCTACTAAAACTACTTTACAATCCTCGCAAGGCATTTTCTAAGTATTCGTAATATATTTATAATAAATTGTCGTGTTTTGGCACCAAACTTAGCGATCCATTATCAAAAATTGCATACCTTGTGCGACTTTCAACTTTTTATTAACGCCCCTCCCTCCCAGCCTCCGCGTTATCTGGTAAACACATTTGAAAAGTTCATGGCTACAAAACATGTCTCGAAGATCGCGTAGACAGAAATCTAGGATTGAGCAAAATAGCACCTTAGTGCTTAAAAAAAATCCAGACAATTTAGAACCACATTTAATAACCTCGTGAAACATTTTTCTTACGTGGCCAATCAAACTGAGAAAAATTACTTTCAGCAAAATAATTTCTATATTATTCACCATAAAAACTTACTTTTCCCATTGCAGTTGTACAGACGGTTGATTTTTATCAGGTCTTTCTCGCTGAAGCCTTCCCTCTGACCGATTTCGGTGCCGTTTTCGCGTACGATGATGGTCGGTTCGCTCTTGTTCACGGCGAAATCGAACATGCCGTAGTGCATCACCGAGCTGTAGTCGTACGTCAGATTGAAAGTTTGCGCCGTGTCAGACGATCGCTTGTCGAAATTCGCTTCGGACCCTGATAGATATTTCAGTAATGGGAATAAAAAATACACCATATGAATAATACATAGTGTCGTATAAAAATAATTAATTGTAAATCTCATGCTTGATTAGTCGATGTAAAAACTTAAAGGAAAATGAAAAATAAAACTTTAAATTAGAATGAATAATTCAATTAAATTTGTAGTCATGTACATGGCAGAAATATAAGTAAGAATGTATAACACAGATCATATTCATTACGAAAATATTAAATGTACAAAAAATGCTCATTATGCATTTAACAAAAACTTTAAAGCCTGCAGTAAAATTAATAAATTAAGTACTTAAATTTTTGTTCTAATCTAAGATGAAAAGATTAATCAATTTCAGGTTGCAAGATATCGCATTGCTCAAAGAAAATGATTACTTTTTGAAAAACTTTTAGAAATTATTTTTATGAGTCGTCTGCGCATGCTGATTTTGAGGTTGCATAGGGTTCTTGAGGCAATGCATTATATTCCTTTTTAATATCAATCGCAGTGGCAGAATCGTTGTTGAAGACTGGTGGCAAGCTGCCAATCAACTCTTGAGAGCGTCCCACGCGTGATCGATTGGATTTAGGTCCGAGGACCTTGCGGGCCAATCCGGACGTTATTCTTTATCTCAAAAAGTTCTGCGACAGCCTCTGTACGATGAGATGTAACGTTTTCGTCAGTGACATACCAAGAAAATTTCCATGGGGAGAGGGTGTTACGGCTACTGCATATGTATATATATGTTGGTGTGTATGAAGAAAATGCATTTTGTAAAACAAAAAATTCCCTCATAGGGGGATGGGGGTTATAACCCCCCTAACTCCCCCCGCCCGTAGCTATGCCACTGGTTTTCGTCAATGAAGAGGATCTGAGGACCCATAGCACATCTGAAAAGACGCACGTAAGGAAAAAGAATCTCTGAACATGTACAATACCGTGCACTAGTAACTAAACCTTCTTAGGAGATCAGTACAGCTACTAATCATAGCTTCTAGCCATAACTATTCTGTAGGGGAGAAATGAAACAGAATCAGGCAATATCGTTTGAAGGAAAATTACTGTCGTCTTTCCTTTATATCAAATGATTTTGTCCTTTCTTCAAATTTTCGCGCGCTCCAGTGGTAACAAGAACTGAACAACAAAGAACGATTGGTCTCAGAACTGTTCCCAGGACCCGATTATGACAAACTGGGGCCCGAGACAGAAAACTCTATGGAGGCCCCCTACATTTTGTTATTATGTCTGACAACCATACTTTATGTATTTTTTCTATGTTCGCATATAAATGTTTGTCATGATTAAATGTATCCAACATGAAATGTACTAATATTAGATAAATGAGAATGTTTATGAACATTAAACATATGAAATATCAACATTATGAAATAATCTTTATTAAAAATGCAACTAAAAGCATGACTTTTTCATAATAATATTAATCGTAATCGGCAAATTCCTATTTATTGGTTCCTCATTCTCGCTGAATAGCCACTTAGAAAGCTTTAGTAGGTCCGGCAACTTGCCACGTAATCACTTAAAATCTAGCAGCCATCCTAGTTACCATTCTTTTTGCAGAAATTGTTATTCTGCTGTGATATTTTTTCTATGGTGGGGTAGAATTAAGAAAAAAAATATTTTGGCTATTTGTAACTTAATTCATAACTGAAAAAACTGGGCATTTACTACATTGTAAAAAAGAGAGAAAAAGACCTTAAACTAAATTCACATACTGTAATAATTTAGGGGCCCTTCAAAATCTGGGCCTGGGGCATATGCCCCTCTTGCCCCTGCAATAACCAGGGTCTGACTGATAAACAGTTACCACTGTTAAAAAAATTAAACATACATATACTTAATTCAGGAAATTACTTTTAGAATATTAAATTTTTCACTTTTTAGATTATTCTGTCAAAAGAAGCCTTTCAGAAAACAGGAAATCACGATGCCTCTGCACGCATAAGCCTTTAAAAAATATTATATAGCTACATCCTTATTTATTAGAGAAATTCAGTGAAATCACAAGCAATGGAACAAAATATCCACAGGAAATACCAAACATGATTGTTCTCCCATAGGCAGGTGATCAATAGTTTTGTCTGACAGTATCTAATTAAAGTTCGGTAGTTTCCGATTTCAATTCGGTTTGGTTGCCCTCACTGGAGTTTAATCCTGGGTAAGCATTTCGTTCAAAATTTTCAGATAACTTGATATATTGTTTTCACTAAGGACTTAGCGCCGTTAATGCTTTTCTATTCCCTTTAATGTGCGTGCGTATTTGTCAAAGTTGTTCAAATTACTTTAATGTATATTTTTCGGCATTCGAATTTCAGATGAATGCGAATGCCCTGTTGTAATTACTCGCTAATTGATTAAAGAAATGCGTTAATGAATGTTGACTTCTAAAGTATGGAAACATCGTGCAGGGGCATGTCCTTATATTTATTGATTTTTGAAGTGTATGATGTAACACTTTTGGTGACTGAGACGCGCGATTTATTAACGTAGGATTACTTATCGTTGCTTAATTCTTCTTCTTTTTTTTTACAACCTCATAAATTTGCCCACTTAAGCGTTAGACGTGGCAAAACACCGACATTATTCTTTCGTAAAACTCTAAATTAGGTATTTTTTGATGCAATAAATCCATATTTTTTTCCCTCAAACGATTTATCCCCACTCTATCTTTGCATGGAGACCATATTTTAATAAAAATGACGATTCAAAATTATTCAATAATTTTTACGAATAGCATTTCTGTTCATTGCTTGGATTCAAGAACGTAAATCATTTTATGCAACCGAAAATCGCCAAGCATGTCAACCATGATTCATTTTTTTCTGTTTTTTATCAAATTCTTCTAAAATAACTCGAATTTCAAAATTTAAATCAACAGATTGACGTCCTTGAATTTTCCCCCAATTTTTTATACTTATCACGTGCTCGAATGTGGTCTGGTTCCTAATAATATAAACCCCTTCTGGTTCCCGAGTCCGATAGCTTTTGAAGTAACTCAATAACTTGCAACGATGTTCAATTATTTTTTTAACAGTGGATCAATATGGACGAACGTAATTTCAACACTAAAATAAATAAGTGTTGTATTACATTTCCGTAGTAGATTTTTCAGAACAGAAATTCCGTTTGTTTTCATGAATGATGCTTGTATTATTGTTACTGAATTTCACTTGAAAAAAAAACTCTTTAAAATCTTACCATTTAGAATATTGCTGTACACAATTGTCACGAAGTCATCCCGATCAGGTCTATTCTGCTCGTGGAAAAATCCCAGGGCATGCATAAGCTCGTGGATAACGATACCTTTTACGAAACAGTTTTCATTGAGACTAACTGTGTTTGACTTATCTGGAATTTTTCCGACGACAGCACTGCATCTGAAAAATACATTATATTACTCGTAGGGTAATTGAGAAATTTTACTGCTACTCTAAAGCTTTAACAAAAGAGAATTTCGGTATTTCTCCTGTACAGTTCTTTAAGAGCTACAAATAAATCGGACATTTATGAAACCCACTAAGCCGCGATATGACAACTTTTAACCCTCTCGTCACCCTGAACCTCATACGAGGCTCCTACTTCAAATAGCAATGTTTAGAGAGAAAACAATTGAATTTAGTATTTTTTTCTTTCAGTGATATCAGTATCTTTAATTCATGTAGAAAGTATATGAGGCTCTTAACTAGATGCATAAATCGGGCCTAGATTGCAGTACTAGTCAATTTAGATCATTTTTTACAGTTTTCGCTTCATTGTTTCAGGAGAGAAATTAAGAAAATATTTACGCTGTTTTTTACCGTTTTTTTTTCTTTTTAAGGTAAGTATAGTTTTTTTCTTATTCCTCAACCTTTACCTAATATGTGCATCCTTTTGAATTAATTTTAGCAAAACAAAATGCTTCGAAAATGCAGAAATTAATATTAGAAAAATTTAATATTAATCGACATTAGAAAAAAATATTTTTGCATGATTTATAATAGTATTTCAGATGCATTAAAAGCTTGACAGATTTTTCTTCTCTGATTTTTCATAATTCGGTGACGAGAGGGTTAAGGAATAAACAAAAATTGTTCAGCTCAGAAAAGGAGGGGTTTTCCAGGACTTTTTGGGTTTATTATAGTAATTTGCCTACAACGAATGTAGACGGTTTGTAATATTTTTTAGAACTTTCCAACAAGGTTGAAAAGTGTTTATGATTTTGGTTTGCCTACGTCCGACCGTGCTCTAACTCCCGTAAATATGCATCGATTTCTACGAAATTGATATACGTTGTTCCTAGGTATTGCACCATGCACTCTATTGAAAATGGTGTATGCAGCATTTATAGGTCTTCAACAGGACAGCTCAATAGATTTCCAATACATTATGCCCTATGGGCAGTCGTTCATTAAAGCGTATTTTAGAGATATTCGGCTATTCAAATGAAACAAAATTTATGCATTTTATTAAGGATTACAAGATAAAGTTCTCCATCGGAAATAGTGTCTGTATCATTAATAGTTCTATAGGAACACTCAAAATAATTCCAATGCATTACGTTCAATGGCAGTTTAGAGACAGAGATCTATTTTTAGCACAATAGTATCCTACTATATAGAATTATTTAATGATCTAACGACGATTGCGTGCTTTCTCAAAAGTTGCCCAAAAGTCGCCAATATTGGCGGCTTTTGCGATAAATCACCAAATAGGGTGCGAAATTTTTTTTCGAAAAATGAACCCTAGCTTTGCGATATCTCCACTATTTGGCTGGGAATCAAAAATATACCTAATGTGATAATATTAAGCTAAACGATTTTAATGGGAGTTTTGAAAATTCGTCATTCGTGCTCGAATTAGGTGATTTAGAGTGTTGAGTTGCGTTAAGACAAAGCTACGCAAGAGCTATCTGCCTAGGAAAGGGGTTGCATTGGTCGGAGGAATTTTTAAGGGTTTCTAACGCATTAACCGATTTACATGCAACAAAAATTCAATGCATTGTTTCGCCTGTGAAACATTAATTTTAGACTGCTAACCCTTAAAAGATTAAATTTCTCGCTTTCCATGTTCGTGCGATATCGTTAGTTCTATAACAGGAATACCTATTTATATTTTCATCTTTCCGACAAGATTGAAAGTTGCTTATTATTTCTATTTTTCTGTCCATTTTACTGTCCACCGGTCCGTGCTCTAACTGCCATAAATATACACCAATTAGTGTGAAAATTATGTATGTTTTTTTATGTACAGTGCCATTTACCCTATTGAAAATGATGTATGTAGTATTTATAGTCCTTTTACAGGAGTCAAAAGTTTTAAAACATCCAATACATCACGCTCTATGGTCAGCCATTCTTGAAGGATAATTTTTGAGGTATTCGGTTTTGTCAATGAAAGCAAAGTTCACTTATATCTTATTAAGGAGCATAAAATAATGTTATTCATTGAAGGCAGTGTCTGTGTGATCAATAGTTCCTCTACAGAGTCACTCAAAAGAATTCAATACATTACGATCTATAGCAGTTGAAAAACATTAATCTATTTCAAGCGTAGTACAATAGGTATAAAAATGTTTATACCTTTAGTATACAGTATCTCAAAATCTCGCCAGATTTAAGGACAATAAATCGTCAAATTTAACGCAAAACTCCTGTAATGTTAGAAAGTGTTTTATAATACATGCTTTGGCATGATTTATCTTTCTTGTTTATTTCGTTAGCGTTGAATTACAAAATACAATGGTACCTAAAGATACGAGTTTTTTGAGATACGGGTTGTCAATTGTTTTGACTTGACATTCAGAGCCAATTTCGGTACATGGGCGTCGGAATATGGAAAGGGTCTCTTGCCTGATGGGTAAACTGAATAGCCTTGATGGGTAAGTTTAAATAAGAAGCGAAACATTAAGAATTAATAAAAGATTTATTTTTAAATTTACGTAAAGATATGAGAATTAAGTTTGAAGGGGTGGGGCAGTATGTATCAAGATAAATCTGTAAAAATTTATCAAAATGGTTATTTTCATGATTTTCTCCCCCAGTTTCTCAATAATAATAGAAATGGACCCTCTATTTACAAAAATTAAATCATCTTTTAACTTTATCTGCTAATTTTTTCAAGTCAATATTGATAAAATTTCATTTTTTAATAAAATTTTAATTCGATGTTCCCAATTGGGAACATTGGCCTGTAAAAGGTTAAAACATAGGAAAATCATGAAATATGGTCTAGAAAATTGTTTAATCCGGTATTTAGAAATGATTTTTCATTTGCCATGTGTCTGGAATGCTCCAAACGCACTGCTTTTCATTTTTCTGTGACTTACCCCGATCCAGGTACGATTGAAATGTAGGATTTTTCTCTTCTTCGTCTCCGGAAACGAATACAAGTTTTGTTATGAAAATCTCGCATGGCTTCCAAAATAAGCCTCCTGTTATCTCTGTCTATGAAATATAGATACGAAAAAAAAGTCCATTAGTAAATAAATTTTACTCTAACATGGTATTTATACTTTACCCCTTAAGGAAAGATCCCATCTTTCTTATGGGCTGAATTTTAGTTGCTCATTTCCCAGCTACGGCAATCGCATACATTTAAAGAAAGCAACGCAAATGTACTTTAATTCCCTACCAGTTATATAGTCTAATTCATCTCTAAAACACTAGACAGAAGCTCAGACTCCAGTAAGATGTATAATGAATGATTGTGAATTGTGATGTTGTGCCCCTGCATTCCATGTTGTGAAATCTACAGTACGCAAAATAATTGTCAAAGCTTATTAATATTTTTAAATGAGATTTTTAAGGATCTAATCTCTAAGTTACTCTATATGAATCAATAAGTAAGCAAGACAGTAGAATCGCGACTTGCGCAAGGCATGCGTTCCTACACCCCAAGCGTAAGTGAAAATTTCGCTTGTCAGATAGGGTACATATGATACATTTTAAAGCACATTACACAATTATTTTAGACACTTATAGCAATCTTCAAATTTTTTAATTCATTCCTTAACTATATATTACCATTTTCGACGTGGAGGAATGAATAAACAATGTACTAAAAAAAAAGGCAGCGTTATTCAACATAATACTGCACAGTACTGTACTCAGAAAAATATTTCGGAGGGAGTCCAAACGATGAAAAAGGCAGAATTTTTCACAAAAAGACTTTATTATTACTATTTTAGTAACAAAAATTTAAATTCCGCGTCGGGGTTAGGGTCCGGATCCCCCTTAAAAACGTCCTTGACAGTACAGAATTGTAAATTCATAAAATTTATGATAAGTGATATAAGAGAGAGACATAAAAGTGCAGTAAGTGCAGTACTGTACTTACAGTATGCAGTAATAATAATAAAGAGTGTAGCACTTTAATAATAATATTGTACTGTACAATAATAATGATTAATGTACCGCACTGTAATGATAATAATTAATTTAAAGAAAACCGCACTGCAATAATTATTATTACTATAGTGTACTGTATATATTTTAACATATATTTCAAAAAAGCCAAAGGTTTTCCAAAAACTTTCAAGTAATCGAATATTACCTGTAGAAACATGAAAAAATATTTGCTTTTAACAATTTACAAGGCTCAAAAGTATTTATGATTTCGGTTTGTCAGTCCATCCGTCTGTCTGTCCGTCCGTCTAACTCTCGAAAATATGGATCGATTTCTACAAAATTTATATATGTTCTTTTTATCTACTGTACCATGTACCCTACTGAAAATGGTTTATGCAGCATCTATAGTTTTTCTACAGGAGCACTCAAAATATTCCCAATACATTATGCTCTATGGGAAGTTATTGTTTAAAGCGTATCATCCTACATATACACTCATGTCCATAAATTAAGGATAATTCAGAATCACACAGAAATTGATCTCTAAAATAAAAATTTCACCTGTGGAATGATCACACACATCTTGAAGAAGAATATGCAAATTACAGGAAACCACCAGATGGCGTGGATGGTACGTCACAATGACGAGAGTGTAAGAGAGGGGTATATAAGGAATGGTGGCAAAGAAGTAAAATTGTTCACAAGCGCTGTGAAAGCCTTTCAGTGCAAAAACCGCATAGTTATGGCACAAAGGAGGCATTTGGATGATGTTTTACGTGGCAGAATTATCGGACGACTGGAATGTGGACGTACCCAGCTGGAAGTATCCGAGGAACTTGGAATCGCCCAGAGTGTCATCTCCAGGCTTTGGTAACGATTCCAAGATGATGGTAATGTGAGTAGACGTTACAGCACAGGTCGCCCCCGAGTTACAACGCCGAATGAAGACCGCTATTTGACAGTTACTGCCAAAAGAAACAGACGGAGTACAGCATCAGACCTGTCTCGTCAGCTCTCTTCAGCTACCGGTACGACAGTTTCAAGGCAGACCGTGTACAGACGCTTAGGGCACATTGGTCTATATGCTCGTAGGCCTGTCAGATGTGTTCCACTTACCGCAACTCACTGTCGCCTGCGATTAACCTGGAGTAGAGAGCATGCATTGTGGACACCGCAACAGTGGTCTTGTGTGATGTTTTCCGACGAGTCCAGGTTTAATTTGGAGTCTGATTCTCGCCGGACATTCATCTGGAGAGCGCCAGGTACCCGTTACCACCAAGAGAACACCATTGAAAGACACGGTTACGGTGGTGCAGGATGGCTCGTTTGGGGAGGAATTATTCTTGGTTCCAGAACTGACCTGCATGTTCAGAGTGTAACGATGACAGGCCACATCTATCGGGATGTCATTCTGGAACAACATGTACGTTTGTTTCGGGGCGCCATGGGTGCTGAATTTGTGTTTATGGATGACAACGCCCGTCCTCACCGTGCAAACATTGTAGACGAATGCCTTCAATCGGAGGATATCACCCGTATGCATTGGCCAGCATACTCACCGGACTTGAATCCAATAGAGCATGTGTGGGATATGCTTGGCCGACGAATTGCAGCCCGTCAACCCCCTCCCACCTGTCTACCGGAACTTCGGAGTGCATTGCTTGATGAGTGGTGTAATATTCCCCAAGATCAGATTGATCATTTGATACTCAGCATGCCTAGGCGTTGTCAGGCCTGTATTGCATCGTCCGGGAGACATACTCCGTATTAACCATCCTACTAACCATGTTATACTGTTTTTTGTAAATAGGTTCTTTTTTGAAATTTGGTCAAGGGAGTAAAATTTGCAATTTTTATTAATTATGTCAAAGGTATAGCATCTTTTTTGCTCTTTACTTTTTGTTTAATAAATAGACTTTACAAATAAGTCAAATTTGTTTTGCTTCTTTCTCTTTCTTTGCCTGAACTTCATTATCCTTAATTTATGGACATGAGTGTAGTTAAGCTGATCTCTGATTCCAAGATAAAACTTTTTCCCGCTATTACTGTAAAAAGATGGCAAAATGAAGCACAAAAAGCCTAATAACATCTACACCGTTTGTATGATACCCTTGAAAATTTTTCAGAAATATGCATAAAAATATAGAAAACAATCTGCGCAATTTTAAAAATCTGAAAATCCACCAGTTCTCTCATTTTAAAGCGATTTTTCGCAATTTTCAGCGGCATTGCATTTGCAAGAGTAAAAAAGTTAATCATTTGTGTGACAAAATTGGCTATTGCAAGTGAGAATGACTTTTCCATATTTATAATTTTAACTTTTTTTTCTCCATCGCCAAGTAATAGAATGACCTTCTAGAGAAATTGAATTGTTTTCAGATTATGAATTGAATATACGAAAATGATTGTATGCTCTTAGGAATAATACATAACTCACAGTATACTTATATGACGTTCATTTTCTTATTATAAAATTCTTAATGCAATAAAAGAATAACTGTTAAAATTCACTGTTACAAATATTTGTAATATTAACAAGTTGTAAAATGTTTTATAATCTATATGAGCCGCATGATTTCCTTTCTTGTTTAAATAAGAAAAAATAGTTAAGGTAAATACTCCAGTAGCGGGCCACTTAAGGATATTTCCTCAGTTATCATCTTAACTTTAGAAAAGTTTTGTTAATGTATATTTTTTATGGTTGTTCAAACTCATATCTAAAGTATTAATCATCAAAAATATCGAAATAAGTGATATAATTTAAAAATTAAAACTTAGGTACCTTTTATGCGCAGAAGCGGGCATAGTAAAATTTTGATGTACCACTAGTGAGCATACCAAAAGTGGGCCACGTAGATTTGTCAAATGGCTAAGGAAAATAGACTGAAGTCGTTAAATATAGTATTAATAATAATACATTATAAAAATAAGCTAAAATGTCAGCTGAAATGTTTTATTTATAGATTCTAGTTACATGAGATTTACAATTTTTTCTTTAACAGCCAATTTTTTATTAAATGTATATGTTAATTCTCTGTCTCATTTCAAGGCATTGGAACAAAAAATGGTTTTATGGAACATCATAAGACCATCTGTTTGAGAAAAAGCATGCGCTCTAGTACTGGGGCTCCTATAGGTCCAATTCTGGAGCATTTAGTGAACCATTGATCTAAAAGTGGGCCACCCATCATATCCATAAATTTTTATTATATTTTCATTCTTTGACAGTTTATAATACGTTCAGTATAAAATAAAATATTACCAATAACATTTTTTCTTTTAAAAACAAACAGAATGTGTGCTAAAAAAGACTTGTCCGTTAAGGAAATCAGTAAGAATAGGCTTAGAAAAAGACTAACTTCTGTAACTAACTCTCTTGTACCTAACTACAGAGGAAATGAAGGCTGCAACTTTGGCATTTAGCTGATAAGAGCTCCAGGCAATCAGAGGTTGATCTCTTATTTCAATGGATTGTTGAAATTTCTTGTTTTTCAACTTACATTTTCAAATGGCCCACTACTGGAGCACTTACCTCACTTTTATGATAGATAGCTTCGTTCAAAATAAATACATCCTTAAAGGGTTAATGCAACGATATCAGCTAGCAGCTCTTATGACTAAAATATCCATTTTCCTTATATAGCAGATTTACTGTAATCAACAAATTAACTTACTGTAGTCATTGGATATCTCGTACGGAACAATTCCATTTTCCCATAATTGATCTTTATTCCTCAGAGCTGTTCGAAACTAGGGAGAAGATTTATTAGTGAAGATCTCCACTTAGTCTATAAATAGTGATATGTAACATCAATAAAGAGATAATACACTTTATGTAATGCCGTCTAACATAAATCTATCAGAGACGACCCAACATGTTATTTAATGAATGACAATAATATGTAATTATAAGGAAAAGGGGCTGAGTGCTTTAATTACAGACCCCTCAATTAGATCTAATGGTTGATGAATATTTTGTTTTGTTCTTTATTACATGCAGAAAAAAAAATCAGCAATGGAAACGTGTTTTCAATTTAAAAAAATAATAAAGCAATAAATGTCAGAAACCTTTTAGAATAAAATTTCAATGAAAATTGAGTAATAAATTTAAAGTACGTGAAATCTTAAAAAGAACTGAAAATTGAATTGTCGTTTCAAAAGACATTCATAATGAAAGCCAAACTATTACTAAATAATCATTCAAACTTTTAAAATCCAAATGTACCAATTTATATATTTTTGGCCGTAAACATTAATCATTGGATATTCTGCATTAAAAACAGAATTTAATGCATGGAAAATAATTACCGGAAATCGATTTTTATACTAATAATAAAATCATAGTTTTTAAAGAATTAAATGATATGTTTCACAGAAGAAAAAATATATTTCAAATCACAAATTCTACTGCAATGTATTTGCACTAAATGTATGTTACATATTTTATCGATTATAGTTTTAACTTCAGTTTGTGAATGTAATTTAATCGATAAAGGTTATAAACTTAATAAATATGTTAAAAATTATCTTCATAGTTTGTGAGTTAATAAGTGTTTTTAAGATTAGAAGAATTTATCTTTTTTTTTTTTTAATTCACGCTGAAGAGTCAGAAAAACTGGTATAGGTCGTACGCAAATAGAGATATTCAGCAAACCAGCGTAAAGCGATGCAGTCGACCATACGTACATAAGTCAACAGGTGTCTGTGGAGGGTATTACATCGATTCTTAGAGTTACAATGGCAGGTTATCAAGATTTAAGTGATTTATAACGGGGACTAATCGTCGGCGCACGAGAGGTGGAGCACAGCATTTCCTAAATAGCGATGAAATTTGAATTTTGTGTACGATCATTTTAAGATGCAAATATCAGGTTTCTGGTAAAACTTCAAATCTTCTACAGCGGTGCGCCAGAAAAAGACGTTGACAGAACGGAATCATCGACTGCTGAAAAGACTCGTTACACCAGATAGACCTTCAACACTTCCTTAAATTGCCGCGGATTTGAATGCAGGTTCATCAACAAGGGTCAACATACGCACCGTGCAACGTACCGTAATTGATACGGGATTTTGCAGCCGCAGACCATCTGGAATACCATAGTTGACTCAGCTGCACTAAGCTCTGCGCCATGCCTCAGCTCGACAACACCGTCGATGAACCCTTAATGACTGGTAAAACGTTGTCATGTCTGACGAGTCATGTTTCTGAAATTATCGGACAGGTAGCAGTGTACGGGTGTGGAGAAACCCCCATGATTCCATGGTACCCTCATGCTTACAAGGAACTGTTCAAGCTGGCGAAGGCTCTGTGACGGAATGCGGCTTGTGTAATTGGCATGAAATGGGATCGTTGATACGTCTAGACTCGACCATGACAGACCGAGTCTAGACGTATGATAACATCCTTTCTAACCACCCTCATCCATTCATGTCCTGTATGTATTTCGACGGACGTGAACAATTCTAACAGGATAATGCGCCACCCCAGAGGTCTACAGGCTCTAGGAGCACTCTTCTGAATTTCAACCCCTCTCTTGGCCACCTAATTCCTCAGACATGAACATTATCAAGCATATCTGGGATGTTTTACAACGTGCCGTCCTTAGGAGATCTCCGTCACCTCGCACTCTCAAGGTTTTGGGGACTGCACTGCAGGAATCATGGTGTGAACTGTCTACAGAATATCTTCACATATTAGTTGAATCCATGCCACGCCGTATTGCGGCACTTCTGCTTGCTCGTAGGGAGCTCTACACGATATTAGATTGAAGTACCAATTTTTCTGGCACTTCAGTGTATGTGTCATCTGAATTTCGTAAAATTAAATGTTGTTTTAAAGTTGGTAGCCTTAATAATAAAATACGTTGTTAAATCACCAAAAAAGGGATTTCTGGATGCTAGGCCACCAAAAAAAAAAAAAAAAAAAAGAAAAGAAAAGAGAAAGAAAGAAAAGAAAATGCGTATCAAATTCAAGACACTGAACTTTATGATCTTAAAGAAAACTAATTACCTGGGCGTCTTCAAAAATGAGAATTTTTACGTAGTCATCATAGATATCTTTCATTTTGTTATCATCCGTTTCTGTTTCTATACCTTGCTTTGCTTGGTTATCCTTATTTCCAAGGTCTGTAATAATAATAGGAAAATTAGACATTTAAGATGCCATTGGAATATGTCTAGCTGAAATATCTGTGCTTCGCTTAGCAATGAGACCTGTTATCACTGCTCACAACTTCAAGTAATATAAATGTATATTTTGATTTTACAGTGTGTCCCAAAAAGGAGTGCTTGTTTTTAAAAATGAGTAAAAAAAACGGATACATAATAAAAAGGTAAGAAAGATGCTTTTCTTCGGGGTTCAAACTTGACAAAAATTTCACTAAAATTAGAGCAACGAATTAATTTTTAAATTTATAAAGTATTTACCTTTTTTTTTAAATTTCAGCAAATACGTGGTAAAGTATGATGAACAGATATATATATATATATATATATATATATAGTACATATCTTCAAAGATGACAAGTATGCAATCCTTTTTTTTCGCAAATTGAAGGTTCGATCTTTTGAAATATAAAAGTCAATATGGCATTGATGGTTTCATGTGTATTTTTGCATTGCTCAAGTGTTGGTTGCTGGTTGTTGATTTCAGGTGCATTTTGCAAAAACACATTAAGTGTAAAATAATTCAACAAAAATGAAGCAAAAACTTTTAATTCAAACTCCTAAGTGAGAAGTGGGCATTTATTACTTAGGCGGATTCTGTGAGAACAAAAATAACTTTAACTTCAGTTAAAGTGCATTGATTATGATGTAATTATCAGTCCTGAAGGTAAAATAAATTTCATGAAAAATATATTTAAATATTGGAAAATAAATTTTACTCATTACATTGACAATAATGTGTAAATAGCGGATGGTAAGTTTCAAGCTTGTAAATAAGTGTGTTCAAGAGAAAACATTTTGTCTTGCTAAAAAAGTTTTTAAAAAAATTCTATTTTTCCGAAAAAATAATTACATTTTTAGTAAAGAAAAAAATTATTTATCTTTTATCTAAGTTCCTTTTTGTTCACACAATTACTTACGATTTAAAATAAACTATAAAATATGTACAAATTTTAATTTCAGGTAACTTTTTAATTTCTTAAAATTGTCTAGTTAAACTTACACGAATGGATATTTTTAAAATCCTTTCTAATTTGTCAAAGTCATTATGACTATGACTTCATTTTTTCGTCTCATACTATACGAAAAACATAACAATTTTTATAAGTACATCATTATTTATTCCAATGTTATTTTTGTCTCAATTTGTTACTTGAGAATATTCGAATAACTTAAAATATTGAAGTAAAAAATATATATATTTCTTTAGATATAAAAGGAAAACAAGAGATTTATATAATCAAAATCATCAATAAACTGAATTGAAGTTATGACTGAATTAACGTATAGTTATTAAAGTTTATATTGACTGATGAAGCTTGAAACAAAATTGATTCAAAACTTCAATAAACAAAAAATAATTTTTTTAGTATTTTTTTTGCAGCAAAAGTCATTATCCTTTAATAATGCGGAAGTTTTAAAATGTAAAATTTGTAACTGTTAAATCAGAAAAAACATAATTCACAACACAGCAATTTAAGATTTAGTGTACAAGGATAAATTGGGAAAAAGATCATCATTATTTTATAGATATTCAAGCTTAGCGAAAGTTTTTTTTAAAGCTTTATGAAATTATTTTGCATGTAAAACAATCTGTTACGAAGAAGCTTTTGAGATCTGAAAGCACTCAATTTTCTATAAATATTTGGCTATAGAAAAAGATTACTGTAATACTTTACGATACTTATATATTTAAATTGCGTGATATTGTATGTAGTGATTTAATCATTATATTTCTCGAATATCAGGAGAATGTATAAAGAAAATTGAATTTATTTATATTTTTATGAGAAATAATCAAATGTTACATTATTAAATTGTTGATAATGCCATCCGTTTAGCTTTAAAGTTTAAAAGAAAAAATGGAATTATAAAAATTACTTTAATTTACTGACTGTTATAGGGCTTTCTAAAAAGTAAAGATACAAATTATTTCACTAGCAACAAAGAGGCTATTTGCTTTACCTCGATCTTTATTCATTATATTATGAATCTCATGAGAGCAATTTAAGTATGTGTAAAAGGTTATTTTTGTTGGCACATATTTTTATTAAAAAGAAATTCCATACAATAACCTTTTTAAATTTCATGGATGCGCATTTCATTAAACTGTTTTCTGTTGCAATTAAAGAAAATGAGTTATCGTTTGAAAAATGTAATCATATTTTTTGTCTCTTATCAACACTTTCTTTGCAGGTTTGGATTTTCCGGTACATTTATATTTCTTACTATATGTCATCAAGCTCCTTTCCCTCGAAAATTGACTGAAATCCTAATACAAACTTAAAATACTATGTGCAGTCACTATTTCAGGATCCACTTTAAATGTTTTCCCGCAGTGAGTTTCGTTTTCTTAGATCTTCAGTATGTTAATGGTGGCATTAATGATTTTAATTTAGAATCCTAAATTATACTCTATTACATCCACCACAATACACAATTTCTAAAATAATTTGCCAACTTAAACTTTTAAGTATCCATCCTAAACAAAGTGTGATTGTTATTTTATGATAAATACGTTACCTTCAGCAAAGGAGTTCCCCAAAGTTTCAGCCTGCAAAACAAAGAAAGGTCTTTTGCATAAAAGTTTTCTTTCAAAGAAAACAAAAAATAAGCATTCGTTGAAATATATTGATTATAAAAGGTTAAAATTATAAATTATACATATTTAATCAATAAACAACGCCAATTTAAATAAACCTAAAGCAAACTACAAAGTTCAAATTAAAAACACTGTTTTTTTTTAATTCCTAAATTTACCTTGATTTCTTGTTTAAAATTTAAACCAATACAAAATCTAACAACAAAAGTAATCAACAATAATGAATGTCACATTCTATGAGAAAAAATAAAAAATAAATAAAATAACAGTATATTACATATTACATTAAAGTTTTAAAATGACCAATAATTCGGGCCTTAGTAGCGGCAAAATGCTTGATGGGCAAGTGCCCGCCCATGGGAAAAAAAAAAAAACATTAAAGTAACTTCAGAACTAAAAAACAGCTGTTACTTATTTCTTTTTGTCAGAACATTTTATCACACTAAATTTACTATGGTCATTAACATTAACTTGCAATTATATTAACAATGAATAAATGAAAATATTATAAATTCAGAATATATATGGGTCATTTTTCTCTAAATTGAGATATTTTTGTCCCTGCTTCAAAAATGACCGATAAACTTGTATATAAAAGAAACTGATGCTAGAATACTTTAATATACTTGTTTTATTTTTTTTAAATAGAATGAAACGTACTCAATACAAATTTTAGGCACTTAAAGAATTGTTTTTATGGGGAAAATGTCATCTCCTGTGTGTCTCTACCTCCATCTTAACACAGAATTAGTATATAAAAGTGGAGAATTCAAAAATATTTGTAAGAAAATTGTTGTTAAACCTTTTAACAACTATTATAGAATAACGAAAACTGGAAAAATAATGAGTTTTCATGGTTTCTATTTTCCTGAAAAAATAATAAAATATGTCCTTTAGTTTTGGTGTCATTCCTCTGTTACAAAATGAAAATAATGAATCCCATATTTGGCAACGGTTACACTATCCCAAAATTTAATTTTCGAATACTGGCATGATCAAAAAACCGTCTGGGTTTGATCTCTCTGCAGGAACAAGCTTGGACAGGAACAACTACATGATTACAAGTAAAATCTTTGAAAGTATTTTTATTGGCTGTTATCACCCTGTTTGCTATTTTACTTAGATTTGTAATGAAATCTCAAAGAATGATTAAATTTTATTTGTATTAAGTTTCTAGAACTATCTTCAAGTGCAATTGATTTCTGTGTCTGTAGTTATGATAATAAACAAGCTCTAACCCTAATTTTTGTCATATGCAAGGTAGGAAATGACAATAGCCTACAATTTTTGAAAATTCTAAGAAATTATTGTAGTAATTTCTATCTGTAGTTATTTTTTATCCGTTTTAGCGGAATAGCGCTACCCTTTTTTAAATATAAGATAGATATTTTTTATCCTATTCGCCAAAACCGAAAAGTGTGTATTTAAAAAAAGTCGAATTTTAATATTAAAATAAAGAAATATTATATCTGTGCACACTGCTCTAAACAAGGATATACTAAGTAATTAGCACGTTATTTAAACGTAGTTTTTAAGCATAGAATCAATATATTGATTATTTTATTTTGATAAAATACAAAAAGGGCTAACTTTAAAACAATAATACTATTAAAACCAAAACAACTACTTAGATAAAAGCATTCTTAATTGATAAAAATATTTTGTTTTTTTCTTATTCTAGATATATTAAAATTCTTTCAATAATTCCTTTATTTTAATTTGCTGGCTTAGAAAACTTATTTGCTTACTTGAATTAAAACATTCCTAATTTTTTATAGCAATTTTTATAGATTTTCAAAATGCTGTCGACTTCTCATTTTTTAGATTCATGAAGGAAAAAACAAGCGACAGCAAAAGATTGCAAATTCTTATTAGAAAGTGAAAAAAGGAAAGAAAAAGACTTGAGAAGATAAAATCTGATCCGGGTTTGGCTGCTGAATTTTTTTTTAATAGCCTAAAATCTCTGAAAAAAGAAAGCAGCTGAAAAAATCAAGCCAATATCACTATCAACCAGAGATCAAAGAGTTCAAAGGAAAAAAATGAAAGATAAACCTAAGAAACAATATGCATAAAAGAAAAGTTTGTTGAGATTATGATTCCCATCTTACTGAAGATATTGCCTTAGCTAAGGATGAGGAAAATCAACTATAAGAGCCGTATACAGGCACAGATTGCTCTATACAAATTACTCAAATAAAACGTTATGATACCTCGCAAAGCATTTTACACTGTACAGGCATGGTACAGGATAGTTAGCCATGGTACAGGATAAGAGTGTTAATGTAAAAACTGTCGTAAGTTTGGTTGGATCTACAGGTAGCATAAAAGTAAACAAAGGAATGATTGCTTAACCTGTAATCTTCTCGCATAGCGCAGGGTCTCGGACGAATGCAACACATCTTAATCACAACTATGTATTTATTATGTCTCGATTACATGGAAAAAAAACAAGCAAGCATTAAAACATGGTTACAAAATATGCATATAACGAACAGCGTAAAATCTGCGTCATTCCATTCTCAGGATTTTTCGACGAGTGTAGGGTGTGGGTGGAAAGACCAAAACAAACCCTCAGAGCCACCTTTTGGTAAAAGGCCAAAGTACGGCGCAGATAGTGAGCTGGATTATTAAAAAGGGAAGGAGTCTGACATTCGCCCCCTTAATCCAGCGAGCTTAAATTAAATTTATTTCTTAGTATTGTAAATTGTGGCTTAGGAAGAGGTTTTGTGAGTATACTTCAGTAGTTGTAGTACAGAGTAGTTGTAGAAGTCAGTACAGAACTTCAGTAGTTGATTGGGCAGCAGCGATGTACTCAGATTCGGCGGATGACAGGGCAATGCAGTTTTGCCTCTTGGTGACCCAAGAAATGGCGTTGTTCCCTAAGAAACAAACATTTCCGCTGGTCGATTGTCTGTGTGTTTTATCACTTGCCCAGTCTGCATCGGTGTAGCAAGTGAGTACTGGGTCTGTTTTGTTGTCAATTGTGAGGTTTAGGTCTTTGGTGGTGTTCAAGTATCTAATGACCTTTTCAACAGCTTCCCAGTCTTTCTTGATTGGTATCTCATTCTTCCTGCTCAAGATGTTGACAGCTAATGCAATATCTGGTCTTGTTACCGTCGCTATATACAATAGAGCTCCTATAGCACTTCGGTATTTCTTGTTGTTTTCTAAGAGGTCGCTTTCATCATCTTTGTTTCCGTACAATGTCTCCATAGGGGTGTATGTGGGCTTGAAATCTTCAATGTTAAATCCTTCTAAGAGATCTTCAATTTTAGTTTTCTGCTTCAACTTAAAACTTCCGTCTAAGTCTCTGTGAATACTGATACTCAGGTAGTTTTGACATCTCCAAAGTTTTCTTCAAGGATTTTTATTATTTTGCTGATCATCTTTTCATTGTCACTGGCTATGAGTAAATCATCTACGTAAAGTATAATCATGATGTCTTCTTCGTTTTCTCTCTTCGTGAAGAGACAAGCATCGGACACGCTCTGTACGAATTTGTTCTTTTTCATAACTTCGCTGGTCTTCTGATTCCATGCTCTTGCAGCTTGTTTAAGTGCGTAAATAACCTTTTTGAGCTTGCAAACCTTATTCTTTTCGTCTAGTTTCATGTAACCCTCTGGCTGTTTCATATAGACTTCTTCGTTCAAGTCATTATGAAGTTTCCTTCATCAGCAGGAATGCTGTTTTTATGTCAACATGTTTTGTATGCATTCTGTTGTAGCATGCAGCAGCGAGGGATGCTCTGATGGTTGTGTGCTTTACAACAGGCGCAACGGTTTCATCATATTCTGTTCCAAACTTCTGGCTGAATCCTTTCGCTACGAGTATTGCTTTGTAGCGCAAAAACTATTCCAACTTCATTCAATTTTGCCTTGAACGTCCACATGCATCCAATTGCTTTCTTTCCTGGTGGAAGATCGACTAATTCCCAAGTCTCATTATCATGGAGAGATTTCATCTCTTCTTCGGTCGCATCAATCCATTTTTGTTTTTCTTCTTAGTTTTCCATATTTTCTACTTCTTTCCAGCTTCTCGGTTCTATAACTTTCGAGTATACTTGATATGCCAGTCATTCCGATGGTATACATTTTGTTGTTCTTTCAAATCTTCTAGGAGGTGTATTTTCCTCTGCGTCTTCTTCAGAAATTGTTGCGCATTGGGTGTCTTCATCTCCGTTCACATCTTCTTTTCTCGTATTTCCTAATTCGTACTCAATTTCTTCTTCATTTTGATCTTCGTATTGTGTAAACTTATTTTCAATGAACTTCTGTTCTGCAAACCTTCACTTCGTCACCTACATAAATGCGATATTTAGTGCTTCTGTTATCATAACCGATGAAAATTCCTTCGACAGCTCTATCATCTAATTTTCCGCTTTTGTTCTTGTGGACGTAAGCAAAAGCCTTGCATCCAAATACTTTTAAGTGAGAAAGGTTCGGTTTTTTATTGGTCCATAACTCATATGGAGTTTTCACGTTTGATTTCGTTGGTAGATTCATTGGTAGGTTCTGTAAATATACCGCTGTGCTGGTGGCTTCACCCCTGAATTTCTGGGGTAAACCTGCTTCGATTAACATACTTCGAGTTATTTCTAAAAGAGTTCCATTTTTCCTTTCGGCGACTCCTTTCTCAGGTGGCGAATAAGGAACTGTCAGCTGATGGTTTATCCCTTGTTCAACAAAGTAGTCTTCGATTTCGCGACTAATATATTCACCACCGTTATACGTCCTTATTGCTTCAATTTTTCTTCCGAGTTTGTTCTTCGTCACAGCGACGTATTCTTTTAACTTCGAAAATACTTCACTCTTTCGAGACATTAAATAAACGATTGTGAAACGACTGTAATCGTCAACGAATGTGACAAAATACGTTTTTCCTCCAATAGTTGGAGTTTGAATGGGACCACAAGCATCCGAATGTATGAGTTCTAGGAGTTTTCGTGGCCTTTACGGAGTTGACTTCGGATATGGTTTGTTTTTCATTTTAGCTTTGGTGCAAATTTCGCAAACTTCCTCGTGTGTGCAATTTTCAATTTTAATGCCGCTAGCTAACTCTTCGCGAATTAACCACTTTATTGAATCGTAACTTCGATGGCCAAGCCGCTTGTGCCACAATTCTATGCAGTTTTCTTTTCTACATTCTGAGGTACCGTAAGCTAAATTTTGAACTTCGGAGTGTTGTACCGCGGCTTCGTATAAACCCTCTTTAGCTATTCCTTCTAAGCAAATTTCACCGTGTTGGATAAATCTGCATTTATTTGCTTCGAAAATCACGTGACAGTTATTTTCAGTCGCGCGTTTAACAGATATTAGATTTGTTTCTAATTCTGGAACATATAAAACATTTTGCAGAGTTATCTGATTTGTGTTTCCTTCATAAGCTAAACTTTCTATCATAACAGTACCACGACCCTTTACTTTCAGCTTGTTGCCATTCGCGACTACAACTTTGCATTCAATATTGCGGTCTATTTCGGAAAACAGCTGTAGATCGTTCACCATATGAGAAGTACAGCCCGAGTCAATTATCCAGGAGTACCGAGTGACCTTCTCGGCGATCCTCCCGCAAAGCGTGAAGCATTTCTTATCAGCGGAATCGTCAAGAGTGTCCGAAGCGGGGGCTTTCCAGGGAGTAAGGTTTCACTTTTTCCTTGCGACTAGGTTTCGAAGCAAATAGAAGATTTTTGTGTGTTTTTGTTTTTTGATACGCTGTGATATGACTGGTTTGATTCTGTACCCTTTAAATGCCAGCAATTCGATCTTTCGTGGTTCATTTTTCGGCAATAAGTGCAGAATTTGTTACTGTGATTTTACACTTGGGTTTTATATGCTCCGGAGCCTTCATTTTTTAAACTTTCGAATCTGCGGGCGTGTTCATCTATGAATTTGGTTTTTATAAGTTCTGGAGTCAGCTCTTCCTCGGGTCTAGCTTCCAAGGCAGTAATTAACCCAACATAGCTACGCGGGACAGAGCACAGGAGCAAAGCCGAGATGTGCGAGTCATTTATGTTTTCCCCGATTGCACGGAGCTTATCAATCAGCTCGAGCATACGAACAATATGATCATTCATGTCTCCTCCTTCTTCAAGTTTACTGCTGTATAATTTTCTAAGCAGAAAGAGCTTACTTGAGAGGTTAGATCTTTCATGAATTTTCTTAAGTGCATCCCATGTGGCTTTTGCAGTCGTTTGATATTTTACGTGCATTATTTGGTTGTCTTCAATGCACAAATTAATGAAGGCACGAGTCTTTTGATCGCGTTTTTGCCAGTCTGCTGTTTTTGGTGTAGGAGGTTCTTCCAGAATGAGATCATAAAGATCTTCCTTCATGAGAAGTATCTCCATTTTAAATTTCCATGTAGCGTAATTGTTTGCATTTAGTTTTGCTACTGTTATGTTATTTTTAAGACACATTTTTTTTTTTCAGATTTTCAGTTTCAGTGATTAAAGTTTATCTATTTACCTAATTAATGCAATTGTCCGAAGTAACTCTCAGTCTCATAATCTAAATATGTCGTAAGTTTGGTTGGATCTACAGGTAGCATGCAAAAGTAAACAAAGGAATGATTGCTTACCTGTGATCTTCTCGCATAGCGCAGGGTCTCGGACGAATGCAACACATCTTAATCACAACTATGTATTTATTATGTCTCGATTACATGGAAAAAAAACAAGCAAACATTAAAACATGGTTACAAAATATGCATATAACGAACAGCGTAAAATCTGCGTCATTCCATTCTCAGGATTTTTCGACGAGTGGAGGGTGTGGATGGAAAGACCAAAACAAACCCTCAGAGCCACCTTTCGGTGAAAGGCCAAAGTACGGCACAGATAGTGAGCTGGATTATTAAAAAAGGGAAGGAGTCTGACAAAAACTACCATAGTTGAACCTATGCCACATGGATCTCGATCTCAAATCAATTAATTTTATTTCAGTGACTTTCTCTCTAAAACAGATTTCAAAGAAAGTTATAATGTTTTCTTATTGTTGTTTACTATAAAAATTGTCAAATAAAAAAGTAGTTTGTAATTACATATGTTTGTGATTACTCAGTGTATGGGCCTTTTCCTTGTGTTCTTAAAAATTAATATTTTATTTTAATGAGTTTAACATTGTAAAAGATTTTTGCTGACTGTTTTCTATTACTTAAAGACATCATATTATTATAATAAAACTGAATTTTAAACGAAAAGCTAAAAGAATTTTTTTAAATATGTGTTGTTTAAGTTGCTCTGTTAAGAGAAAATGACCCATATGTATCTGAAATATATTGAATTTTTTTATAATAACTTAAATAAATTTAAAAATTATTTGGAATTATGTTTGTATGCGCTACATATCTCCGTTCACCTTAAATGAAAAACATTCTGTTTTGAAAACAGCAAATTCTCAAATATTACAGCTATGGGGTCTCTAATTGGCAGAGAACAATGTGCGAACCCCCGCCAGATTTTTTTAAGGTCACTTATGTTCTGAACAGTAAACAGACAGGTGAAACTGTCAATCAAAGTCAATTAAAATTAATGTACCGACTCTTGCCTTCTAGCAGTAAACTGAAGAAACTGTGCTGCTCTCTAACCGGAAAATCTGGAGGGAAAGATGCTTTAAAAATTTTTCAAAACATTTTTAATTTTTACAGCTCGTACAAAGTTGTAAGATGACCTCCGGAACTTCGACGATCTGTATTGATGAAAAAGAATAAATAGTTCTTGTATATGTAAGAAAGCCTTATTCTTGGATATAACTTTGAGCAAGACTACATTCTAAAGTATCAAGTATCATCATGCACACACGTACCGATATACAGTATGCCCACTAAAGTCCCTTGTCACCTTCTTAATTTCGGAACGGCTTCTGCTAATTTTATAAACGTGGTGTCTAGGTGTAGCAAATTGGATATGTGCTACCAAATGAGACTGCTCACAGCGCCACCTGGTGGGAAAACTGCACAGTAAGCTTTCCTATCTCGAAAACGGTATGAGATAGGGAGAAAAGTGAATTACAAAGTTGTAGAGCGTTATCGATTTAGTACAAAAAGACTCCTCGTTGAAATGGACGTGAAAAACAGATGGATTGTGTGTGATTAAGGCAAACCTGCGCGAGAGGTATCTGCCTAAGATGAGGGATGCCTTGGTAGGAGGACTTTCTAAGGGGTTCTTACGCGTATTCACGTTATATCTGGAGGAAACCTACCAAAACTCCAGACCGTTAGATCGACGACCGCGCGATGGGACCTGAACCCGGGACCTTCACAATTCGGCCGTCTACCATTTTCAGTGATATAACCACTGTGCCATGGTGAGGCTCGTGAAAAAACAGAACGGTTAAGGTGTGTATTTGTATTTTCGTGATTCCCTACTCTGCAATGGTGAAAAAACGATCAAAGAAAGAACAACATAATTATTTATGACAATAAACCTAATTTTAGATGTTCAAAGTTCGCACCGTCAACTGCAATGCCCATTTGGATCCTCGTTTGAATTTCACGTTGCATGCGTTGGAGCATAGAGGGTGGCACGTTGGCACAAGGGCCCGTAATGCGTCGTTTAAGTTCCTGCAATGTTTGTGCAGGGGTCGCATATACCTGCTGTTTTAGGTATCCTCACAGAAAAAAGTCCAGTGGAGTCAGATAAGGCGAACGTGGAGGACATTCTTCGAAACCGCCATACCCAATTATTTGGTTTTATTTAGTTCCCATTTATTTCCTTTGGACTAGGAATCGCAAGCGATACCACTGTGCTACATTGCGGCGGAGGCGTGTTCATCCCGAAAGATAATATTTTCTCCTTCTGTCAACATTTCGTGACGTCACAGTGTAGGAAATCACGAAAATACAAATGCACGTTTTAACCGTTCTGTTTATCACACCCATGTCAATGAGGTGTCTTTCCGTACTAAATCGATAACGCTCTACAACTTTGTGGTTAACAATTTACTATACCTAGACACCGCGTTTATAAAAATAGCAGCAGCCGTTCCGAAATTAAGAGGGTGACAAGGCACTTTAGAGGGCATACTGTGTATATATATATATATATATATATATATATATATATATATATAGATAGATAGATAGATAGATAGATAGATAGATAGATAGATAGATTGATTGATAGATATACCGGGTGTTTCAAAATAGAGGTTAAAGCGATTGTCTTTTAAACCGTTAGTGATCGAAAAATGTATGAATTGCTTTCAATTATAAAATTTCGTCAAATTAAGAATAGCTTTCAGGTATAGTAATTTTTACAGGGGGCTGTATACATATTAAAATACGAAATTTAAGTCTTATACAGTCCCCCCCTTTCCTATCACACACATTTAAAAAAATATTGTTATTTATCTAAAAAGGTAAATAAAAAAAATTCCATGTCTCTAAGTAGTGAAATAGTTTCCGAGATATTGCATTTCGAAAAATTTAGCATTTGTCGCCAAATACTAAAGGGATATCTCAAAGGTGAGAAAATGCAATTACTTTTAAGCTGCCATTAATTTATGTTAATAGTCACTCGATAGACACAGTTGACTTCTCTCGTAATTTAGCAAGCATTTTCCTATAACGCATGTTTGGGGCAATTTGTAGTGAAAGTTACCAAATACTTTCTCTAGAACCGTGACGTAATTAGAGGATGACCCCCCATTAAAGACTAAATTATCACTATTTTCATAACACAGTACCGATCCATTCGGGTAAAACTGTACCTGTTATTTTCACACGTTTGAACACGTTTCTTTGCCATTTGACAACAATGGGATCATTATTTAACTTTTATCAACTCATAGTTAGTCCCCTAAAGTAAGATTTTTTCGTCTGAAAACCAACGCCAACACAGTAGGTAAAGTGGTGTAAGTCATCATTTTTAACATTAAATTTTTCGCCAACTATTTGACTTAAAGACATGAGATTTTTTAAATTTACCTTTTTAAACAAAGAGCAACATTTTTCTAAATATAACTGATAGGAAAGGAGGAATCACATAAAAATCAAATTTCGTATTTAATATGTATACAGCCCCCTGTAAAAAATTACCATATCTGAAATATCTGAAAACTGCTCTTAATTTGACGAACTTCTCTAATTGAAAGTTTTTTCTATCACTTACTGTTTAAAAGATAATCGCTTGAACATTTATTTTGAAACACCCGATATATATATATATATAGCTATATATATATATATATATATATATATATATATATATATATATATATATATATATATGAAAAGGTCACATGAAAGTTGAAATTCGATTAAAGTACCTAAATTTAATATTTATCGTTTTATGAAATGCATCAAAATTCTATCGAGCGGATTATGCCACATACTTATGGATTATTTTTATTTTTAATTATTTAATTTATTTATCTTGCTACTTGGTTAGTGTTTTGACTGGAAACGCTTTAAGTGATGCATTCATGCTTTATATTTCACAGCGGTGTGTGCATGTGGGATTAAATCTCAAACCAATTTTTCAGAAACTTTCTTTTTTATTCAATGCTTTTAAGAATTATTTAATGGCAACTTTTTAACAAGAACAAGCAACATGTCTTGAATTATAGATATATTTAGCTTTAGGTTTAAAATAATATAGAAAAAAAAGGAGAGTATAAAAAATAAATTGTAGATAAAAACGAAACAAATTATAGAAAAATAAATAAAATAAGAAAAGAGGGGCACAAAATAGGAACATACAATAATAATAATAATAAATAGAAAACACAACAACAAAAACGTAAAATGCCATGCCACGCCATGCCGTTACATGCCATGAGTTTCAAATTTGATACCGGACTTTCGCAGCCGGATTAGAGTACAAGCCAAATTTCTTACGTCAGCTCCACATATGAAATATATTTTTTGATAATAAATGATTCATGTCGTGATTAATAAAAGTTTCACATGTTTCTTTCAAACTGCATGGTTTTCAAAAAATTAATTAGTTATTCACGAAACTGAAGTAGGGCATACAGCGTACGCTTGATCGGCAGTGAATTCGTTTAAAATTCAGGATTTGAATTGTTAAACCATTTGGGTATAGTGTCCCTTTATTTTGCGACAACATTTTCGCTATCAGTCAAAAACGTTATTTATTTTTCCTAGCCTTTATTTCCGAGTACTGAAACTCAACTCCGCAAAATATTTTAACATGAACAAGTAAGATGTTGACATTTCAATTTTTATACATAATGATTTTAAAAGAAAGCATCCCCTGTTGAAGAAGTTGCCATCAGAAATTTACCTATTATTGCTGGTATTAGCACAAAATCGAAGAAAGTTGCAAAAATATCTGGACACAAATGGGATAACCTGGACACTTTGACCGAACTAATGAGAGAACTACTCGGAATGTAGTGAAAACATTTCAGAGAACTGGAAGCACCGAAAATACAGTGGGCAGTTGGAATTGACACTGGAACACCTCAAAACTAACATCCGATAAGCTCTAGCTTAGCTAGTTAATTAAATTTAAGAAACACTATTCGACGATTACCTCAAACTATTTACCTACTGCAAAAGTTAGACGCAGTACAAAAAAGAGACGCAGTCATTTACTAGCCATAACTCAAAATTTCACATACTCGATTAGTAAAATGAGAAAATTAAAGCTAATATTAAATTATGTGTGTTTTTCTTTTAAATAAAAGTAAGATACTAAAATTGTATTACACTTTACGTAGACAACTACACGAATTGAGTTAGAAATTAATTTTAAATGCTATTACCATTCCATTCAAAAGAATTATCATGGAAATGCTTTAGGTTTTGTAAAGTTTGATTTGTTTTATTTTTATTTATTTATTTATTTATTTTTCTGCTCGAACTCAGATTTTTCAAAAATTCTTATTCTTTATAAAATGGAAATTTTGCAATTGGTTAATACAGCCCAAGTACTGATTAGGAAAAGTCTATGAAGGTATTTATGTATATTAAACATTCTACCAGTTTCTTAATTTTAAAAATATTTACACAAATTTAATCTTTCTGCTAATACTTTACACATAAATGTAATATTTGTATGCATTCAAATTCCTTTTTTTTCTATTTATATTTTTTTCAACCTTTATAATCAGAACGAAGTCAAAGACGTTTCCTGTCAATGTTGAAAACTATCGTAATTTCCTTAAAAATTAGGTAACGAATACTTTTTTCCAAATTTTTGAACCAGCAAAGGATATTCTATATTACTATTTTTAGTTCGCAAAAATTCGGAACCAATTTTTAAAAGGGAACTTACTAAAAACTGCTAAAAATTGGAGAATGGTAAAGCTGTAATTTTAACGTTTTGATTTTTTCTAAATTTCTGTCCAAATCAATGCATAATTTCAAATTTCTCTGTCTGTTAGTGTGGTATATGCAATCAAAAATGAAAATTTAAAAAAATCTTTATTGATCGCGAGAACAGATGTTATTTTTTATTAATTTATTTTTTCAATTTGTTAGCTAAGATCTTTTCAAACTTCGTTAGCACATTCCTACAAAATATCAAGCAAGTTGGTCTAACAGTATAATTTGAATATAATCTAAACAAAACAAAAGATTTTTTTTCTTTATTTGTATATATATATATATATATATATATATCGAATTTTTTACCCGATGAAAAGTTAAAGAAAAATAAAACTGACCTTTCATTCTACAAAATCGATCAAAATATCAATAAAATAATATATCGTAGCATTTACCAAAAATAAAACTCAATTGAAACAAAAACACTATAAAAAAAACTCACCAGTAAGATAGAGAAGAACAAAACGCAAGACAAAGAACACCAGCAGTTAGCTTTCGGCATCATCCAACAAGTACTTGGCTACTATTGCTTTTATCAGAATGATAGAAAATAACGAATCATTTACCAAGCCACTGGTGAAACTGATCGGATTTTAAACGATTTCACAGAAATGACCTGTTGTGTTTGTTCACTGATGACATTAGGGGGTGGGGAGCATAGCAAAACTGATTGTTTGTTAATTTCCCTTTCATTTTTTACTAGAAAAAAAAAGGAAAGCATGTCGTAATGAGTTCGTGGGCCACGTGGATTCAGTACGGCACGTGCGAAAAATTGGAAAAAAAGATTGAATTGATCGTTTACAAAGTGCTATCGACTTCATACGCAGAAAGAACGCTGGTGGATCAACACAGTTTCCTTACACAATCGATGCTTCTTCTTTGCTTAAACTTTTTTGGAGGATTTAAGCGGCATTGCCACGATTTTTAATCCTTCATTAAAATAAAATAATAAACAAAGAATTTCTCAGAACATTAAAATTTATCTGGGATGATATTTTTTACCTCATTCATTTTTAATATAGGAAAGTACAATAAATGTGGGGTGTATTTTTTTTCAGAGGCTGATTTTAATTGTGATATGAATTGCAGAAAAAAATAAATATAAACAATTTTTTTAAATGATTTAACCAATTTCAAAAAATGACAACAATACTTTTTTTTAAAGTTCGTGAAATGCATGCATCGTTTAAAATCTTATAAATATGCTGTTTTCTTCAGATTTTGTATTTGTTTTTTTAAAGTCATTGAAAGATGTATAGAGCACCTGGAAAGCTACAGATTAGGACACACTATACATTGCCATCGCTGAGCCGTTCCCTAGAAATCGCTGAATGTGCATTAAAAAAATATACCAGCTGATTATGTAACTTTCTACTTTTTCAAACATTGCTAAAAAGATTTAAATAAAACAACCAGTATTTTTCATTAGAATTATTTCTTTGAAATGCGTGATAACCCAATTTCAAATCTTGCTAAACAATGAAAGACGTTAGTTCATATTTGCACATTTTTAATAATTTTTTGAATTGGAATTTCTGATTAATAAGTTCACTTTAATAAACCCTTATTACATATTTGTATACCTACTGTAATTTGAACATAAATATATGCTCTTAACTCAATTTTTCCGTAGTAAAATATCTGAATAAAGTTTCAAAATTGATTAAGGTTATAAAGTGCACCGAAAGCTATGTAACTAACATTTTATTTATATAGTGATAACTTTGTACACTAACATGACACTTTTTAAGATATGTTTTCAACTTTTTTCTATTCAAACCATTATTTTAAAATACACATATTAATTATCCTTAAACGTAAATTTTTAAAATATGCAAATACATTTATTTACATTTTAAAAAATGAATTCATTTTTAACTTCTAAAATTTATTACAAATTAGTTCAAAAAGTTACATCTAAAAATTATTTAATGCTTTTCTATGTTCTCACAATACATAGGTATGAAGTAAAACCAGCATAATGAACTATACAGTTATAAAATTTTACATAAAAAGCTTGTCAAATATTCTGCTGACGAATAACGATGAGAATAAACAGCATGAAAATTCAATAGCCAAGTTTATTGGCCGTAGATCTGGCAACAGATCAGTCGGTTAAACTCGGTTTCCATTGGAACACCAAAAGTGAAGAAGCACCGGCACGGCCAGTGCTTGAGGGTACTCCATACAGTCTCTTATGGGCCGTGTATGCTAAAGGGAGCTGATACACATAAAATCTGTAGCTGCTCCAAAGTCTTCAAACGATGCCTTTCGGGGTGCTAATCCAGGTGCTTGGTCTTACATCTGGAATTGGCTCACAATTAACCAATCATAGGGGGCCATCGTTGTCCTGCCTACTAAGCGCACCCACAATGAAATGACCAACATTACCGGCACTCGTAGTGGCCAAGCCTACTGTTAGGCCGTTGACCGGGCAGTTAGAAAGAAAAAAAAAGAAACGGTTTTATTGGACTGTGTCGAATAGACTTCCCTTTCATAGAACTTTCATTTATTGTATAAAGATACATTTCATTAAAATATCTCATAAAATTGAAAATCCATACAAAAAATTAAAACGTAATATTATGTTTTTGAAAATTAATAGCAAAATTCCCTTTTTTTCTAACTTCAAATATTCTTTTCATAATAACGCATTAAAACATCTCATAAAATTGAAAATCCATCCAAAAAAATTAAAATATAAATTTACGTTTTTTTTAAATGAAATGCAACAAATTTAACTGCAACAATTTTTTTAACTTAATGATTTTAAACAGAATACTTGAAAAAATCTACATAAATATCTCTATAACGTCTGTGATAAAACATAGATATTGCACAATCCATGTAAATTAAATTAGTATTGAAAAAAAATCGTTTAGGATTTTTCCTCCGCTAATAATCTCGAAAAATGAATACCAGTAGAATTTGGTTTCGCTGCAATTCTTATCAATGAAAACACGTCACCTATTAAATTTCACATAAATAGAGCTTTCAGTGACGTCAGAATACGCAATAGTCCTCGGCCGAAGGTATACTAATCACACTTGTAGATTAATATCCGGACACACAAGTGTTAAATTTCCGGCCCTAATTACAGAAACGGGAGACGGAATTAAACTTTACCTTTTACACAAATAATGCTTGCGCAGTAATTAGACCGAATAAAATAATTTCAAATTTAGCATCAGTTTAAAACTGGCAGATTAGCTTTTTGAGCGAGCCATTTTCTTAGTCATAATTAATGCTTAGAAAAGGACATTTTTTTATTTTGCGTTTTATAAAATGTTACGTATATTACTTAGCGTATTAAAGTTACGTAATTAAATTCTTTTAATTCGATTATTTCGTATTAAAATTAATGGACCAAATGCACGAGAGAATGTTTGCAATAGTTTATGGTAACTGCTGCATTTTTGCTCTTCATTAAATGAAATTCAATCGTTTCCATGGCGGAGCAAAAAAATGCTTTGTAAAGAATGAGGACCGGTTACTCAAAACTTGTGCATACATATATGTATTTTTACCAGCTTCTACTTTGGGCGATAATAGTAAAAGGGTTTTTTTCTGTTTATTTCTTAGTAAAAATATAATGAATAGAAGATAATCGAAGTTACTTAATAAAAAAAAGAAGATTGTGAAACTGTCATAAAAGACTAATTGAAAATTATCATTCATCTGTATACCTAATGTGAGGAGACAATAATTTTTGTAAAAACAAAATAAAATTACACGAGTAATACAAATAAACGCTATTAAAACTTCAAAAGAAGAGAAGAATGTTGTATGCTATGGAATGCAATGAGTATTCACGGGAACCTTTAAAAGAAAACTATTATCATTAAGTAGGATTCGACGATTATAAAAATGAAAGTAAGAAATAGAATTAAATGACTTATACTAAAAGGAGCTTCATTTTTTACAGATCATAGGTATCGATATTTTAAGGCTGTGACAACGAACTAAGCAATCTAGACTCTGTTTTAAAAATTTCATGAGGACACCACTTGAATCCTTTTTATATAAACTTCCTTTTAACCAAATCTAAAATAGTTTTTTCTTCCACCTGTAAAAGATTTATGAATATTACATGTACTATTTTCGATGTTCGTTCTTTTGTAAAATTAAAATTCACTGATATTTTTGTTTTCTTTGAAATAGGTAACCGACTCAAAAATATAGTTTAAACAATAAATGCGAAGATACTTTAATGCACGGAAAGTCTTTTGGGTGATCCGGTCAATTAATTACCCAACCAATCGCAATCAAACAGGGAGGTGCACTGTCCTAAATAAAATTTTCGACAATCTACGGCTAGCCTTTTTTAAGTTATTCGACGTACATATCTTGACATGGGATGTCACACCGAAACTGGACAAAATGGATTCAGCAAATTCAGACATTCCAAAATCACGGCTCAGAATTTCAGGCATTCCAAAATGACTGTCTGAAAACTTTTCGAAAACCTACTTCGTTTAATTCGTGCCAGTTAAATAATTAATACTATAAAACTAAAAGAATGATTTACGAAACAGTTTCATAATCACAAAGGCACCCAGCTTATGCTATCTGCATACATTTTGATCACTTAAAAAATGGATTGAATATACATATTTTTAAGTGAAATTTGACTTTAAAGCATGAAAATAAATACCATTTTACATAATTTTTGTGAATTTTCTTTAAAAATGGTCATTTAGCAAAAGAAGATTCAGTCATTCTTGCAGGTGACAGTCATTCTTATAAGTGAATTGAGTATGTGACCTCTTGACCTTGGCGACCATTTTGGCGACTTGGCGGCTATTTTGGCGACCAAAAGAAAGTTCTCGAAAAGGCTCAAATTTTGGCTGTAAATCATTTAGGAAAGAAATTACGAGAAAAATGAGCTCTTGACCTATATATGATGTCACGTCCTGCTTGGAAATCTATAAATTCAGTCTCGCTGCGAGTGGGTTGAAACAGTCTGTAGAAATAGAAAGCAGAACTATATTCGTATCAATTTCTGTTTGGCTATCAAAATTAGAATACCACCCTCTTTCTGGTTTTCTTAGAAATTTTATTTGCATATAATACACACACACACACACATACGCGCGCGCGCACACACACACACACACACACACACACACACACACACATATATATATATATATATATATATATACAGGGTGTACAGCCTTAATGTGACCCAATAGCTAATTCCCGAACCGTTCGGTTTAGATATGCACTTCCAATTTAAAAAATGTTTTAAAAAAGGTAAAGAATGTTTTTACGTGCTTTTCGAAAACCCATTTAGAAAAAAATTACAAAAATTAAATTTTTATACGGTCCCCAGGTCCTATCACTTATATTTAGGAAAAGATGCAGTACACAAAAACAAAGTAAACACAAAAAGTTTCATTTTATTACGATAAAAACTGACCAAGTTATGGAACTTTGAAAATCATACATTTCATCCATTTTCTCGGCCAATTTCAAGAAGCTAGTAAGGCACCGTCTCCAAAGTGAAATTAATTGGAACTCTGCCAGGAAACTTTCGCTCTTGCACGTCACTCTTATGTAAATCGTTTTTTAAATTTAAAAGTACATACATTACGTTAATATTACAATAATTGAGTACTTAAGAAACAAAATTTATTCTGTGTACGTGTAAAACATAGATAAAATAAAATATTTTGGACGAAGAAAACTTTTTAAAAGCAGTTCCAAAAAAATAGACTTATTTGCCTGCGGATTCAGACTGATTTGCTGCGATACTGATCATGGCGAACGTTAAAAATCTGCTGTGTAGTCGCTTGCAATTGCATACAGCCGTATTCTAATATTACGAATTCCAGTATGGGAGAACGAGATGTATACAACTGGTCTCCAGGCATTAGCTCCTGCGCCAGGATTGGACGATAAGGAAATGCACCATCCGTATGTAATATGTTCCACACCGTCGATTTTGAGTAGGAACAAGCCATGCTAATATCCTGGACACTACTTTCAGGATGAGCCAGGGCATATCCTAGAACATCCTCGTTGGGTATCCGCAAGCTTGAAGGTGTGGCACGAGACAAGGGAATACGTTAAAACTCCCAGTTTTATGCAAGCGTTGAACAGCACGGGCAATTGTACAATAAGATAGATGTTTTCGACTGGGAAATTTAATGGCATAAAGTCTTGCCGCCTCTCTCTTATTTCGATTACACTGCCCATACAACAGTACCATTTCGCAATATTCTTCATTTGTATACATCTCGTTCTCCTGTACTAGAATTCGTAATATTAGAATACGACTGTATGCACTTGCAAGCGACTACACAACAGATTTTTAACGTTTGCCATGATCAGCAGGCGCGTAGCCAGGAAAATGTTTCGGGGGGGGGGGATATGCGCCTGGGAAAATTTTCGGGGGAGGATATGAACTTATACGTGTGTAAATAGACGGAATTTCATAACTAATTCAAAAATTTCGCGGTGGTATATATCCCGATATCCCCCCCCCCTGGCTACGCCCCTGATGATCAGTACCGCAGCAAATCAGTCTGAAGCCGCAGGCAAATAAATCTAAGTTTTTGGAACTGCTTTTGAAAAGTTTTCTTCGTCCAAAATATTTTATTTTATCTATGTTTTACACGTACACAGAATAAATTTTGTTTCTTAAGTACTCAGTTATTGTAATGTTAACGTAATGTGTGTACTTTTAAATTTAAAAACGATTTACATAAGAGTGACGTGCAAGAGCGAATGTTTCCTGGCAGAGTTCCAATTAATCTCACTTTGGAGACGGTCCCTTACTAGCTTCTTGAAATTGGCCGAGAAAATTGATGAAATGTATGATTTTCAAAGTTCCATTACTTGGTCAGTTTTTATCGTAATAAAATGAAACTTTTTGTGTTTATATATATATATATATATATATATATATATATATATATATATATATATATATCATTAGTGTAGTCAAATTTAAATACCTTATACTCTTTGGCTATCAAAATTAGTATTGTATATTACTCACTTTCTGGCGTCGATTCAAAATTTTATTTACATCAACTAAAAGTTTTTTTTTTTTTTCCTTTTCTTTCGTCTTTGTATGTATCTTACCAAAATTATTATTGTACTAGCGGGGTACCCGTTCTCCGCACGGTAGGGAAAAGAACATTTTCCTTCCACATACAATTAGAATTAGACCCATTGATGCGGAATCTATAAAAGTAAAAAATTATTTAAATCGTGATGAAACGTTGACGCCATGAGTGCAAACCTGAGATGACTGCAACAGGATTGCACAAAAACTACGTCAGTGTCACTGGCGATCAAAAAAGAAGCAGCTTCTCTCGGATAACCTTGCCCAGGCTTTTTCTCGATGGATACGGTATCGTAGAACTGCTTCTATAAGTTGCACACGACGCTGGTCGTTCAATTGAACTCTCTACAAATCTGGAGACTATCCTGCTTCTGGTCTCCACACATGGGATCTAGGTCAAGGGGTGGGTGTGTCCTCCGTGGGTGTCTTTCTAAGGGTCTTAACCGGTATTTATGCTACGTTTTGGAGGAAACCAGCCATATATGTTTCCTAACATATGCAGGTTGCGAGTACTGTTTTATTTTCCGAACGGAAAACAGGAAAACTCCGAACGGTTAGGTCGGCGGACGCGATCTGTTTTGAACCAGAAACCTTCCATCTCCCAGTTCAGAGCGCTAAGCGCTCGGCCACTGGTCGGACTAAGTCATTGCTAGGGGAATATTATAAGCAATTGGGACCTTTGTTGTACACAAGATTGTAATAATGTCATTCTCGTATTATTATTACTTATATCTCGTATCATTTGATTAATTTTTTATTTTCATTTCATATTCCCGACTTTTCATACTCCCTTGATTTTTGGGTCTTTGTGCATGCGCATATTCAATTATTATTCCCCATTACCGTTACTGAATTATGTAGCTCTCCGTATCGGCACTTCTACACCAAAGACGTCAATTTGCATTTTCCTTGTTTTAAGAAAAACGCTTACAAAGTTTCATTGCTTCGGTTTATACTGATTAATCAAATTTCTTGCGAACTAATCGCCGGAATTAAGATATGAGGCTTTGACATAGTATACAGGATTTCTTAAAGACCGTGAAAATAAATTTCACGTTATTGACGTGGTGATTGTGGTAATGTTCTAATATTGTCATATCCAATGCGTTTTCATTTTTCGAGCCAAGAGCTGTAGCAATGATTATTTTCACTTAATTGTTAAATTTAACAGCTTGAGTAGCAACAACGGATTCCGTAACTACGGAAACAGTAGCAATATTAAAAATAGAACAAGAAATTAAATTTATTTATGCTTGCTAGAACTGCCATATTGGCATAATTAACGCCGATAGTCGATGGCAAATAGCCAAAATGAATCGTAAATTAAACTTCACAGTAAATGCAATAATTTATAGGCAATACCAGGTATATTTTACCAGGCTTAAAAACATTCTCTTTCATCTCCAAAAATTTTCGTATTTATACAGAATTCCTATTTTACTATAACCTGTTTGGCGTGATTTTAAAAAATTATCTATCCATCTGCTCGTAACATTGGCTCATCTCAATCGTGCCATAGAATTAGCAATACAAACGCAAAAAACACACACTATTAAACACGGAGTTACACTACATTTGAATATTTATCGCCAATTTTTCTAAGAAAGGTACTAAAGAAGGAATCCGCATAAGCCATTTTGCGAGATTTTTTCTTTGTTTTTTTCAGAGAATCATTCTAAGCACTAATTTAACAGCAATCAAAATGGGAAATAGTTATTTGCGTATGGCTCGATCGCCAAAACTTATTGCAGGCATTTAATTGAAAAGTAGCACAGGAGTATTTTAAATTATCAACTATAACGTGTTTTATTTATTCTAATTTACCAAATGCAAGAATTTCATTTCTTTTGAAATTTGGTGGCATTCACCCAAGTTAAATCAATTTACTTAATTTGGGGAAAATTCCAAAGATCGATCGCTTAAAATCGCCTTAATAATTGCACTATTTCTGCATGGAAAATTAAAGTTTAACGCCGTATTCTCATAAAATCTACACACACAAACCTAAACCTATTTCGGTTCGCTCGCAGTAAATTGCGCCAAGCCCAAAATTGTGCAAATCGGTAAACCATGGCTCACTGAGATAAATACAGGCTGTCCGAAAAGCTCCGTTTTTGCGTACGAGTAAGTTTTCGCTTCTTCGCCAATTTGTCGCTGTTACCCAACTGTATCACTGTTGCCAACTCTTCCGGAGAAAATATGCCTAAAATCAAAATTTAAAGTATCCACAAATGGCTAACAATATTTTCAAGCTGAGAAAAAAAGTAAAATTTTTTTGGCGTTTACGTGCTTGTTGTGCTGAAATATGCTTATCTGCTAATGCTCTTTGAGAAATTTGGACATTCATTTCCGATTTACAAAATACTTCGGTATTGCCAGTTTGCCAAGATCTTTTTCTCCGGCAGAGTTGGCAACAGTGATACAGTTAGGTAACAGCGGCAAATCGGCGAAGAAGCGAAACTTTTCTTGTACGCAAAATCCCATAGGAGAAACTGGTTTTCGGACAGCCTGTACTTATCCCAGTGAGCCATGGGCAGAACCTACTACTTTATCAAAATATGCCATATCATCCATTTTATTTTTCGCCAAACTATAAAATATACGGTTTAGTTTCGGAAATCTCCAAATCCTTATTCTTTTACACATAAAAACATTGAAATCCTGCTCCGATTTCCCACGCAGACGATATTTTAATTAAAAAATAACCTAGCAAATATTCTATACAGAAAAAAATTATTATTCTTTTATTTTTAATTTAAGTCTAAATCATTTACTAAATTCGCCAAACATGGCAACCTCGATGCTTATTTCTCCCTTTTTTGACTAAGGGTTACAATCGCGGAATTGCGGAGAGCAAAAATTGGCGATTTTGACGGGTTTTTTTTAAAATCAATATCTCCTAAACTAATTCGAATTTCGAAATTTAATTCAGCAAAAGACCTTCCTCGGAATTTTTCGAATCCGGGGACACCTCGATCGAAATTCAACTCCCAGCCGTTTCGGAGGAGATGTTGTTACAGACAGACACGCACAGATTTTAATAGTATAGAAGAAGAAGATTAAGTATTTTGTATTTCTTATTATTGTATTTTATTTTGTATGTATTCTGTATTACATATGAAATATGTAATTATATTTCTGATGTATTCCTATAATGCGTAAAAACAAATTGTAAAGAAAAAAAAATTGTAAAAAATTTCAACTGCCGTTGAAATTTCCTTAAAAAATGGCTTGCTTCAAGAGTAACAAACAGTCTTAAACCATGTAGGAAAGCTTCCCCTGAAGTTACTTTCCTGTTTTCCTGCTATTTGGATGGGGATTGGGTTGCTGGAATATTTCATGATTTGCTTCTATATTTGTTATTGAATTCTGTATCTTTTGTGAGATATTAGTGGTTCCGTTCATCGAATAAAATGTTATATTTGCTTTTCAAGCTTGTCGGACTATTTTAACGTAGACCCACTTTGTGATTTTTGTATCAATATTTACAATGGCATCATAGATCACAGAAAAAAACATGTTCTTGAAATTGATATTTTATTATATCAATTTCAAGAATGCATTTTTGGGGGGGGGGGGTATTATTAAGGAGATCAGAGAGAGGCAGACTAACGTTGCCCCTATGAGTAGTCGCCTATTTTTAAACCAGTTTCTGGTGAGAGACCTAGCACCTGGATTGACACCCATCCTTTGAACATGTAGGACATTGGATCCACGAACAGATTCTACGATCACCAGCTCTCTTTAGCATGTACGGTTCCACAGCAACCCAGCCGAGAGAGGTTTTTCACCCTCCCAAGAACCGGCCGAGCCAGTGCTGATACACTTTCCGTTTTCTTACGGTAACGGAGCTTAGCGACGAGATCACTGCGGGACAATTATGTTAAATTCTACAACAAAAATTTCGTTTATTTAGTTTTATTTTTCTCCAACAAAAAGTTTGGTTAGTGTTTTTTGACTAAATTGAATTTGACTAAATTTTAATTAAATTAACAAAAGTTTTTGTAGAAATTAAGCAAAATTTTCTGAATTCAACAGAACAATTAAGTTTCATACATACAATCTAGTGATCAACTTTTTCGGTGCAATTTCAACTTAATAATTTTGTTGTATCAACGAACTTTTGGTTCATTCAACAAATATATATATATATATAAATAAAATGATATAGTTTATAAAGAAACTATCCATTTTTTGTTGTTGAATAAGAAATAAAATAAATAAATATTTTATTTTCCATAACTTTTTTATGTTTAATGAACTAAATCAACTTCATAAGGCGCACCTTGTAGCTCAGTATTCAAAACTCACTCAAGATCCAGAAAGTACAGCCATGTTTTTAATAGTTAACCACTGTTCAATTTTTAAGTCAAAAGTTCCAGTATACATAGCATTATCATAGGCTTTCTCTGTACTTTCATAAAATAGTTTTTCCTCTAGAACCATGATGACTTTGTATTGTGTAAACCAGCCTCGTTTTCACTTTTCTGAAGTTACCAAAATTTGTGATGATGGATTGTGATACATAAGTGCCGCTGCAAACGGAAATCAATTTTTATATGTAGATTAGTTGAAGTATCCTTCCTTCGTACAGGCAATTTTTCTAACACTTATAATTAAGTTTATTCGAAGCAGAATTTTCAAAACTGCAAAATTATTTCAATCTAAAAATTTATATTTGCATGAAAATAACTATCCTAAATTTAAAAATAATAAAATTTCCTTTGTTTTGTAGAACTTTGTAGTAATTATCACTTCTTGGGTTGCATAAAGATTCACGGTAATGGATAAAAACATATTTTTAGATACTAGGTTCCAGAAAAAAAAATGTGTTCAACAAAAGGAAAATAAAATGTGAAAATTTTAGCAGTGGGTTTTTTTGTAAACGATCTTTCGAACTGCGAAGAGATTAACTATTCTTGAGGCTTTTTCGCAACCAAAACATTACAGTGCATTTAAAGGGAGAATTTGTCGAATTTTTTCACCAGCGGTAGACATTTTACATCACCTTGCCACCATGATTGGATTTTAGTGAAGTTTTTAGCACGTGACATCAAAATGACATCGATCCCACTTACGATATCTAACTTCAATAGCCTTTCGGATATTGGGGAAGCTATCTATAAAAGAAAACTTTCTTTTACAAAAAAAGGAGGAGGCTGATTGGATTTTCAAAGTTGACAATTTCTTTTTCACTATTTTTGACTTATTTGTTCAGTCTGATTTGTTCAACTGTGCAGATTTCTATATCAAGCAAACACACAAACACACTTTCATTTTTATTTATAAGACGACCGGCTAATCTGCAGGACACAGTATGTCGCTTGCATTAAGTTAATAAATACTCTTGGTCTGTGGTTTACCAAAAACTTATTTCTTCATTTAGCCATTTATACTTTTCAGTTCCCTAGCTCCCCCAGATATCATATTTCTTGATTCTCAATTCAGCTTTTTGGGCTGTTTAACGAGCACCCACCTGGCAAAAATTTCATATCAGTAATAATTTTAAACGACTGTTTCTTCCTTATAAAAGGTAGTAATGGTAGAGCTGGTTGAGGAATTTGTAAGCTAGAAAAATTTTCATTGCTATGAGTCTTGAGTAACTAAAAGTGTTTCAATTATTTTCCGTAAAAAGTAAGTTGTTCAATTTTATATAATAAATTCATATTGGCATGAGGCATTTACAGCTTTTTTTGGAGATATTAATGTATTTTTCTTTAAATATTTCACAAAATTTTCTAGTATATCAATTTCTTATCAAAATGTTCTTTTTATTATTTCTCTATGAATATAAAATATTACAGATTTTACCCATTCGTGAGAAAAACACAGCTCCATCATCAAATATGCAAAATACTTTACTTTCATTACGGAAAACGTAACTCATTTTGTGCTGCTTTATTTTCTTTGTCCAAATACATGATCATAATATGTTTAATATATCGGAAAAATAAGATTATTAATGTTCTGGAGAAAAATATGGACAAAAAATAACATTAAAATTATTCTTCCTTCAGTGTTAAATTACGTTGCTATAATTGAAACTAATTGAATTTTCCCGACATATTTCTTAAAACAAAAACAACCTTAAAGGAAAGCGATTAAATATAATTATTTCAAGAAAGATTAATCACCCGGGTAAAATTTTGATGTCAAGTACCCGAAAGTAAATTGGTTGACTTGTACTACTTAAAAATCCCATAAAACAATATACCTTGATGTATAGTTTAAAAGGAAAATGAAAGGTATTAGAAATATTATGGAAGCAATTACTGAACTGCTGTATTATAATAATTCCATAATTATTTTATTTTATTTTTCTAATATTGTTAATTATTTAGTCAAAAATAATAGTTTGTACGGATAATCTATCTTAGTATATATATATATGTTGTTTTAATCATGAAAGTTTTATTTACTTTAATTCTAATTGTTATCTAAGATGTACGCATTAGAATTTCATAAAATATTTTTTTATTATGGCTATATTTCTAAGTTTTGATGATTGAAACAATATAGCACTTAATTATAAATTTAATATAGTTAATTAGAGAGGTTTTTCAGAGTTGATGGGATATTTACGTTCTAACTGGTCATGAAATATTTTTAATTAACATTTAACTTAACATAATAGAAAGTTAAAATATTTTTAAATATATGCATTAAATATCAGTTTGATATAACTTTTGCTGTTCTGGGCTTGAAACTTTTATCTAAATTAGAGCCCTGACATCAACCAAAAGTTTAAGCGAATTAATAAATTAGCTTATTTTATTGTTTAATATCACTATAACTTAGTGCATAAAAGTTTATGAATTCTCTTCTGTTATAAATCCCTGTTTAACATATTCACTGCCGTAGCTTTACAGATTCAAGAACAAATATTTTCCTTCTCTGCCAAGTGTTGCTTCCCTTTATTGACCTTTGAATGCCCCAAACACTTTGCTAGATGTTCAAAGGTCAATGTCACGAATAAATCTGAGTACAGAAAAGAATTTTCGTAACGTTGGTATAAACTAGTTAAGCGTCTGTTAAAAACAATTTCAAAAAGGATAATTAATATATATTTACACAACCACAATAATTAGAAAAGATCACGTTTAAACACTGCTTTCAACTAAAAAAAATAGTCTAAGGGATATGTTTGTGCTTTAAATAGCCAAATATGTATGTGCATTTCTCTGCAAAATGCTGATATTCACTTACGTATATTTACGTCTGGCCCTTCACTGGCATGATTGGGTTGAAACAACGTAGCAATGTCCTTAGATTAATTACATTTTCGTTAAAAAATGGTCTAATGAATTTTCTGAAATAAAACATAAAATTAGTGCAGAGAGTGAAGACGAAAGTCAATAATCTAAAACAAACACATTTTACGTTACGATTTTTACCTGCTTAAAATTTTATATTCGGAGATTTTCATTCTTGGGAAAAATACTGCGACCCTATCGGAAATATACTCATTTCCCACTTACTTTGAACGCAATAAAATACCCTCAGAGAAAATTATTTTGGAAATTGCGTTTTGGGAATAATGCGCTTTGTGCATCTTTGCATTATCAAAAGCGGTTTCTCCGGGAGGATGAAGTATTAGGGCTTTTATTTTGTTTGCGGGAATAAATTGCATAGATATATGCTTTTCCAGATATCTCGATTCTGAAAGTCGACAGTACATTTTCATTTCCCTTTTACTTTATAAGCATTGCATAATAAAATTATGACGTTACACATTTTTATTTTTAATCGTTAATATCCCTGTAAAGCAGATGTGCAGTCGGGGGGACGGCGTCCCCTTACTTTTTTGTTTCCGCTTATGCGTCACCCCCAACATTTTATTTTCAAGGAGACGCTCAACTTCTTTATGTTGAATTAAAATTACAAATTTGTAATTTTGCATCAGAAGGGCAACCGGAAGAAGCCTACATGCATACTCCATACATAGAATACACATACCATCTTGTCGAAGAGCATCTTGCCAAATTTTCGAAAAAAGAGGTGAAATCCGCTTGGTCAGCAAAGGGTCAAGCACAAACGAACAAATAAACAAAAAATCACTGTTCCATTAGGATTATTGGCTTTGGTAATATATATTTTTGATTCAGGTAATGTAGGTAGAATAAAATACTTTTCATTGAGGAAATGTTTATCAAAATTATATCGTTTTTTAATCAAAACTAAATTAATTATACTAAAGTAATAACAATCTGTTAATTAATAGAGTCATGGAGTTAATTTTATTCATTGTTTTTAACAATAATTACATTTAACTAATTACACAGCTGAGTACTTATTTAAGTTAAATTCCTGAGGAATGGGTACTATCTCACTGTTTTTTTAGAATTACCACTACTTAAAATAATCTTTTTTTAACTCTTCCAATAAATTTGAAAAGTATTTATGATCTTGCTCTGTCTGTTTGATCATGCTTGAACTGCCGTAAATATGCATCAATTGCAATGAAAATATAGGTTATTTCTACGCACTGTTTCTCATACCCTACTGAAAATTATGTGTGTGTCTGTGTAGTGCTTATGGTCATTTTATAGGAGCATCCAAAATAATTTCAATACGTTACGCTCGACGGGCTGTCACTGTTTAAAGCATATTTTAGAGATATTCTTTGTTCACATAAATCAAAATTTACACATGTTATTAAGGATTACAAAATAATACTCTCTACCGAAAATAGTGCATTTATCCTTTATAGTTCTTCTACAGGAGTACTCAAAGGAAGTCTAATATATTATAATCTATGGCTGTTTAGAGACATAATCAATTACACGCAGTATGTAATCAGTATACAGGAGGATTCAAAATAGATGTTAGGGCGATTATCTTTTAAACCGTAAGTGATCGAAACACAGTTTCGATTAGAAAAGTTCCTCAAATAAAGAGTAGTTTTCAGATATGGGAATTTTTTTTACTAGGGACGTAAACTTATTAAAGTAAGAAATTTAATTTTTATACGATCCCTCATTTCCTATCCCTTATATTCGGAAAAATGTTGTCTGTGTCTAAGAAGTAGGGAATACAATCCCGATCCCACGGGTACGCGATCTGCTGGGATCCCACACAAATATTTGCGGGACTAGTCCCGCGGGATTGAAAAGGAAAAATATATATTTATTTTTTAATTACAATTTCAGGCCTCGTTCCCGATCATTAGTTGGGAAAAAATATTTGCATAAAATGAACAATAAGAACCAGTGATCTTGGTCGCTCATACTTTTTGGCAGGTAGGCACCTTAGTCCCCCCAGCTCCCGTATTGTTATGATTTACGTACTGGTATAACGCAGAAGTGCTTTAACACTAAATATTGTATCTTTCTGGAACAGGACCCACCTTCCCCCCATAAATAATCATATGGCCGCCCATGCTAGTGATATCTTTATAAGTTGAACTTCAGTTAACCACTAAAAAATGCATGGCTACTACAGGGTTTCATACAAAGAAAAAAAATCTTTTGTTAAGCGCTTTTGTGTTCTCTATCAAAATTAGATGAAGACTAGGAAGACGAGTGCCTGTTTACGTTGTGTTTTGTACATTCTTTTTTTTTTCAGCAGTTACCAAATAACAGTATATTATTATGAATATCATGACTATAATTTTCATATTTATGTAAGGTATTGTATTAATTATCAAATAAGATGAGGAATTATTATTAAACTTTATAAAACTTATAATCTTACTTTTTCCTACTTTTCTCTATTGAAATCAATTTTTTGTTGAATGAAATATTAATATCGCTGTATTGCGAGGTCCAGCGGGATCAAGAAATCTCAATCCCGCAATCCCGTCGAGCGAAAAATAGTGCGGGATTACATTCCCTGCTCAGAAGGCAAATTTAAAAAATCTCATGTTGCTGAGTGGAATAGTTGCCGAGATATCGCAAGTTAGAAAGCATTTGTCGCCAAAGCTTGGGGATGTCTCAAAAATTATAAAAGTTAAATTTCTTTTCAACCGACATTAATTTTTGTTAGTGGTTATTCGACAGCTACATTTGACTCCTGGAAATTCTATTTTATCTGCAATTTTCCTATAATGCATATTTGACTTAGGAGTTTCTAATGAAAGTTAACCTGCACCACTCCTTTATCATTCCTTTCTATAATTCCTTTTCTAGATGCGTGGCGTAGTTACCGGATTATCCTCTGTAAGACTAAATTATTAATTTCATAACGCAGTATCTATCAGTTCAGCTAAAATTGTGCCTGTTAGTTTCACGTGTTTGAGAGTTTAATTAACTTATTCCAACAAACTCACAGTAGGTCCACTAAAGTAAAGATTATTTTCGCCTGAAAACTGACTTCAACACAGCAGGTAAAGTGGTGTAAGTCATCATTTTTTAACGAACGATATCTCGGCAACTTTTCCACTCAGAAACATGAGATTTTTAAATTTGCCTTCTTAGACACAAAGCCACATTTTTCCAAACATAAGTGATAGAAAATGAGGGACCGTATAAAAATTAAATTTCGTATTGTAATATATATGCAACCCCTAGTAAAAAATTGCCATGTCCGAAAGCTACTCTTTAACAGACGAACTTTTATAATTGAAAATATGTTTCGATCACTTATGGTATAATCGCTTATATAAAGATAAGCTCTTTAACATCACCTGGTAGAGTTTGAATCACCTGGTAGAGGAGACGGGATACAGTGGGTCAATTTTTAGATTTTTAAATATCATTGATATTTTAAAAACAGAATATCAAACCAATGTATTAATTTTTCTGATCTATTGGCTATATCAGTAGGGGTTGTATATATATCCTAATTAACTTTAGTTCATTTCTAAGAAAAGTTTTTGCACAATAAAAAACATTTCTTAAATACTTTTTGTTGACAACACAGTACCCATAAAGGGGGACACTGGGTCAGTCAAATGAGGTACAGTGGGTCAGTTAACGGGAAACACATTAAAATTTTTTCTTTTACTCGACAGTGAGTAATTTAAACATTTTTATCGCTTACAATAATTAGTATTAAGGTAGATATTGAAGTAGCTCAAAGTTTATAAGGTAAATGTTAATTTTATGGTTCTAAAATGACCCAAACTAAATCTGTTTATAAAATTAAAGAAAAAGGTTTTAGTTAGGTACTATTGAGTACTATTAAGTTTACAAAATTTTAGTTTTATAGTTATTTATAATACATTAAATAAAAAAACTGTTATTTTACAATAATTATCGGGCATTATATAACTGAAAATCTACAGCAAAACTCAACTTTGCCACTATTCGCTCAGATCCTTGCAATGCATTTGGTTTCGGCAACTTTCTCAGGATATCTTTATTGTCTGCCTCAACAAAGATAAGTACATAATCCGGCTGAATTCCTTTCATGTAGTGCGCTTCAAATTCCTTTTGATTTCTGCCTAAAACTTCAACATAGTGTTTAAACGGCATTTTTTCGTGTTGTAGATCACGAATAATACGAAATCTCCAACGTCAAATTTAAAACCTCCTATAATTTCAAATTCCGAATTCTGAAAGTCAGATTCACTAAAAGATTCATTTCATTCTTCTTCAGCTGAGCTATGTTCAATTGAGCTCAGTTTGAGTAATTGCTTGCATTTTTTTTTTCTCTTCTGCTTAAATTTAACTTAACTTAATAATTTATATATCACCATCAAGAATTAATTAGGTCATTCTTATTTTTTCAATCATTTCATTTTGGATTGTGTTTTACAAAGGTGTATCTGCGAGAATGTCTGTTTTCTTAATGTTGTCTCTCAGTTTTTTCTCTTTTGCATCAGAGTTAGGAAAAGGCTTATACCATCTCTGGTGTCATTTATTGTTTTACATAATTTTCAGAAAATGTAGATTCTGCGGATAATGTGAAAGACTTATTCAAATAAATTTACATCATTCAAACATTAAAAAGTAAGAAACTCACATCATGTAAGAAAAGACAATAACTATATAAATGGGGACACAGTGATCACTGATCCTCTGTACCCCATTTCAGGTGACCTACTGTGCCCCATATGAACCAATGTATTATTTTTCAATTCAAAATTCCAATCGTAAGAATGTTCATTTAAGTACAACATAATAGAAAAAAAGGTAATTGAGGCTATATAAACATACCACATAACTTATATTTACGTAACAAATTTCAAGGATAATAACATTAAGTCTTAATTTCTTCAAATTTCATGGAGATGATCAGAAAAGAAAATGGCTGTTTCTTCCCGCCGCAGTCAAAGAGATGTTTAACTTTTTCCACAAAGTGAAATTGTTTCATACCTACTTTAAATAATTTTTTCATTTGAAAACTATTCACTGAACCACAAAAATCTTAAATGACCCACTGACCCTCTGTAACCCGCTCTCCCCTATAAATGTGCAGAACAGTTTATTCTTAGTTTAAAAGTTTAAGTTGTACTTAAAGTTCTTTTCAGGTCTCGCAAAATTAGGTTAATGGTAATATACGGCCTTTTTAAGGTTATAACCAAAATCCCTCTAAATTTGAGGGCGACATATCGCCAATTCGGGAGAAAAATAATTGGTATGTTGGAATGAATTTATAGTCAATGCGTTTGGCGGGATTAGCGCTTTCTCGTTTTGCTTATGTATCTGTATGTCTATTTATAAAGTATTTTTTATGTTCGTTACGTAAAGTTTCTGTGTTTGTAAGTCTGTCAGAAAAAAAAAGTTATTTTCCGCAAGCACAGTGGCAAAAAATTGCTTAAAAACCCTGAATATTCTCCACAAATACGTAGTAATTCATTGTATATAACATGTAATTATACTGTTACAACTGCTCACTAATAAAATTTAGCATCATTGAAATAGTTTAAGATATGTTAAATGCTCAAAATGTTCTCGATCTAATTCATAATCAATACTTACTGGTAGGCGTACTAAGAACCAAAATGAAGCTTTAATTAGTTAAAATGATCTTTTACAATGTAGAAATTTTTAATCACTAATCTTACAGTTTTAATAATTTATTTTTATTAATTAATTAATAATATGAATGCACTGTGTAAAATACAAGATACACAGCTTACAAAAACGTTTTCTATCCAAAATACTTTATGCAATGTTGGAACAACAAAAATTAAGTCACTGAAGAAAAAATTCAGAATTGGAATATAATTAAGTATTTAGGTTTTACTTTAATAATTTACATTATTCGTACTTAACTATTTAAAATTTATATAATTTAAATTACTGAAATAAAGTAATTGACTTGTTTCACACAGCTCGAAAATCTATTAAATCGAAAATGTATGCAATCGTAGCGTAAACTCTAAGAATTTGTTAAAAGTTTAGTTACTTTCTTAAGTAAACTAACAACCTCATTTCTGATACAAATTTATTTTATCAGATTATTTACTTCTTTAAATATAAATTTCTTTGATGTACTGCTAGAAAGTAAAAATGTATGCGTACATATCATGTAAATTTAAAAATTAGTCTGAAGGATTGAACTATTTCTCACATTCTTCTCCTTCAATCCATATAAAAAAATAAAATAAAGAGGATTTTAAAACAAAGTATATTTCTCTTTACCGATATCGCAAAAACCTGTTTCGCCCTGGATAATTTTAATAGGCAGCTATTAACGTATTTCCATTTTTTTCTTTTCAAATGCGTTACAATATCAATTTTGAGTTTGGTTAAGCACGCTTAACTTTGCACTGCATTTTCTTGGAAGAAAACTATATGAAATTAATCAGTCATTCAAATTTTGTGCTTTAATTTCTAGATTTCTTTCACCAGTGTCATTAGCAATGAAACGAAAATTAAAACTTTCTCGCTTTTAGACTTTTCTTCTTTATTTTTTTAATGAGGAAACAGTCGATGTGTTTTACGTTTTCAAAATACAGTATGTACACTTTGTTGGAATTCTAGGACACTAAATTTAAAATGTGACAATCCACTCTCAATGCGTACCTAATGAAATTGGACCTAGCATCCCCAGAGGAGTGCCTTTATTCTTTTAAGACATGAAAGCACAATAAGTTACTTTTTTTATACAATGTTGCTATGGGAAGTGTGAATATCCACTCTATTAAGGTGCGAATTAACTCGAAACGTTTTACTCCATCGAAGATTGAATGCGTGCTTGTTTAGAAATCTTTCGCAATTCACTCTAGTGAACTTCCAGAGTAGCAAATTTTAAATGAAATCATTAATCTCAACTGGAATATACAGTATGTCTGAAAAGATCGTTACCAGACTTAAACTTAACTTACTACTACAGATAAACTTTGTTGATCTGTCATAGTATGACAAACAAGATATTATCAATATTTATTTGTGTCCGGAAATTCAAACGACGATCGCTGAAGGACGATGTTAATAGGCTTATGGAAGAGTGGCCGTTTTAGCCTGTTACGTTGCCGAGATGGACGAATCGGTTTACTAACCCAGAATTGGCCAATATGCATTGCGTGTATGGTGCCACGGGTGGAGATGGACGAGTGATGGTACGGATGAGAGTAACTTTCGCAGGCGTAAAGGGGGGGAAGAAATTGTGTCAAAAGAGGTGATTTATTAGGGAGTTTTTGCATATACCGTTTCTTCCTACGTTAAAGCCAACGCTATCCGTTATTCGGAGTTATGAACCAGTCATAAAACTTACTTTTTAAATGGGCATGCGCCATATTGTCCAAGGACATTAACGTTAACGTTACCGTGAGTGAAACCATTACGCAAAACTCTATTAATTGACTTATTTATTAATATGACTTCCCATCCGCGGCACATGACCTCTCCTCTCCTCTCCTCTCCTCTCCTCTTCTCTCCTCTTCTCTTAAGATCATCGGCATCTCCTCTCCTCTCCTCTCTTCTCTCCTCTTCTCTCCTCTTCTCTCGTCTTCTCTCATCGGAATCTCCTCTCCTCTTTTCTCCTCTTCTCTTCTCTTTTCTTCTCTTCTCTTCTCTTAAGATTATCGGCATCTTCTCATTTCATCATCTTAAGATCATCGGCCTCTCCTCTCCTCTCATGACAAAAACGATGAGGCTTACTTGATGAATAACATCCCTATTTATACTACCCTATGATGAATAACCTACTGATGAACCTACTGATGAATAACATCCCTATTGATTACTTGATGAAGAACATCCTAAGCAACACTATATGTAGGGCAATAGATGTGATTTTTATTAATGACTTATTTATTAGTATGACTTTCCATCCGCGGCACCATACACGTATCCATCCGACTCTAAGTTAGTAAACCGATTCATCCATGTCCGACTATGTCCTCATATGAAATGATCATTCTTCCTCAATCCGGTGAACATCTCCCTCTAGCGGTCGCCGTTTTCATTTCTGCACACAAGTTTGTAAGTAAATCTTGTTTGTCATGGTATGACAGACCAGCCTGTTAAGTTTAGCAATGACCTTTTGAGACACCCTGTATGATGAATAAAAATAAAGTAATATTACCAAAAAAAGATCACAAAAAAATACATTATACAGGGTCTAAATCTTAAGTTATTTGAACAAGATAAATTGCAGACACCATTTCTATCAAGATTTTATATTTTGTTCCCAATTATTTTAAATGTATTCGTGAGAATGTAATGGAGTATAATAGCATCAAAGAAAATTTCGTTTAACTCTTCTACTGTAAATTTACAGCAATCAACCAATGCGCAGAAATTTTCTGAAAAACTAATCAACATTTCATCGATTTTCCAGATTAGTTTTCTGGTTGCAATATTTCTTTCTGTTGAAATTCAAATTATAAACTTTTATCGAGTTAAATTGAGTACGCATGCTGAACTATTGAAATGTATCCGATAAAATACGTTTATTTTTAATGAGTTTTTTTAGTACTACTGATATGCACAAAAAAGTTTCATTTGCTCATCTTCTGTTTTCGTAGGCGTACTCACGGAGAGGGCTATGGGGATCAAGCCCCCCCCCTCCCCTAAAGGTGAAAAGTTAGGAGGGGAAAAATCTTTAAAAAATGAAAACTGTCACTAATGAATTAATTTTTTTAACTGTCTTCATATTATTTCTAAAGTATTTTTTACCAAAAAAGACGTTAGTTTTAAAATAAATATTTACAGTTACTTTATAAAACACTCTTAAACTCGGTCACAACGTCGCCAAAAAGATTAGATAATTATTTATGACTCTATAACGAGTTACATTGCTTGTGGGCTTGTGTTCTACGGGCCAGTCAAATCGAGGTCCTTATAAACGAGTTCAACACTATTTGCAGCCCAGCCCCCCCCCCTCTAAACTAAAATTCTGTGTGCGCCACTGCTTCGGATCTACCACCTACCATGACAGTGTTGCATTTACAAAAATACTGATACTCACCAAAGGGTGTTAAGATCTTCAGGCTTTGAAATAGATGCAAAATCTTGTACATATTCAAAGAAGCTTTTCTCCGTGAAACCTTTAAAGTTCTGCTTCTTTTATCGAAACACAGTTTCTACGGTAAATCAGGAAATCAAAAATGAAAATAACATTTGCCTTTTCTATTATTTTCGAACGTCGTGCTTCAGAAAAAAAAAATTAATTAATTTGTTCAATTATGGAGTTTGTATAATGCATGAAATTTTTTACGGATTCAGTGAATTCATGAATATATTTTTGTTCTTTTGATCGTAAATGATTTGGTGTGACTGGCAGTGGAACTCCTTGAAAAGTATGATCACTGAGCATCTCACTACTAGGTATTGTATTTTTGAAGATGTTTGATGAGAGACTTCTAATTCTTTCATTAAATACTTTAAAGGAGTCCACATGTTGCAAATCACAAAGTGTGTTTAAATTAAAAATAAATATATCAAGAACAGATTTAAGTCGTTTTACTTCTGACTATTCCCATGGTAGGAGATTTCCAGATTGTACTCTCTTGGAGGTGAAAGCTAATGAAGAGTAGAAATCAGCTGTGAGTAAAATGCCAACGATGTTATGTTCATTAATTAGTTTGTCACGCAATGTAAATAAATCTGGAATGTTCTCGCAAGCATAAACTAGTATTTTGTAGTCTTTTAAAAAGGTCAGTATCTTTTAAAAAGTGTCCTCTAAAAAGGTAGGAGACAGACGTTTAGAGAGGAATGTAATGCTTTCTAACAGAAAATGTTTAGAGAATTAGAGGAGGAATTTTTTTTCATGACCGTAAAAAGAATCCGCTCACAATGCTCTTATGAAAATAATCTGCAGACTGTAAAAAAATCTGTGAAGTGCGTCTCGCGTCTCGCATTTTCTGCTACGGGGTTTTCAGCAAGGTCGAATTGTTGTCTGAACCAGTGAATAATTCTCGTAATCCTCCATCCTCCTCTCCTAAAATATCATCATCGTAATTTCACTTTACACCAAGTTGGTGCATAAAGCTATAATTGCTGCATACCATTTAATTTGGTCTAAAGCTTCATGCTAGGCATTTCTTTAACTTGGCCATCCAAATGAATCCTGCTCCATATGACGCCTTGTGGCCCTTGGTCTTTTCTTTTCATCCGGTGATTGATTCAGCCCAACTCTAGAAGTAACACTTGGATACTGTCTATCTGTTGAGCATCGGTTTTGATTTCTTACTGTCGGATGATAATGCTAAACGGAACTGCTTAGGACAGATTCTGCAAACTTATTGGAAGTGTGCAAGGTGCTTGTCGTGAGGCCCCACCATGGACAAGTGGATAAGACAGTGAACAGTATAGACTAATGAAGTGTAAAGGTCCCGCGTTCCTTGCCACCCAAGGCACGTCCTCGTAGGCTCTTCATGTACACTTGCCATAAAACAAAGCTCTAAATCGTTTAAATAAACTTTTCATTTCGTAAGAATCTCCAAATTATCTGGAATCCCATGCTAAGTACGAGATTATTTAAACCTTTTTCTTGTGCTTCGAATAAGAAACCTTCATGAAAAAATAACTGCACTTACTATCGATATATATTTAGCATGTATCCCCTTCCCCAATCTCGTAGTGACCAGTCTGAGAAATACCAGGCCTACTTAGTTAGGTATACTATAGGATACTACCTTCAAGAACGGCCTGCCTACTTGGTTTAAAGCCTGTTTTAGTTCCTGAAGTGTCATACTGTCCTGCTGAACACCAGCCGCAGGCTCGGGTCCAGCACGCTGCAGTTTCCTTTTTTTTCACAGCACAATTTTTGGATTAAAGTTGGTAAAATGAATCAATGTAATACAATATAAAAGCATTTAGTTTACAAAAGTTCACAATAGCTCACAATATTGTTCGTAGTAACATTTGACCATACATACACATACGGTCAAATGTTAATTAAGGAAAGGAATGTATTAGAACAAGCTCTGACAGATATCAAAGCGATTTCTTCTAGGAATTCAAAATTAAATATCTTTTAGTATTTTACTGTCCTTAAAATTTTAAAGATGTGCCAAATGCTTAAATTAGAACTTATTTTAGACTCAAAGGGATGTCTAAACTTTTATCATGTTCTAAACATTAAATGAGAAATGTAACTTTCCGTAACAGCCGGATTTAATAATTTGAACTTCAGTGTAAAGTTGTACATGCTTATTAACTCAAAGCTGAATAAAAATAATGTACATGCGAAATATTCTAAATATTAGTTTCCTTTCTATTCATATCACTTTAAAAGTACTACAGTGAAATATTAATTATTAAAACATCAGTGAAAAGTAATAAATTATTTACGAAAGAAAAAAAAATTACGTGCTTATTAACATAAAACCCTTGATAAAGAGAAATATAAAAAACATCTCGTACTTATTTCGAAATTCACAAAATTTACATCATATTTATTTTTAGTAAATACATTTTTCAGACCTCTCCTTTCAGATTGAAAGCCACAAGCAGCTCAGTATCTAAATAAGACCTCAGGGAAAAAAGGCGACCTACGCCAAAACAAATTTTAGCAAATCTCAACTAAAAAAGGATGCATGTAGGTAATTGCATTTTTCGAAAGTTTTCAGAAATCTCAAACAGATTCCCCAAAAATTATTCAACTGGAACGTGAACATCTATACCGTTTATTTCTCTTGGGAATATGGAAAATATTCATGATAAAATGTTTACTAAGCTGAAAGGCCAATATTTTTTCTCCAGATTTTACTGTTTACGTAAAGCGCACATTCAACTGCTAAATTATGCATTCGACAATAATGTTTTGGGCTATATTTTTTACTTTTTGATTGGCAGTGACACTATGATAAATGTTAGAAAAGCATCTTCATTTTAATGGAATAAATGAAAAGCAATTCATTCGTGAAGAAACTTGAAAGCTGAGATAAAAATCTCAGCTTTCTAACTTTCATTCGACTCAGCTTTCTAAAAATCTCAGCTTCCTAACACCTGAATATTACAACGAGACCGTGATTTAGAACATGCCTACCAAATTTCAACTCAGTCGAATGCAATGTTCAGGTGATAGTGCACTTCAAATAATTTGAGTTAATAGGCCTCAATGTATAAGAAAGTTTTTTGTCGCCCAGTAAAAATCTGTGATTCCTACACATACCAAAATCTATATGGTATGTAAGACAGTGACCTATAATATACGTACAATTTTCACTCAATCTAATACACTGTTTAGATTCTAGCGCATTTACAAGAATTTTTTTCCATAGGCAGTAATGTATAAGAATTCTTTTTTGTGTCACTGTAAAAAAAGAAAATAAAACCATACGTCCTTTACACCCCAAAATCAGTACTGGCCGTAGCAGGGTGGTCGGTAATATGTATATCAAATTTGAGCTCAATCGAATGCAGCGTTTAGGAACAATAGTATTCACTCACATTCACACATACATACATACACACGTATATACATCACCATCAAACAGGGTAATTCAATTCAGAATACCTCAAAACGTGTAAATACATCAAAATCTCATAGTCGAATTTTTCATGATTGCAATATTCTTCTTGCATGGTACATGTTCAGAAAGTAAAAAGATACAAAAGCGTACATTGCTGATTATTTCAATCGAATTCCTAAATTCCCAACAAACTGGCATTACAACTTTTTTTGCTAAATATTTTTCCTTCGTACACACCAAATGAGAAAGTATTTAATGGTTAGTTGTTAGATTATCCTTGCAGATAAGTCGACTGTCTGCGCTGAAGATGGCCTTCTTGCTTCTTATTAAGACTACTTAATAGAACCTTTTTTATGAGAAACTGGCTCCTGTGTCCACTCATAGGGAGAATATACATAGGGGCAACGTTAGACTGCCTACTAGGCACCTCCGTAATGAAATGACCAGCATCACCGTCCTACGTAGAAGCCAAGCCTATAAGTAGGTCGCTTACCCGGCCATTAGAAAAAAACTTGACATATTTTTGGGAAATCTAATAGTTTAATCATAAAACGAAAGCCTGAAAAATCTTTTATGCTCATACTTTTTTCGTTGGCTTTTATGTGATTGGAAAATGAGCGGAAAGCTATCCATTTAAAATAATATTACTTATAAATCTAATTAAATAGAAATCTTGCGGGAAAACTATGAAAAAAACGACGCAAACTGAAGACACAGGCAGCTTCATCTCTTGAGTAACTCATGGGCTCATGATTCAAGCTACATGCTTTTGGTATCGAATGAAAAAGGCATTTTTTGCGGCAAAATAGTATTCAATTATATTTCCTATACGATAATTCGCACATGTGAAGTCGAGTTAGCCCTTAAAAAAACAGTTCACATTCAGCATTCGTCATTGCTTAGCGTGTTGATTCTAGCAGCCATTCGACCATGCGTAATGCACAACTAGAAAGGTAAAAGTAAATTTCTGGAGTAAAATCCTCAAAATATCATTCAATATCAAAGAGCTTTGATAGTTTGGATTCTGCTTTCGTAAAAGCTTCTGATGCATGTATCCATCCATGCATTGCGATGAGATACGGACAGTGTGTCGCGGAATAGAAATTTAGGTAAACTATCCCTTAAGCCAATAGAAATAACTTAAGCGAATTCAGGCCGGCCTTTAAATGCGACAGAGTGATCTCTCAGTCTAAACAACATTCAAGATCGCTAAGACACTGGTTATCGGAACATTTGAATAAAATACAGTAACGATTCTCTAGAATCAAGTAATCAAATAAGGTAAAACTCTATACCTGAATTTATGAGCCGATCCGTTTCATTAAAATTTTAAAAATTGAGAAAAATGATAGTTGAAATTTGATGTTTAAAAAATAAATAATTACAATAAGAGTGTGCTTTTTTACCTCCCTTCCCCCTTTTTCCATTAAAAAAGGCTGAACACATTGTTACATAAGCAATTATGCAGGGTGTCCCAAAAAGGTGGTAACTGGCTCTTTATCTCTTAGAGATAAGTGCACAACGTAAATTGAAAAGATGTTCAAATTAAAGTCGGAAATAAGACTTCGTTAAGAAAAAAATCCTTCTCGTTAATTTTCAAAAAGTCACACTTTTCCATTTTTTATACGATTTCCGTACAAAAAAATTTCCAGTTAATAAAATTTGCCCCAGATACAAAAAATGTGATGGACGAAATTTCAGCCTTTCATCATAAACCGGCTCAGACATATCTTTAAACTAAAATGATCGGGGTCTATACATGAATTTGAATGTAAACGCTTATCGCTAAAGTGAAAAAACCATTTCCTTCCGTAATTTCTTCCGTAATTCGACCCCTGAAATGCGATCATGAGGATGTAATTGTCAAATTTTGTACCTCACCTCATTAGTGTATGAAGGACATTTTACAAATTGATATTTTTTTTTTGTTCCGAGGGTCGTATAGAAATTTAAAAAGTGTAACTTTTGCAAATGAACGAGGGGAATTTTTCCCTAACGGAGTCTTATTTCCGACCTTATTTTGAACATTTTTTTTTTCAATTTTCATTGCCCACTTATCGTTAATAGATAAACAAGTAACCATCTTTTCGTGGAACACTGTAACTCTAAATTATAATTTTACCAAAACATCTTTTTAAATTGTAAAATTCAATTTTACTTCGTTAATTTAGAGTTATTTGACAGAAATATACTTTCATACACGCCATATATATAATAATATATATATATATATATATATATATATTCCTATTTCATTTATATTTTCATTTGAGTAACATATTTTTCTATAAATCTTTTTAAGAAGATTTCGTAATCTAATTTAAAATGAAAGAAACACTTGTAATCTTAAAAAAAAAGGTTTTTTTCTTGTATTTTTAAAGGATAAAAGTATATTGTTTTGGTTAAATTAACTTTTTATAAGTTGTCACATTGTACTTTTTTGTAATTTAATTTATCTTCTAAAATAATAGAAGGAAAACATCGGAAAGAATATTTGTTAAGAAGCTTAAAACTATTAAAAATACTTTTTTGCGGTTATCCCCCTACGTATTTATTTATTTATTTATTTCGAATTAGAACGCAGCTGTGAACTTTTATTTTTTGCTAGATTTTTTTTTTCAATTGATAATATCTTCCTTTTAAGTTATTGATTCAATTCCTTTGTATCATTTTATAAGCTTTCCCGATAATAGAAATTTTAAAGATAATCCAAACTTGAGATTTATCTTTCAGATTACTTGGAATTTTAGCTATAATTTAGTGCAAAATTTATGTAGTGATGTTGAATTTTCTAAAACACTTTGACCTACAATAATGTTTTATAGATTAGAAAAGTATATTTTTAAGGCAAATTTTCCGATCTCAGATTTTGTATTTTTATTTATTTACTTTATGACACTTTCGAATGAAGTTGAAAGTGTTTATGATATTGGTTTGGATATCTGACCAGCCGTCCGTCGGTGCTCTAACTGCCATAAATACGCAGTGGTTACTACGAAATTAATATTACGTTACTTGCATGTACTGTACAATGTCCCCCCCCCTGAAAGTAGTGTAAGTAGCATTTATAGGTGTATTACAGTACAGGATCACCCAAAAAAATTCCAGTATTTTAAATTTAAGTATTAAAATAATCCTTTTCTCAAAATGGAGTTCAAAAATTGTCAAAATCGGAAATTTAGTGCGCAAAACACATGTATTTTAGAACTTTATTTGTAATTATTATATGGTAAGAAATACTTTGCTTTTTAAAATGTAAGTTCTCATAACTTTGGGGAAAATTTGCTGTCAGTTTTTTTTTTTTTTTTTCATAATATACATCATTTTCACATTTAAAACTCTAGACATAATGCTTTTCAAATTTTTCAATTACTTGCCAAATCTTTAGGAGTTAAATTAACAGTAAAAATATTGTGAAACACTTAATAATTTTACTAATTATCCAGATGAAAAAATCTTATTTCAATCATGTTAAGTCAACAACTAAATCTCCTTAAATAAATTGAATTAAATATGCACGTAATCCGATAAAAGAGATTTCACTGTCTGTCTGCTAAGTTTTGCAGTTGAGAAACTTATTATCTCTGGGAAACAACTTTCTTAACCATAGCAGGTTAAAAAAAAATTCGTACTTGGAGGTCTTTTTTATATGTGACTTGTAATTTGCTTAATTTTTCTGCAAGTAATTATGAACAGCTGCTGATAGTTGTATTAAGTAATAAGAAAATGAGAGCACAGAATTTTATGCCTACGTCAGAGAAATTAGAAAAATAACATGGCCTTTTTTCATGGAAAAAAATGTATCGAGAGAGAAATTGCTTTTGCTTAGTGACGTAATAAATTAGAAAGGAAGGTTGACTTCACTGTTTTTCATTAATAGTTTTTTATTAGTAAGTCTGATAGAAACATTGCACAATATTTATTAAATTACCTGACGACTTTTGCAATGCGAATATTTGCCATTGATGTTGTTGTTGTTGCTCATGGAGAGACGACATTATCCATGGAAAGAGGAGTGCCATTGCCATAAGGGGGTTGGACGTCTAATTACTCGTCCCGTATTTTGAACCGATTTCAGATGAGGGACCAACCGCCACCTGAAATCGGCACCTCAAGAGGTAATGTTTAACAACTTGGAGGACATTGGAGCCACTTCGGATTTTACGTGCACCAGCTCCCATTAGCATAGACGGTCCCACAGTAGTCGGGCCGAGATGGAGTTGACCCTCCCAAGCACTGGCCAAGCCGGATGCTGCTTCACCTGCCGAGTTCTTATGGGAACGGAATTTAGCACCCAGATCACTGCGGGACATTTGCCATAGATTAGATATTCTAATGTTAACAGGTGCATTATGGATTGTTCTATGAAACTAGCAACGTTCAAAACTGTTGCTTTTCCCTCGAAACAACAGCAGTATCGAATCGACTTCCAAGCTTTAAGCAAAATAAGTGAACTATTTTTAAGTATGCGTCCAAGACATGAACTCAGGTTTCCTGCATCCAAGGAAAATATATTAGAGGCCATCAAACAACATTGTTAAAACAAACATCTTTGAAAATCCTTTGACATATCCCATACTAAATTTTCTGCATGAAGTTATCATTTAAAAAACTACCTTCCTAAAATATGCGAATTAACAGCAACAACAACTTTCATACATTTAAAAACGCAGAATTTTAAAACGGTAGAAGCTACATTCGAGTGAATCAAAGTCCTTGAACTTAACGAACCAAATTGTTGACTAATTCCATAGCTAAAATTCGAATTCTAAAATTCAATAACATTCGAAATTGAAAGAGCGTCGCGCTGTCATTTTCCTCTTTAGAACATGAGACCAAGCCAAAGAGCAAAAACTAACATTTATTCTAAGAAATAGAATCTTTGCAATAGCCATTTTATGGGTGGAAATAGTTTTTCCCCTAAATAAGTGCAAGAATTTTCTAAAAATAACTTCACTGCATACAATTATAAATGAATTTCTCCTCAAATTTAGATCAGAAATGTTGACTCTCTTTTCATTCTTAACTTTAGTAATCCCATTCACGTCTGAAATTCTCGGAAATGCGCGTTTATCGTCATTGTAAATGAACTACTTTCCTGTAAAAGTAATTAGTAAACGCTTCATAGGTAAAACTTCTAGCTCAATGATTTATATCAAATTTGAAATAAAAACATTTACTTAATGGGTAACTGGAATATAAATATTTAACATTACGTTATGACTGCTTGCAGATAATTGATCTTATTACCTTTTAATTCGAGTTTCTCGAGTTGTTTTTTAAAGACTGGAGTAAGTGTCAAAACAATTTAGTTACATAAACATAAAATGGCCGCTTTAAACGTAATGAAATTGTGTAATGAAAAACAATCAAAAATTATATAACGAAAAGCACTCAAATATTAAGCAAGGAAAAACTTTCAAGCATTATATAAGGAAAAACACTTAAAAACGTTAGCGCGACAAATAGAAGATAAATAAATTTGTTTGAAAAATCACGAAAAATCAAAAAATAAATCATCTGCTAAGAACTGGTAAGGAATCACTTGCAGTGGTGATCAAACTTTTGCATATAATGCGTAATACTGTCGAGCTCAGATCCGCAATGCAACTAAAGCATCGCCCTGTTTTACTTCGTTACGTTCACTTGTAGAGTTCGAAAATATGAATACGGATAGGTCTTAGTTTAGAATAAGAAAAGTAATAACGTGTGAACATAAAACTGAAATTATTATTTCGAAGAAGGATTTTAGAATTCAATTTTTGGATTTGGTAGGCGATGACAGGTGGTTCGAGTTTTGAGGTGTACAAATATTTCCTTTTGATGCAGTATTATAAATTGTAAGAAATGAAAGATTTCTGAGCACGAAATTATTTAAAAAGTCATCAATATTCCTGAGCAAAAAGCAGGCACAAAGATGCAATGCACAACTTGAAGTTCTTGAATGCGCCAATTAGCGCATGTGCCAAGATTTGGCCACCCCCTTGCTTTGCAGCATAATAATGTCCGCTCACACAATCTGTAACTAATGTATAACTATCTGCTTCGACCTTTCGTTTCACACACACGACACGATAGCACAATTTCGCTTTTTGTAGCCATTATTGCTTTCCAACTTGGTGTTATATAGTTCGTCAAATATATTAATTCAATTTTTGCTTAAAATTTGATATTTTGAATCAATTAAATGCCTTTTACCTCAACGACCCTGAAGCTCTTCGCTCCCATTAAAAAATTTTAGGGTTTTTTTTCTTTCTTTCTTTTTTTTAATGGATTATAGTTGCTGAAAATAGTGTTGTTGACTTCAATCTGCCCCTGTCGTTGTCCAGTAACACCTCTTTGTCTCTCTCCACAGTTTGCAGGTGTCGTACATAAAATGCTTCACTTTAATGCAATGATAACAAATATTTGTCTTATCCCTGTTATCATACTAATATTATCATTGCCAACGTTTGTATGTATGTTTGTTACTCTTTCACGCTGAAACGGTTTGGCGGATTTGGATGAAATATGGAATAAAGACAGTTAAAGTCCTGGATTAAAAAACAGGCTACATTTTATCGCGCGAATAAAACACTGTTCCTATAATATACAAAAAAACTATCTTTTATCCGAACAAAAAAAGAATACAAGAGTTTTTATTTTACAAAGCCGTCGACAGATGGCACATACTTATAGAATACGCAGTTTTTAATTTAAAAAAATCCTTTTATCGTCTATTATGCTTGGATAAAGAATACGACAGAATACATTTTACTTTCTAACGTGGATTTATAAGCGGTCTTCGGACGAAGCACACAAACAAAAAAAACATGTTACACAAACAAACAAAAAATTAAGGTTTTGAAACTTTCATTCAGTTCGAATTATGCATTTTCTGTGCGTCTTTTTTCCTTCTATTTCTAATGTATTACATCCAGCAAAAAGGATGTTAGAAATACATCAATTTTAAATTTGTTTAATCCCACTCATGAATAACGATACACTTTCCACCTTTATGGAATAAGGAAAGAAAATAAGGAAGACGCATGGATTATGATACGCTTTTAATATGTAGCACTTTATTGCGTATTTAAATGCTGAAAGTGTTTCAGATGTTCTTACCTTTTTTTCCTTTCGGTTTTTTGATAACGGCCAATATATCTAGAAGCCCTTCAGAATTAATACAGGACGAAAATAATTTGTACCTTTTTGTAGGTTTTTACTATTAAACCATATTATTTTTGCAACCAGGGGCGGCCCGACACGGAAAGCAAGGTAATCATCGCATCGGGGCGGCGGCTTCGAAGGCGCGTCAAGTCGAACTCAAAAACTAAGTAGAGCATCAAAGGGGGACATCTTTTTTACGTTAACAGGGGGCATCACTTACCCCAGTGCCGCCCCTGTTTGTAACCATCTTAATTTTAAATTCCATTCAGAATCTGACATATATCAGTGCCAAAAGGAAGCCGGTGAGAAACACAAGATTTATTAAGATGGCGAACCAACTGGTCGCAGGAGATGGCTAGTATTACCATATATGGGCATACTAGACCTTTCCACTGTTGATTCTCCAGGATTGTTTGTGGTATGTAGAATTATCTTATTATAATTTGATCGCCCAGCTCTCTTCACGTGTTTAATTTTCCAAAATTTCATTTATAGGTCGTACCTAACTCATCATGGCTGTGTGCATTCTGACCGGTGTTCATATTTATTGAACGAATGGCCAATTCTAGATTTTAAGACCAGTTCTTAAACACGACAAATTCCTTCTGTTTAACATTTTAATCTGGGTGAGCTGGATAGGACGTTTAGGGTGCAAAGATCATATCAGAAAAAAAATCTTTTTCTCTCTCTCTACCTTCATTCGTTGAAAAATGCACTATTTCGCACAGTCTTATCTTCAGGATTCCACCTTCTTTCGAATAATGGGATAGCCTCGAATTTCTCTGGACAGTCCAAAGTATATTGATTCTCGGATTCTCCTTGGGGTGGGAATTAGTTCAAGATGTTTTAATCCTGTTTTCCGGAAGTAGCATTGGAATAAGGAAGAGTCATTCGATGTTGAAAAAGCTGTTTTCTTGAAATTACTGGATATTCTATGCATGCTTTGATTCTATGCACTCATACATGTCCTCTCTTCGGCTAGGCGAAAAATCTGGACCCCCTGATTCTAGTCTCACTCTTTGAAAAAGACGTGGGATTCTACGTTGTTCTTTTCTTCAGTTTAGCCGACGTTGGGTAAGATCAGTATCAGTAGCGATAAAAGTTGATGAACAACAGTTGCATTGCCGTATCTGTTAAAGATGTGAAGTTTATTTATGTATTTCCCTATTTTGGTTGAATATGTAGCAGTAATAGTTATAATACATCCGTAATTATTTGAAAAATTAAAAAAAATTAAAACTCTGAGAAGCTTTTTCGTTGTAAGTTCATCTAAAACAGAACAAAATGAGAATACTGCGTCTACATTAGTAAGTCCGATTAGAGATTTATCAGTATTTGCGACACCACCTGCCTGTTCGATATTGAAAGACAATGAAAGTGAAGCGAACGCAAGTCTCTTGTTGAAACAGCGACATTTGGAGCGCGCGATACCTACAAAACAAAAATTTCTGGGAAGTTTTGCAATGATATTTCACTCTTTGCTACTCCCACACGAAATTCCGCTCCGACTCTGAGAATCATGAAATACTTCAATTCCTACTGCAAATTACACTTTTCCTAAACAAAAACTTGGATGTAAAAAGCGACGATTTCAGATATCATGACTCCAAAAACTTTTTTGGCTAGCTTATTCAAACACTGAAAACGGCGCTTATTGCAAATATTGCGTTTTGTTTCCTCCAAATCATTTCGTTGCCGGTAGATTGCCATCAGTCGCTTGATGGGCTTGCGACAAAGCCTTGTTAAAAATTTAAAAGATCCTTTGGAAATTTTCAGATCCCATGATTAATACATTATCACGCGCCGTTTTAAGGGCCAAGAATATTCCTGACTTTGTTGACCAGAAGGCGGATTCGGCTATTCCTCAACTTGAGAATGGAAGAAAAGATGCTCTGAACAATAGAAAAAACTAATCTCAATGACAGAAACCTTGATATTGTGTGGAGGGCAACGAATACCACTACGTGTTGATGAAGATTTCGGACGAGTCTCTCTAGAACCTGAGCACAATGATGGGAATTTCAGTGCTCTTTTGAGATATCGTGCGAAAAATGCTTTTATCTTGTCTTTTAATTATTTTATTTTTTTGAAAATTTCAACAATATATGGATACTCAAATATACATATCATTATCGTGGATCGAAAAGTATAGGAAATTTTTTTTTCGAAATTAATTTTGGCCTAGGATGGAAAAGTTTCCTTTTGAGTGTTTTAGTTTACATGTAACTTTTTGTTGAAATTCACCTACATATTGAAGTGCCCAGAGTGTTTTAAGTATAGTTTAAAATTGAAATTTTAGCAGCTGGCTGTGCGCTGGCACAGCCAGCTGTCGTCAAAAAAGGGTCTCTAGATCTGTGGCAAGCGATGAACGTTTCGATCGCCCGCCATCTTGCTGATAGTTAAGTCGAGCGATGGCAACGGCTGCTCTTTTTTCAGCATTGGGAAAGGGTTGTGCCTCAAAGGGTTAACTTATTTTCCCCTAGGTACTATTCGAACCTGATAAGCCGAAAGGTATTTTATTACATTGCCTAGTTCTTCTTCTTATTATTTTAAATGCAAGATGTTTCAAAAAGAACGACCCGATTTCAAAATATCGTAACTGTTCAGATTTTAATCTGTTTTGATCGAATAATGCATTGATAGACAGGCGAAAATCGCGAGTTTTACACAGTATCCGACGTGCATCTCTTGTTTATCTGCCACTTCAACATTTGTGAAAATGAATGTTGCACTAAGTTCCGTGTTCTACGTTTCGCGATGTGCGAGTCCGCAACAATTGTTCAGCGTACAGGGGTCGATCCAGGAATTTTTTCCAAGGTTTCATTTTTGCGAATTTCTATATCTGTTTCGCGAATTACAAAATTTATTTTTGTGAATTTTCATAACAATTTTTGTAAAAGCCACTTTTTTTTTCTTAAAATAATTTACAAAACCAATTAAAATATAAGGTAAAATGCCAATGAAGGGTTGTTTTAATCGATTGCATTTTCGTGAAAAGGGCGTTTTAATGGATTGTAATTTTCTGAATAGACCGTAAAACGGTCCCAAATTTCATCTCTATCGAACCCTGGTGTTTTTCATTGAAAATGCCTTAGAGCTACTTAATATACGCTGAATCACATTCTCCAGTATTTGTTACCCAGTGCGTATCAATCTGCAAGCGCCGTTCAAAAAAATCTGTTCAAAGAAATCCGTAGTAAATCACATTACTACATAATCCGCAGTATCATGAAATCCTAAAATCTAGTTCAAACAATTAAATATGGAAAAAACAAAATAATTCAAAAACATATGTAAAATATGAAGAACTGCATTTGAATAAATAATAAACCGCAAAATAAATCCACAATTCATAAACATATATCCTACATTTGATGACGAAAAATGTCGAACTGAATAAATACCTTTTAAAATTGTTATAAAATCTAAAAGCTATTTAAAATCAGTACGCAAAATTCGATGCGGCAATCCGCATGCTAAGATTTTTTTTTAAATATTAAAATAACAAACTTTAAAGAACCATCAAATACATTCTAAATAAAGTCCATGTCTCTATCTTTAATTTGCTTTTGGAGCTAATTCATTTATGCAAACGCTTGTTAATTAACGTCGAGCAAACGCTGGATTAGAAATATTATGGTGTTTTGGTTAAATAATTTTAATAACGGCGACATTTAGAAATCAAAACATTCACATTTCACAATTCCGCATGCATGATGAAAGCAGATAAAACATAATTAAGTCATTTGTTCATTCAATTGAAGTTAACAACTCAGAATTTAATGTAAATACAGATTACATCCACATTAAATTACTGAATCCCAATAATGTCACTATTCATTCATTTCTAAATGGTTAACTTGTGTCAATATTGCTGCCTCACTTTAAAATATCCTAAACGACATTTGATGATACCAAAACATAGTTAATTTAGTTAGAATTTAATATTCTCCATATTGAGATTTTCACCACGATATATCAGATTATGGAAACAAAAACAATAAAATATACGGAGTAGTTGTTAATCTTTGATAAACATTATTTGGCTTTTGAAACGAGTGAGCATGTGGCCAACTTCGGCATATGGACTGAACTCGACATTGGCAAAAACTGGCATGTAACATTGTTGGGGGAGGGGGGGGGGGCAAAATGCTTCCTTTTGTTGAAAATACTATTTTCGAATAGATGATATCTCATTTTTCTTTATTTTTAGGGGAGTATTGTGAAATTGTGCCTATTACTTGCCCTTAATAAGTTACGCCTATGGTAGGGGAGATACGCTCTAGAAAATATTTTTAAAAGTTTAGTTCAAAAACTGTTCCCTAATTGGCGCTTTCCGTGAAAAATGACAACATCTTTTAAAATGGCAATAAAGTAGCACGAAATATACAAGTAATTTCAACATTTATTTAATAGTTTTTTGCAAATTTATTAACTCATTAGGGTCATTAATTTAGCTGAATTTGGCAAATTTTCATGTAAAGTGGCACCTAGAAAACTAATTTTGTTTTACAAACTTCTTTGGGCGCATCTCGTGCTATACAATCTATATTCCAAAGTTGGCGGCATTCTGTTCACCCTTTAATGTTGTAGAATGTGTTGGAAGTACAGCTAAAGGTCTTCCCAGCCCCATCATATCACCCTTCATATATGTGGAATGGTTCTTCATCTGTATAACAGTGCAATTTAACAAGTAAACAGATTTTTTAAATTAAAATAAAGACTGCGTTTTGTAATTAAAATTAATAGTCTCATTAATGTTTAATAAGTTTTGATAAAGTTCATTTTACCTGAAATAAATTTATTTCAATTAGCATTCAATCCATGCAGAAGTTATATACCTTCTGACATTTTGTTTTGGCAGTCATCTTAGCTTGCATTATGTTTCATGTGATATAGGAATATTTTAGTAATGGTTGGGTCAGGGGTTTTCTTTCTGTAAAATGTCAGAAGGCCTAGTAATAGTAGTTTCTTTAAAATGTTGTTAAGTTTGTCTATTAATTGTTGCCTTTTACTAATGCTGTTGTTCTTTTAATGCTGTTCATAAGGATTGTATTTTACTGTAATAAATTACTTGTTCCTTATACACTGGTTTGTGTGATTTATGATACGCATATTATCATTCAGATTATAAAAACTTTCCAAAGCATTTGACTGAAGGGTAGCAGATTCTGGTTTTTTTTTTTTTTTTTCGCAGCCCCTACAGAATGTTGTTTATGGAGGAAGTTTAATTGTAACCCCCATGTATAAATAGATCAATATAAATTCAAAAGAAATTTTCAGTATTTAATGAGTTCGGTGAAGAAAATATGTTTCTGGAAATTCGCAGATTGGCAGTGCATCTTTTTAAAGGGGCTTAAAATCCGAGCAACTTTCTTCCCAAAAACTTTTAGACCGATTTTCTTTATCGTTCATTGGCTGGAGATCGCCGTCGTCAAGGTAACGATAGAGAAAATCGGTCTAAAAATTGTTCTGCACGAAAATTACTCGGCTTTTAAACCAGAGTGATAACTCCTTAAGTACCCCTAAAAGTACTAAAAGGGAGGAGCGGGGGGGGTCATTAATCTGTTTCGCTTTTGAATAATAGTCAGCAGGAATTCAAAATTTGATGTACCATTGTTATTGCAGACCCAGACAGCACATAAGCTTAAATCAAGCTTGACATTTCTTTGAATATGACGTATTAATACAAGCTTGACAGTTCAATTCATTTTAAGCTTGCAGCAAGCTTGGAGATTAAAAAAAAAATGAGTCAGTAAATATTTTCCCGCCGAATTTAAGTCATTTGAACTGTCAAGCTTGAATGCAACTTGATTACTGCTTGATTTGGAAAGCCACATCCACATAACAAATAATTTATTATCAGTCATAAATGTACTTGACCATATAATTAAAATAAAGGATTCTATATTTCCAAATATTTAAATTCTTCAAAATAAAATACAAATATATTACAAAATTGATTTCGAAATCAGTCGTTTGTCTCGATTTTGGCCAATATTGCCCACATGAGTGTTGCGATATTGAAAGTTTTAAAACGTGTGCTGCTTTTAAGTTTATATTCTGCTTATTTCCCTATTAGTAGAGTCTATAAATCACACATAACAATTTTAATTTTGATTCATCACATGGAAAAATAAAAGCAGATCGGCATCGGCCAATACCAATCTCGCCATAAAACGGCGTGACAACCATAACAGTCACTTCAAACTTTAGTCTTATCACCGCGATTGATACTGGCATGGTGATTAGGACGCTGGCTTCCCAACACTTAGGTCCCGAGATCCATAGCGGACGCTAGACGGAAACAAATTAAAATAACTCGAGTTTTCAGCGTAGAGGGGAAAATGTGTAGAAAAATAAAATATATCGGGCGAGACCGGCGCCCGGATTTTTTTTGTTTAATTTTTTTAAGTTTGAATTAACCTTGCTATGCCAATCTTGATTCAAGCTTGCTATGTCAAGCTTAATGCAAGTTGGCTAATGTAAGTGCAACACTTGATTCAAGCTTGCATTAAGCTCCCTCCAAGCGGCTGAGACGTAAAATCCCGTTCACTTCATTCCAGTTTTCACTTCAATGCATCTATAATTTAAATTATTTATAACACCAGGGTATCATAAAATATATTTCGATATTAAAGATTATAGGTATTTTCGGAGTTAACTTTTTAATAATTGCAAATCTTCCTATCGAAATTTCTATTTTTTAAATAATTTTAAAGCTGCATGAAATTTTTACCGTGAAAACAACTTTACATTATTTGCCCATTTCCAAGACGCTCAGTGGGTTAAACGCTTGAAATTTTCAAGCTTAATTCAAGTTATTGACTTGATAAATCAAGCTTACTGCAAGTTTGATGCAAATTTGCTGTGCTGTCTTGGTAAGAACTAGCAAATTACATGCTGCGAAGATTCGGCTACAATGAACAAACGTATTAAAAGTTGTCCTTTATATTCAGCTACTATTTACTAACTTTTAAATTTGTAACACCCACAAAACCCAGCTAATACTGACTTCGTGATACACAAAGTATGTTGATTAACTCCAACTCAATAATTTAGCGATATCACACAAGAAAACACAAGCAAATATGCATCTGTAAGAATGGAATTTTATTAGGTAGGAATTTCACTTATGTTCAAAAGTTGCGCTTTTTTATGACATTCTCCGAACTTAAATCATCTAATACTGCACTTTTAAAAGTTTTTAAATCCTTTCAGAAGTCTATGCGATCGTTTGTTACCTTTGTCAACACGGTGCAATAAAACTGCCGTAAAGCACCTAGCATATCAAAAAAAGTGCTAAAAATTCTTTAAAATGCGGATATTAGGATATAAGTTATGGTTAATTCTGGTTTTTATAATACTTGGATGTGATTTTAAGCATTATGTAGGCATCATAAGTTTTTTCAGGAATTCTTTACGTCGGGATTTTGTGAAGCTACATTTTTTTATACATTGTAAACTGGGAGCTTGAAAGGAATACTTAATTGATAGAAAATGTTCGTTGCTGCACATAATCTCAAATAATTCCCTCAACATTTTACTTATTAAAATGACGTGAAATTACCAAATTCTACCAATTACATGCTATAGAAATGCGAGATAACGTAAAAATGTGTTTTAAAAATTGTTTATCGGTGGCGCATATCTAAATACGGGTAAAGTTATTTTATTTTATTTTTGTTTATTAAATTTAAAAAAACGGGTAAGGTAATTATAATAAGTATTTCAAAGAAACTTTGTTTTCTTTCATTACTATTTGTTAAATTTAGTATTATTTACTAAAAACCATCTTATATTTTTCAACTAATCACAAGTATTGGCTGAATGAAAATGTTTGCATTAAAAGGACGGCAAGAAGAATTTTTCGATCAGAAAAAACATTGAAACAGGCACTTATATTATTTAGTATGGGTCATCATACATCAATATATACAAAGTATTAAATGTATTAAATTTTATTCAATAAAATACATCAATAAAATGTATTTCTAGGTTTTTGATGAAAGTAACGTAGTTCAACTATAAAGTTTTTTTTAATTAAAAAGTGCTTTCATTATCTTTTACATTAGTATGTACCTAACTTAAAAAAATAACACATTTTTTATTTTTTAAATTGATTTTATTACTAAAATTTTCATAAAGATCATAGCAGTAATTTAGGCTGAACAGTTTAGCATTTTTTTTTCGTTTCTACTCAAGTTTTATTAAAAAATAAAAGCTATGACAACGAATTTCTTCTTTCCCTGATTTTACATTTCTTGGTGAAGGGAATTAGAAGTTCCCAATTTAATCTTGTCGCCGAAGTCCTGCTTTTTTAATTCTAATAGTCCAGGATTTCTTGCAAAAACACAAAATTTTTTTTTGTTCTAAATATTAGTTTTTATTTTCTTTTTTCTATCATTAATTAAAATTTTCATAAAATTCTACAAACTATGAAAACTAGTAATATTTTTCGGGGTTTAAGAATGCAAAATACTCTTTTAGCACCTTTGTGTGTGCCAATATTTCCCCACCTTTTGTACAACACGAAATTATTTTAACGTAATGGTTTTTATTAATTAGCGTTATTTGTAACGTTCATCATTAATTTTAGCTTTTAAATACCAGTTTTTTAACTCTTCTTCTTATTAATATATCAGGCTAATTCCATGTGTAATCAATAGTTTGCTTCTAGTGTTTTTTAAATGCGTTACTATTTGTTAAGACGCCAAATCATGCCAAACAAATCTATTACTAAACACTTTCGACATTTATAACTACAAATTTAATAATCAAAGCAACTGTATGACAAAAAACACTCGAAAGAATTGGTGTTTAAAAGATGCATTAATTAAATCTTTTTAAAATAGCACACACAAAAGTTACTTGTCAAACTAGACACGTATTTCGATGGAAAAAATTCGATCTCCATCAGTAGTGTCGAAGTCCATTCACAGACTGGGACAGGGAACTGAAAAGAAAGTAAAAGAAAAAAAAAATACATGCAAAGAGGAAGAACGTAAAAACGAGAAACCAGGAAGGAAGAGAAAAGGGGGGCGGAAGTATATAAAAATAAACTGTAGAGTAAGAAATAAAATAGGATATAGAAAATATAAAGAAACATAAAAAAAGGAAAACGCACAAAATAGAAATATGCAGAAAACAAACAAAAAAAAAAAAAGATAACAACAAAAGAATAGCAACAACAACAACAACAACAACAACAAAGTAATTTAAAAAAAAAAAAAAGAACTTAGTGTTTTTCCATTAAGCATGCTGCACTTTGACAGTATAAATTCAAAATTGCGTGGGGTAAAAACACTTTTCTTTTTGCAAAATGTCACACATAAAAGTTACTTGTGAATCTATACACTTGTTGAATAATACTTCAACCGTTTTCACTGAAGTACATGATATCATATACCAACTTTACCTAATGTAGATAATTTTTATTTCCTTGAAATATATCAGCATCTCTAAAACGGGCTTGTATCAGTTACTACCCATAGACTGTAATGCATCGGAATTCTTTTGTATTCTACATTAAAATAATTATCCATGTCGAAAGCACCCAAGTACATACCTAAAATTTTAAATTTCTTAGGAGTTGAGGAGTTGCGTCACTTAGATAACGGGCGAAACAGACAAATCGGAATTATATTAATGCATTTAACCTTTTTTGGAATAATATTAATTAGCATCAGAGATAAATGCTATAACTAAATCACCAAGGAAAAGCCGATAGAATATTTTAATCAAATATGTTATTCAATGTGCGTTCTAGCGTACTCTACATAAACAAATCCTTCGTCAAAATTTATCTTAGCAGAAGATAATATATCCGAAAACAAAATAAGAACATGTTTATAATCTTTACTTACAGTTTATTAATATCCCTCACTGCCTATAAAATAGCCGTTCCCCTAGTAATTTGTCTTATTAACGACATCGTAAGCGATATCCCATCTTTTTTAATTAGGTAATCACTGATAGAACTAAGTGCTTTTTCATTAAATACGTTGCGATTTGACAGTATAAATTCAGAATTGCATGAAATATCCAGTGGTAAAGGAACTTGTTAATGTATGTGCATATTTATTAGGAATAATATTGACACTGTAATGTTTCAGTTCGCATGTATTATGATTTATATTTTCCAAAATTATTTTTGAATATTTTAAATGATGTTTAATCCTATCTTCTATCTTGTTGCTATACTATAACATATACTATACGGTATTCCTAGTTTAAACCAATAAAATTCAGGCGCAGCAACCCCTAACTTGGGAAATAAATAACTCAAGAACGGTGATTTGCCTTGATAGAAACATGAAAATCATTGGATAATTATAAAAAAGAAATTTAAGGATTTGATAATGAAGCCACAAAATTTTAGGTGCAAACTGAGCCGATAGATGACAGTGCAAGCGTTAAGACAGATCTAAGAAAATCCTCATTTGTCGCACACTTGACAGCTCCATCACCCAAAACGTGCCGTTTGGGCTGTAATCTCTTAAGCAAAAGCATCGTTAGACCTTTTTTCTTTCGAGAAATGATTATGACTGACGGTATATTGCGCTTCTGAAACATTTGACGCCACTGAACAGGCGGCGGGTACTACTTTGGAAGATCGATCGGGTACGGCATAGTTTATGCGAGATCGGTTTCGCGTACACCGTACACAAGACGTTTTTGACTTTCTGGACGAAAAATTCGATAATAGAATTTTACGTTAGACAGTTCAACAGTTACGGGAAAAGGCATGAATTGATTTCCGTATTCTCTTGACCTTACCCCCTTCACCAAACCCTGAAAATTTTTCCTGGCAACGGTCTTGGAGCGTAAGTGTTGAAGATGCGCATATTAAATCGATTTTGATGTGATTTTTCTCGGTGTCTGAGCTCTCCTTCTGGCATCCATATTGCCGCATATAGCGCCATAAATCGGTGCAATTTGTAACTAGAATTTTGTGGCTTCTTTATCAAATTCTTAGGGTTTCTTAATTAACATATCACTTGTTTAATGCTTCTATCTATCACCGTTTTTGAGTTATCCATTTTCAAAGTTAAGGGTTCTTCGAGAAACACCCTGTATCGTAACTTATGCTAAGACAGTCTTTGCTTCATCTGTAAGCCTGCACTGTAGCGGTTTTCCTCATTGTTATATTCTTCCTGTCAGTGAATTTTCAAACTGCTTTTTTCCCCCTTTACGTCTGCGCTTTCTACTAAATTTGGTCTCATATCCTAGCTGATAAATCCAACTGAACATAGCTTAAATTATGTCAGTTTTCAAAAAATAATTCCATAATTCATCACAAAAAAAATGAAGATTTCAAATCATATGTATTTAACTTCGAGAGGAAGATGTATTTTTAGAAATCTCTATTTCCATTTATATTAAAATCGTATCGCGTCTTATGCATTTATTCGCATGATAAAAAGAACTATTTATTTTATGGAACGATTCTAAAATGCTAGCATCATAAAAATACGAATGCCTAATGAAATTGGAGCCTAAAACATCTCAAAGAAAAACTTATTAAATTAAATTTTAGCTTCTTTTTCCTCGACTTAAACCTGATTTTTTAAAAATAACTGTAGAAAAATGAATGTTTCTGAAACTTTATTTGCTGGAAAACATAATAACGGATTTTCTCTTTCATAATTCAAGCAAATTTGACTGAGGAGTAAAAATATGCTAATAAGCTTTCCGAGCATTGATTCTTTGGATTTACTTTATCTCTCTATGTCTAGCTGTTGAGTAAGAAAAGATAAAATAAAGAAAAAGTTAATACGTAGAATTTATTTAATATCGTGTGACAATAGTAATATTTTCTTTTACAGTGGTCTAAGGAGAAATGGGAAGAAATCTATTTATTTTTAACCTAACTAAATCTAATGCATGTTGGCGTTTTTCACCTGGTTCGCGCTGTGTGACTTTTATAGACATAGCGATTGGAAAATTTGTCACAAATATGTATGAAAAGAAAAAGTTTAAATGTGTCCTCAACCTTAACTTCTAACCATTTTGGCTTCAACGAACGAAACAATTTTGATGCCCAGCTGCATTTCATTTTTATAAGCCTACTTAATAAAATGTATAGATCGCACCAGAGCTCGAAATAAGTCGCGGCAACCACGGCAAATGTCGTAAGATTACCTTAAATAGCTCCTATGATCAGCAGTTTTCACGACAAGTTTAGCTGCAAGTAATCAAAAAGCTTTTTTACTTTACTTTAGGCTACTTTAGTGTTTCCTTCTATATCAGACATATTTTAAGGTGACGTGAAAGCATCGTACAAAGAAGAAGTATAGGGATCGCGAAAAGTATCTTTAAAACACAATTTTCGGTCAAAACTCAGATTTTTTTTCATTTATGGTTTAGTGTTAAAACCTAATATTTTAGTTTACTGAATTGATTTTAAATTTGTTTCTATGTAGCTTACAGAGCTTCAATTGCAGGTATTGTAATATTAGTTGAAATCTAATTGATTGATCAAAAATTGGAAAACAGATTAGAATGTCCCTACTTGAAGTAAATCTTGTATATCTGCTCATGAAAAAGGTTTTATTTTATTATTATTATTCTTTTTTTTTTTAGTTTTGATTCCGATGATGTAAACCCCGGACTGGGACTAGTGTCTGTTACTATTATTATTGTTTTTAACATTTTAACACATTTTAAAAGATGCCAAGTAAAAGCGATCGCTGGTATTTGCTTGTTTCGGCCAAAATTAAATTATGCCTATAGGGACCTGCTTATTCATTCTGCCTATGGGAGATATGCTTTGGGCGCGGGACTTTTTAAAGGGTTTCAACGTATATTAACGTTACATATGGAGACAACCGCCCAAAGTGACAGAAAGTTAGATGATCTGCAGCGCAAGATGCCTCAACTCAGGATCTGAATACTTCAGATATTTACCAATATTCAGCGACTTATTCATTCGGTTATTGTCGGGAATATTTTAGTCGAAAAGAAAAATAAGAAGTACAGTTGAAACACTTCATTGTATTCATTGCTTTTTCTTGTTAATGTTTCTCAACTGGACACGAATTTTTATCTACGGGCTCGGTTGCGAGTCATTTATTCTAGTTAAAGGGACAAGAAGAACGCTCTCATTGCAGAATCTTCCAGAATAAATAGAGTTATAGCTTTAATGTCACTTAAACATATAAAGTATCAGTATATCGGCAAATTTAACAAACTATCGGTATCGAGTATTATTTTTAAATTAATTTAAAGGCAGATCATCACTATCAGATATAGTTAAAATCTAGCATTAGTCGATCCCTATAGAGTATATACGTAAGTTCTTGGGTTTTATTTTTCTTTCTATGTTACATTAAAATTGTTTTTCACTAGTATCACAAAATTAAATAATCGTTCAACCTTTATTGCTTAGTGAAAATGAATAAATACATCATGAGTATGGAAACTTTTAGAACACTCTGTATTTCTTATTATTCCTTTATTGATACAAATTTAAGTTAAGCGAAAAAAAAAAAAAACTGCAACTTCAATTTGTTGATGTTAAGAAAATTTAAGACTTTTCTGTCATCTAAATAGTTTGTTCTTGCCAGTTGTAAACAGGGTTGAAAAAGTCTCCGTGAAAAAAAAAAAACTTTTTTTAAAAAACCGGGTGGTTGTTTTTTTAATCCTTTTATAATTACATGTATCCATATGTATAAATAAAATTATTTATAAAATGTTCAAATAATAATTAATATTCCTTCTGAAAATAATTAAAACTAAGTAAATAAACAATTGTTGCTATACTTATATAGACATTGAAATCATTAAATTTTAATATTTTATTTAGATATATTAAATTTTACATTTAGTATATAATATAATACAATAGTAATTGTCTACTACATTTTATATAGAATATTGCTCTTAGATTCATCAGTAAATGGTGATTAGTTATTCAAAATGATATTTTTAAGGTTTAGAAATAAGTTGTTAAAATACAAAACTTCTATTTTAGAAACAAATTAAAAATGCAGGCTATAATTTAAGTTTCCTTAACAATTCTTAATAATTATAAAACATTTAAGATATCTATTAGTTTAATATAAAAACTTATACTGTTGATACTGATAAGGATAATTTTAAAATTTCAGAACTTATTTTATCTGTAGTATTCGTAATTTTAAATTATTCTTTAAGAAACCAATTGGTTTTTTTTTTTTTTTTTTGAGAAAAAAACCATTTGATTTTAACCACGGTTTAAACCAGTCGGTTGACACACCTACTTTCAAAGTAACCAACCGTCTCATATTATAAGGGACAGTCCAATATTTTGAGGTTTGGTCCCTATTTAAGAGCAGTCCCGTACTGTCCCGTACTTTAATCCCTATGATCACCGCCAGAAAACAGCTTTTCTTGGTAAAAAAAAATCACAATTTTGGGGCTACCCAATTTTGTTGATAATTTTTATAATTTACAAAAAACAGTGAAAAATAAAATCTGTGCAAGTAAATATGTATGTCTGTGTGAATGGCCATGTTATTACCTACTGAGTGTAGAATTGTATAGAAAGTTATTCGAAGTTGAAACACTGTTTTCATTAATTTTAACTCTCCCCCTCAGGGCTTACTTGAGTTTTCCGTATTTGAACTTTTGAAAAATGGTCACTTTAACTTGATTCACTTGTAAACCAGGGTTGTAAAAAAAAAACGGGTTTTTTTGTAAAAAAACCCAACCTGGGCGGGTTTTATTAAAACACCCGGGTTTAATTGGGCAAAATTTAAATTTTTGGTACATGAACTTGAAAATTTGCACATACAGAAGTGCAAACTTCAAACCATAGACAAACATAAAACTAGGTTTTAAATCACAAAGGGAACTAGGCACTGCCCTCCAAAAAATAAATAAATAAAAATAAATGAATGAATAAATTTGCTTCTAAAAACTTTCACTGTGTATTATTTTGAATAAATAATTATTAGCTTGGTAAATTATAAGTAATAGAAACTAATTAGTTACTAAACTGAAGTGAGAAATATGGCTTTTACGTGAATACATTTTTGAGTGGGTGTAGTAAAACAAAGCAAATGGATGGTTTTTATTGTCTTAAACAAAGGTTTATCATCTTATTTTGTAACTCAGAAATTTTATAATCTAATTTTTTATTTATAAATTTATTCAAAAAAGTAATAAAGAAATTCCAGTGATGTAAATATGATAGAAAATTTTAGCAATAACTCAATAACTTTATATAGAATTTTTCAAATTATTTTATTTTCTTTGTTTCAAAAACAATATAAAAAATGAATGGCAAAATCCTACCTGCATATTTCTTAATTATTATTCAGATATTTCTTTAAAATGATGCAAATCAAAGTTTTATCTTAAAAAAACCATTTTACCCAAAAAACATATGGGTTTTGAAGGTAAAAAACTCGCCCGGTGGGGAAAATGGGGGTCTACTCGGGCAGCAAATCTGAACTTCGAATAACTTTCTATACAATTTTATACTCAGTAGGTAATAACATGGCCATTCACAAAGCAGTCTTCCCCGTTTTGAGTCCGAATTAAACGTAACTTGCATCCAAAACCTACAGCTTCTTGTTCCATTGTTTTCTTTTTAGAATAACTAGCTGTAAATAAATGTAAAAACATGTTAAAACCATGAAAAGTATTGAGATTCATTTTCGGTGAACCAAAACTGTCATCCGCAAAGAGTTTGTGCTTTAATTTTCGCATCACAGCGAAAATTAAATTTTTCGGCCAAGTGATCGAACGTTTGAATATTAGGATCCCCGAGTCCAAAGAGAAAACACCTATATCTGGACTCTTCATCACTATTTATACTCCCTGTCACACGGAGCTGATTGTGAGATTATATTAGCCAGCATACAGCATCACACAGCACGACAGATCTTTCCCTGCCACCCTACATTCCAGATCTGGTTCACGTTGAATCTTTTTGTTCCCTCGTTCTGAAGTAATCTGAAAAAGTATCGTTTCGCCATCGATCAAGAGTCCTCGATGGTATATCAGAGTAGAATTGAGATCGTCGATTTTAAAAGGCATGCATGTAAAGACTGAATAAAGACTTGGCCGTAGTGTACTGACAAATGTAATAATAATATTATGAAAATTATTAATTCATTGTGCACGTAGATTAAATAAATTATGCTTTATTACTTCAATGCCGATACTTATTGGACAAACTTTGTCTATTTAGAGCGTTATACTAAGTGTTTTTTTTTCTAATTACTTGTTTTCTTATCTAGGAGTACTCGTTATTCTTTTTAACTTAATTATATATTAAACTAGCTGAAGTACCCGTTCTTCGCACGGGAATGAATGGACTTTTTGATAATACGATTTGTGGTGATTACTATTCATTGTAATAAACAGATATAGCAAAGTGGATATCGCGTTATATTGTGTCCAATAAGCATACCGAATTGCAAGGCAATCGTTTGTACGGTGCAGAAGGCCATGCGGCGTAGCGCAATCTAGTGGCGAGTTTTAGCAAAACGGATACGGCGAAAATATTTTTCGCATTCAGATATCGATGTATACGAATTTTCATGACTATCGGCTGGACAGTCCTGAAGTTCATGTGTTGACGCGACATCTAGTGGCAAGTTATAGGAAAATGGATAGCGCCAAACTCTTCCCCGTGTTCAAATATCTATGTATACCTATTTTCATAGCGATCATTTGCACAGTCAAGAAGTGATACACTGCAGGGCCATCTAGTGGTTCAATAAAGTAATGATTTGCTACAGCGCCGTCAAGTGGCGAGTTATAGCAAAATGGATAACGCCAAAATATTCTCATTGTTCAAATAGCTATGTATACTGATTTTCATAGCGACCGTGTTCAACTATCTATGTATACCAATTTTCATAACGATCATTTGCACAGTCAAGAAGTGATACACTGCAGGGCCATCTAGTAGTTAATTAAAGTAATGATTTGCTACAGCGCCGTCAAGTGGCAAGTTATAGCAAAATGGATTACGCCAAAATATTCTCATTGTTCAAATAGCTATGTATACTGATTTTCATAGCGACCGTTTGAATGGTCAAGAATTTGGCCTGCTACAGCGTCATCTAGTGGCGAGTTAAAATAATAATGCATTGCAGTGTCATCTAGTGGTGAGTAACATCAAAAGGAACGCAGTTAGAATATATTCTTCGTGCTCAAATGTGTAAGAATAAAAAATTTTATGCCGAACGGTCGAACGGTATAGAAGTTGATGCTTTGCAGCGCCATTTAGCGGCAAGTCACAGCAAAATGGATAGTGAAAAATATTCTCAGTGTTCTAATATTCGCGTGTACCAAATTTCATCGAAATCGGTTGGACGATATTCGCATAGCAAACGGCTAAACGGAATAGAATTCGACGTTGTGTTGCGGCACCAAGTGGCAAGTTAAGGAAAACGGATAGCATAAAAACCTTCTCCATCATAAAAGACTTAGGTGAACCAAATTTCATCGTGCAACGGTGCTGGAGTTTTTCAACCTCATAAACACATACCAACATTCATTTTTATCTATAACCAGTGTTATTATATATACCAGCATAGCTGCCAACTTGTACGATTTTACCGCACAATTACTCACCACTATTTTCTAAATGTGAGTTTCATACATAATACAATTAGATTTATTTTCATATAAGATCTACTGTAAGAAAATAGTGGTGGTTAATCGTACGGGAAAATCGTACAAGTTGGCAGCTATGTACCAGTCTCAAATAAAATCCAGTTTCAAATCTAAGCCTCGCTAAAGTGCCAACATACGCCATTTTGCAAGAGTTTTTTCAGGGAATCATTCGAAGCATTGACTTAGCAGCAATCAATATGGGAAATGGTTCGACCGCCAAAGAGCAGCACGCATTTATTTGAAAATTGGAATCCCTTAATACAGCCGATTTTTTTTTAAATTATCAAAGATTTCAATTTTCTGAAATGTGGCGGAATTCCCCCAACTTAAATCAATGTACTCAATTGGCGTGAATTCTGAAGTTAGATCGCTTGAAATTCCTTAATAACTGCATTATTTCTTCACGGATCATTAAAATTTAACGCTGTATTCTAATAAAACCTTTGCACTTGTTTTCAAAAATCTATTTCCTTAAGCTCTCAATAAATTGCGCCAAGCCGAAAACTGTGCAAACCGCTAGAACTCACTTACTCAAAATCCATATTTCAGCCATTTTATTTTTTCGCCAAACTAAAAAAATTTACACATTAGCCTCGGAAATCTTCAATTCTTATTGTTTTGCGTGTAAAGCATTACATTCCTGCTCTGATTTCCCATGCACACTATATTATAATTTTTAAAAAATAACCTTACGAATATAAACTAACAAAAAAAAATCATTATTATTCTTTTATTTTTACTTTGAGAATTTAAAACATTTTATTCGGCAAAATCGCCACACATGGCAACCACGATCCTTATTTCACACTTTTTTCACTACAGGGGTTACAATTACGGAAAGCTTTTTGCGTGAAGAGCATAAAAAATCTCTTAAATTCCGGGAACGGGTGGACTTTCAAAGTTTTAAAGTGGACTACGATTTATTCTATATTATTTTACATATCTGTGCTAAATTTCAGGCCGATAGGTTCATTTTTGTGGATTTGTATACGAACGACATTTTATTCGGCAAAATCGCCACACATGGCAACCACGATCCTTATTTCACACTTTTTTCACTACAGGGGTTACAATTACGGAAAGATTTTTGCGTGAAGAGCATAAAAAATCTCTTAAATTCCGGGAACGGGTGGACTTTCAAAGTTTTAAAGTGGACTATGATTTATTCTATATTATTTTACATATCTATGCTAAATTTCAGGCCGATAGGTCCATTTTTGTGGATTTGTATACGAATCAAATCCACAAACAAACAAACAAACAAACAAACAAACAAACAGAATTTCATTTTTATTTATAAGAAGATGACAATTTTTAAAAGATGAAATACGAAATGTTGATTGTTTTTTCTTTTTGTTTAGTTGTGAACTGAGATAAAGTAAATAAATCACTGGCCATTTCTGCTGCTTAATAATTCTACTATGGCTGTGATGAACTTGTCAGCATCCGGTAGGCACATCATGAAGTGTTTCAACTTGCTCATTATTTAGGAATGCATAATGCGTGAAACTCCCCCGCGAAACATAACGGAAAATAATTTATCGGTCTTTTGAAACGAGATAACGCACATCTGAAACTTGATGACATTGCGTTCCGAATAACGCAAACTATATACCTCCAGGGAAATTAGAAGAACATTATTTAGCTCAACTCGGATTTGAGTGCAGTTTTATTGGTACTTTAATGGACATTCTCAAGTATCTCATGCCGAGGAAGGAGATCTGTTCAGAAATGGTTTTCGGCGTTCCCAAATTTATTGGAAAATCACACAGCGCAACGTTTTACGATTTCGTAATATTGAAGTTACGGTATGATGAAACTAACTGCTGATCGCAAATTATTATAACATTTACGAAAGAGGTGAATTCTGATATTCAGTTTATCCATAGCGCAGGCCCGGACTGGATCCTTTGGGGACACTCGGTTAGAGATTGAAAAGGGGCCCCATACTGATCAAATTAGAGGGATTAGTATATTAGAATGTCTAATATTTGGAGTTTGGTCTTGCGTGTCTGAAAACCACATTAACTATTTTAGAGCTTTTGGGGCCCCTGACACTTCGGGGAGCCCCTTGAGCCGCGAGGTTCCTGGGGTCTTTCGCTGTGCCACTGCGTAAAGACGAAAGATTACTGGAAAGTAAATAATCCAATTACTCTGTGATATAGTATATATATCAAATTACTCTAATTATAAAGAAGTATATCCATGCTGGGCGCCTCTCCGGGGCCAATCGGCAATCGCCGACCAGCCCACCTGGCCTGTCCGGGCCTGCGTTCGAGCTACTCAGCAGAATTTGCTGTACGTTCAAGTACTCCAATATTTCTTTATTTGGGTAAGTGAATAGTTTTAATATGTGGTTCTTGCTAATTGCCTCTGGCTGACCGTGGAGCGGCGCAGTGATGGTCCTACACCCTTTTCGTGACTGTTCTAAACTGAATTCCAGCCCCCCTTGACGGCAGCGCCCCATTTATTCGCAAAACAATATATAAATGTTAGCGTATGCTTTAACACTTCAAACTGAAGTAACGAGCTAATTTTAATTGGATACAAATGTCATGTTATAAACTAGCACTTACGAAAATTATGTACAGCAAAATATTCCCGGAGCACTTTTTATCTCGCAAATTTTGAAGTTACATCACAGTAATCTGACTTTTCAGCATGAACGTTTTCAACAGACAGAATAGTCAAAGAATTTAGTCGTTCTTGAGACATGGTTGACCTGAGGCATGTTTTGATAAGATCTATCTTTGAAAAACTTCTTCATCCAATTGCATTGCAACCATGCCAGGTACCGTGAATGGCACTCTCAGAACTATCCAAGTATATTAGGATACAAATCTTGAAATCTATTCACATGAAAGAAATTGAGGATAACTTATGGTATTTTCTTTGTAGCTGATGCAAACATCTCGGGGACTAAAGTGCGTCAACATTTGAATAGTGTTTATATATGGCACATCCTTATCTGAAAGCTTCATTTTTCAGGTCTTTCGTTTGTTACAGCTACAGCTCTCTTTTATGACTTCCTAAACATCTGCAAGAAGTTCTGTTTTTGGCTGTTTCTTTTAAAACGTTCTTCGACAGAATTTATAACGATATCCATAAGGAACATGAGAAACTCTACTTTGAAATGCCGTTCAAAAGTTAATTATTGCTTCTTCCTAGATACACTCGTTGTTTGAAATTGTTAGAAAAAAGTACTTCCACGTCAAGGTTAGCTGGTTTTCGCGTGGTTTTTTTTTTTTCCTTTTCAACTTGCAATCAACAGTTGAATTATTTCGGCAGGATGGAAGCTATATTTTCCAAGACAGCGATTGCAGAAGGCAAATCGGTTGCTCCGAGCAGTCACATTCTACTTCCTACATTACGTCGATGCAAAACGTCGGACGAATAAATGAAAGGCATAATTTAAATTCCTACGTTTTCTGAGAGGCTCTCTGCTTCACAACGTAAAGTTAGTGCATAATCAGGCTGACTAGAGTTTCTAAGTTAGAGAATTGCATTACTGAAATCGGATACCTAGTAAGGTATAGAATTGCCTCTGCTGCTTCAAATCTTGGTTGCATCAACTCTTTCACAGATTTCTTTAATCGTAAAGGTCAGTTTCCATTTCGGATTGACTTCAGAATATTGCAATACGAAGCGACGTCGTTGAAAGACAAAAAAGCAGTCGTAGCTCTTCTATTGTATTCGCTAGCCGTTTTGTGATTTAGCAGATTTATTTTTTGTTTTTGGACTTCTCGATTCATTGAAATGTCGTATAACTAACGCCGACAACGTCCCTCTATAACCCAACAGCTCGAGTATAGTCGCAGGGACTAGAAAAAGTTCTTGAGTCCTTTTTTAACACGCTTTTATTAATTTTACCTCTATGTTTGTTTGTAACCGACTCCTTTGAACTCGATTTTGACCCACTTTAAGCGGCCAGATTTAATTTAAACTTTGTAGACTTATCAAGGACCGATGACAATACAATATTTGTAAGTTTATCCCATTATCCTGATTAGGATCGTCAGGATTAGTAATTTTCTTCAAGATCCTTTGCGCGAGAGCGAGAGAGATGGAGCAAGCGCGCGCTCTACGAATGCGTACCATTTCGGCACTCGGCTCAGCACAATGGATTAGAACCTCTCTCGCTATTGGTAACTGTATTCAATGGTATGTTTGGGTAGTTACGTTTTTGAAATCCAGATGGCAAATCTAAAAATTTTACCTCAATATTGTATATTATTACAGGGATGTTTGTGTTTGTTGTAGTCGTTATGAAACTTGTTGCTGATCAGAGACATATTTTTCCTTTTTAGTGAGGAAGGTAGCATTTAACTGCAGGTTAATTAATACTTTGTGCACAGTGAAAATAAATTATCTCAAAGTTTGTACTTTCCAACTCATTCCTTAGCGTCTTATGAGAGATATCGAAAATTAAAAAATATATAAATTTTAAACAAATATGGTTTAAACTAAAAAACACGCTTTTATAGCAAATCGAACTAAAAAGTGAAAAATAAATATAGTTTAAAAAGAACTAAAAAACATGCTTTAGTGATAAATTGAACTAACTAAAAAGTGAAAAATAATTCTTAATATAGAAATAAATTAATGAGCAAAAAAAAGTATTATTGTGAAAAAAGCGTGGGGTGCTCCATATATCAGTTCTTGAGTATATTCGATTGGTACGATTAGTACAGAAATGATATAACAAATATAGTACAAAGCGCTCCATACTTTTTCACAATAATACTATTTTTCGTTCATTAATTTATTTCTATATTAAGAATTATTTTTCACTTTTTATTTGGTGCAATTTATCACTAAAGAGTGTTTTTTAGTTTTTTAAACTATATATATATTTTTTTTTCCTTGCCATGCTTGTTATTTGCTTAAAACGATCGACCCTCAGTTATAAAACCCATTTTTACAAGTAAAAGTTTTCCCACTTAAAACGGTCACACTCTCTATTTATTTAGATATACAGTCTTTCATGTACAGAGACATGACTTGGTTTACATGATGGAGAATGTTTTTACGCGTCATCCAGTAATAGGACCTAAAATGGGCGGCCACTTTCCTTTTCTGTTTCATTTTTGCTCTGAGTTTACCTAATCGCGTTCGCTTCGCACCGTGCATAACTACACTGTATACCAATAAGTATTTGGACGCCTGTGATAGAAAAGGAAAACTAACTTTATTCAAAATCAATAGTTGGTAGAGCCTCCACGAGAGGCAATTACAACGTGAACCCTCCGGGGCATACTCTCCACAAGTCTTTGTATTACAGCTAGTGGTATTGCCTTCCACTCGGCTTCGAGTAGGCATCGAAGTTCCTTTACCGATTTTGGACGGGTAGTGCACCCCTTAATTCGGCGATCCAACTCGTCCCAGAGGTTCTCGATAGGGTTCAGGTCTGGGCTCTGGGCAGGCCAGTCCATTCTATGAACTCCATTGGCACCATACCAAGCCTTGGTTAACCTCGAAACATGACAACTGGCATTGTCGTCCTGAAAGTAACAGGGGTCCAACCCGTTAAACTGCCACAACGTAGGAAGCACATTTTCATCCAAAATAGTGCAGAAGGCATCCACGTTGAGCTTACCATGAATGGGGACCAAGGGTACCAGTCCATAACAGGAGAAACACCCCCAGACTATAATTCCACCTCCGCCGAACTTGACTGTTGGCACAATGCATTCTGGCAGGAGACGTTCTCCAGGCAGACGCCAGCACCAGACCCTGCCATCCGAACGGTAAAGGGTGAAACTTCATTCGTCGCTCCAAAGAACCCGTTTCCATTGATCTACGGTCCAATTTCGATGTGCTTTGCACCACATTAACCGAGCAGCGGGGTTGGACTTAGTGATCAAAGGCTTATGGGCAGCAGTAAGACCATGAAAACCAAGCAGGTGTGCTTCCTTACGGATGGTATTCATGAAACAATAGAATTTCTCTCTTCAGAATTTCTCTGGACAGTACACTTCTGTCTCTATCTCCGAGTTTCGTTGGTCTGCCGACTAGGCGCACATTCCAACAATCACCGCTCACCTTCCACTTCTTAATCACATAGGCCACTGTCGATTTTGGGTACTTCAGATCGCTAGATATGTCCCTTAAGGATCGGCTACATTTGTGATACCCGATAATTATGTCTTTCTCGAAATCAGAGAGCTCCGAACTGCGCGGCATTTTGCATGCGACTGATGCCGATGCTGTTTCCTACATGATATATACCGGCGGAGGCCGTGACGTACCTCAGGACCGCAGATATCGTCATTTGCATAGGTATCCAAATACTTATTCGTAGACAGTGTATACAAAAATATCTAGAGTGACTCCACTCGACTTTCCGAACACTTACGATTAAGATCATTGCCAAGCATTTAAATAAATTTTAATCGATGAATAATTCAAACATATATACCAAATTGAAGCTCAATCGAATGCGCTGTTTAAGCTAGCGCACTTTCAAGAATTTCTCCCCATACGCCATAATGTAAAACAAATCTTATACCCCAAGTTCTATACCCATCAAAATCAATACCGGCCTTACGATGGTGGTTTATAACATATACCCAATTTGAGCTCAATCGAATGTACCATTTAAACGCTAGCGCACTTTCAAGAATTTCCCCCATAGGCTATAATGTAAAAGAAATCTTTGTCGTAGCCCTGTAGAAAAACTATAAGTCCTATACACACCAAAATCAATACCGATCTTGCGGCGGTTGTTTGTAACATATATACCAAATTTAAGCTCAATCGAATGCCCCGTTTAGGAGCTATCGTGTTCATTAACATACACATAAACACACACATACATACATACATCTCGTAAAAATAGCATAAATGAATTCAGAAGACCTCAAAACGTGTAAATACACCAAAATGGCAAAGTTGAATTTTTTCATGATTACAATACTTTCCTTACATAGTACATGTTCGGATAGTAAAAAGGTATGTTTTAGTAAGTTGCATCATGCCTCAAAGTCTGTTCAGTTAACGTGGAACCGCCCTGTATATTATCAGAATTATCATCAGTGTTTTTGAATCTACGTTATTGTTATTGGAGAAAAATAAGCAAAAAGTTCTTAACATTTTAAAGAAAGAAATGCCATTGAAAAATGCAATCAAATCTAAGACAATCTTGCGAAAGCTCGGAGCATTTTCCAAACGTGACCATTTTGCACAGAGCTCAGAAAAGAATGGAATAAGAACACTCAAAATCCAAAGCCTGGCTTAAGCGTTTACGTGTGAGGAAAAGCAGATTGAAAATAAAGGCAGTTATTTTAAAGTTGAAGCTTATATTTATTTTGTGATAACAGACGCTTTGTGGATAAGGAAAATGCATGGCTAACTGAGTCTCAGGTATAGATAAAATTTGAAAATGCTCTTACTCTTAAATAACCTTATTTTGGAATTTTATATTCTAATAAAAGGAACTATACGAGTTGTTCTAACAAATATGTCAGTATATGGATATTTTTTAAGATGTTCTTTGAAGACTTAATTCCCAACAGAGAAAACCAACTAAAAGAATTTATTTTTAATCAAATGCAACCAAAAATTATTATTTTTTTATTATTTTGGGGAGAGACAGAACTGTGATTTCTTTCAAAAAATATATTTACTTTAAAGTAGGGGTCCAAATTTGCAGTGGTCCGCTGGTCCGAGAAAAGAAAAACATATAACGGACTGGTAGGATACTACTTTTACGGTCCCCGGACCAATAAAGTCTTATTTGCATTGCCTTCAAAAATTTTTAATTAATTTACATATTCATCTAGAAAGTAAATTATAATTTAAGTAAAGCTTTATTTTAAATTAAATTCATTTCTCGGCTAAAAAACACATCGTAAGAAATAAATAAGTTATAAATGCATATCATACAATTCTAGCATAGTGCCATGATTTGATTTCTTTAATATTTCAATAATAGGTATACATTTTTTAGTGCAGCTCTTAACAGAAATCGAATTACATTACTCATTATTATTATTTTTTTTTTTTATTATTGCAATTTTTTTATAAAATTATGTATACCTAACGGTGATGAAAATTACGGTCCAGGAAAGTCCTTGAGTCACTCAGTGGCGGATAATGCAAGTTTCTCGGGGGGGGGGGCGGTTAGTTAGAAGATTGACATATACGTCCATTTTATGGAAGTAAAATAGGATCTTTTACATTAATTTCTTTTGTATCGGGGGGGGGCGTTCGCCCACTCCGCCCCTCCCTTTAATCCGCCCTTGAAGTCCTTGAAGCCCTTGAAGAAGAATTAGAATATTTAACCCCTTGTCCTTTGGACAAGGGGTTAAATATTCTAATTTCTACTCCTGCTTCAGCGAGTCTGCCCTTGTTGTAAGTAAAGAACATCATGTTTGTATACCTAACAGTGAAGAAAATTACGGTCTAGGAAAGTCATGGAGTCACTGGTCCGATGGACAAGGGGTTAAATATTCTAATTTCTACTCCTGATTCAGCGAGTCTTCCCTTGGTGTAAGTAAAGAACATGATGTTAGTAGCACTTTCCAGAGTGAAATTAATAAAAAGTACAACCAATGCTTTGAAAAGCTTTAAGAAAATGCATCACTGTCTACATAAAATACTATTAAATATTCATAACTGACCAAAAAAATATTCAAATAAATATATACCAGCTTATTTTGTACTATTTTCTGAAAAAGATAAACAATTTAGATTGAGTGTATATCTGTGTTCATAGTATAATTTTAAAAACTATGATATTGATTAAGTTACATTTTTTTCGCATTCATCATCAGAACTGAAGTACTTCGCATATATCTTCTAAAACTTAGTGTACAGTGTACTGTATTTTATTACGAAGCGAAAATTTATTCCTCTGTTCTCATTTTGCAAGTACAAATTCTTACTCTCCAGAGCTGAATATTTCACTCAGGTAAAATAAACAGTTGCATGAATAAATAATATGAGAGAAAGTTCCTTTTATTATGAATTCACTCTCATGCAATATAATAAAATGAATTGAATGTAGATTTTGCAGATTAAATTTTTTGTTTTGTTTGCAAATTGCTCGTAAATAAAAGACATAATCCATTAAATCTATTTTATATCGATAGAAATTTAACAAACATAATCAAATAATTACTAACTGAAATGATTTAAAGTAACTATTGTATAATTAAATAAATAGTTATAAGTAATTATTATTAGTTTCAATAATTGCTATTAGTAATTATTATTCAATTAATTAATTAACTAAGGCAAACGATGCCAAACGCATAAATCACAATGTACTTTTAATCATGCGTGTGAAAAACAGATACAAAGGGCATTCCATAAAAACTGAGAGTTATTTTTTTACGTAGTGGCAACACCGCGAAACTAAAAAATAGAAGTGCAGGCGATTTTTTCAAACTGCTAACTGTACGTTTATACAAAATTCTAAACGAAGCGGACGATTTTATTTTCCTAGTTCCGTGCTTGTTTAAAGAACTGTTTTATTTGCCCTACAGGAATCGTCATGAACTGGTAGGGAATTGGACATTACATCACGATAATGCTCGCCCGCATGTCGCGACTTCTGTTCAGCAATATCTTAGTAAATGCAATATTAGAATCATGCCACATCCCCCTTACAGTCCAGATCTCGCACCATGCGATTTCTGGCTGTTTCCGAGGTTGAAGGAGAAGCTCCGTGGCAGAAAATTTAACACAGATTCTGAAGTTATTTCAGCAGTGGAGGGTTCTTTGAAGCAGCTTCCAGAAAAGGGCTTCTCTACTTGTTTTGAAAAGTGGGTTGAACGATGGGACCCTTGCATAGCATCTGACGGAAGGTATTTTGAAAAATAATGATGTATTTTTTGCTGTAAATATATTTCTTGATTTTTTATTATTTTACTCTCAGTTTTTATGGAATGTCCTTTGTATTTTCCTTGAAAGAAAGAAACAGTTATCTGTGAAATATTCCAAAATATCGAAATAAATACACTGCTGGTAGGGTTGCCAGGTCGCCAATCCAAATAGCCGGGCAGACCAGCCAGTTTGGCCGGACATTTGGGGAAAAGGCCGGACAGCCTACAATATTGAGGATTTTGTCTCAGTATTAATAGGTACGACAAAAAAATTGTATGTAAAATCAAGCTTTTTTGATTATTACCATGAATCTTACCAAATTCTAATGAAATATAAATAACATCGAATGCCAAATCAGTTCAAGTACTTTATTACTAATCAGCCAAAGTCACCAGTAAAAAGCCTAACAAAAGCCGGACATCGTTAAGTTTGGCCGGACACGCAATCAAAAAGCCTAACTATGTCCGGCTTCTCCGGACGCCTGGCAACGCTAACTGCTGGCCATTAAAACTGCTACACCAAGAAGCGGCATGCTACAGACGTGAAATTTAAATGACAGGAAGAAGATGCAGTGATATGCAAATGATTAGCTCTTCAGCGAATTCAGACAAAGCAGGCGCCAGTAGCGACACCTACAATGTGTTAAAATTAGGAAATTGTACAGGCGGTTTCTCATACACAAATCGAATTTGAACGCTGCTGCCTGGTAAAAAGTTGTGATGCCTCGTGTAAGAAGGAGAAATGCGTACCAGCACGTTTCTGACTTTGATAAATGGCGAACTGTAGCCTACCGGAAATACGGTTTATCCTATCGCAGTATTGCTGCTCGCGTCGGTCCTTATCCAATGGCTGTTCCAATGGCGGCACAAGTAAGCGCCGCGGCTTTCCTCTCTAGGAGGCGTTGGTTCAGGACGGTAATACGGAACGCTGCATACAGGCAGATTTTCCAATATTCGCTGTCAAAACTCCAATATACGAAGTTAGCCATAACAGTCATTGTTACTTATTTTTTCGATTCTTATTGGTTTCTTGAATCCAATGACAGCCGAATGTTTTAACAGTCATCCACTATTGAAAAGTTTATCGTCTCCTAAATAACAACTGATTATTGTTTAAATTTGAAGTTATTAAAAAAGAAAAGTTCTCGTGTTTTATAAGTGTTTGGTGTAACTTTTATAACATGGATTGGAAAGCTGAGGGTATATATTTGTGTATTTAAAATATATGTTGTCATTTTCTTTAGTTCTTTTCAAAAAGCCAAAATAAAACAAACCTTTGAGTTAAATTTCATGTAATGATTGACTGTATTGAGCTAGAAAGTTATAAATTCATTAGATTCAGACTACGTTATAAAGATTATAATAAAGTTCCTCATCGTAAATTAATGTTTATGTTAATTGTAGTTGCTAATATTTGCTACTCTACTTATTATTAGATAATTAGCAACGAAAATATTTTTTTAATTTTTTTAGGTTCATCTTCTGAGAATGTCGTCACATGTCTTCAACAATTAACTAAACATTATCGAGACTGTAACTCAAAAGATAATGATAAAAAATTTTAAAATCTTGTCGGCGAAGTAAAAAAAATTTTTGGGTGTTGAGGATGATTTAACACATCACTGAAAACAATTATTATCGATGTTTTCATCATGTTTTTCTGCTTTCTTTAGGTTTTTAAATGTTTAAATACACCTATAGGTTTTGTCCAAAAATTTTTTTTAATCCGCCTGTGTGCGCCGTGCTGGATCTCAACGGTCCGCTATCACTATCAGCCGAGAAGACAGGCATGTTACCCGCATAGACTTAATGGATCGTGCAGCCATGTCACAAGCCCTGAGTCAAGAAATGGGGTCGTTTGCAAGACAAGTGTCTGCACGAACAGTTCGACGGCGTTTGCATCAGCATGGTCTCTCAGCTCGGAGACCATGGCTGCGCGGGTACCCTTGACGCTGCATAACGGACAGGAGCTCTTCAATGGTGTGATCAACGACGAACCTGGGAGCACGAATAGCGAGACGTCATTTTTTCTGATGAATCCATGTTATGCTTACAGCATCATGATTGTCGCATTCGTGTTTGGCGGCATCGTGGTGAACGCACACAGGCAGCGTGCGTTTGTCATCGTTATACTAGCCCATCATCTGGCGTGATGGTATGGGGTGCTATTGGATACACGTCTCGGTCCCCTACTGTTTGCATTGACAGCACTTTGATTAGTGGACGTTACATTTCTGATGTGTTACGACCCGTCGCTTTACCCTTTATTAGAGCCCTGCGAAGCCGTACTTTTCAGCAGGATAATGCAAGTACGCATGTTGCCAATATTGTACGGACCATCCTTGATGCTGCTGTCCCGGCCAGCACGTTCTCCAGATCTTTCACCAATAGAAAACGTCTAGCCAGTGGTTGCCGAGGAAGTTGCTCGTCGCCATACGCCAGTCACTACGGTTGATGAACTGTGCCGTCGTGTTGAAGCTGCATGTGCCTGTACGTACATGCCATCCAATCTCTGTTTGACTCAATACCCAGGCGTATAAATGCTACTATTACTGCCAGAGGTGGTTGTTCTCGGTACTGATTTCTCAGAATCCATGCACCTAAATTTCTTGAAAATTTAATCACTTGTTATTTCCAATATAATATATTTGTCCAATAAATATAATTTTGTTATCTACATTTCTTCCTGGTGTAGCAATTTTAATGGCCAGTAGTGTATAATCTCCTCGCAAACCGTTGTTTTAGTGTTATTCTAAGATATACAACTATACATAAATAATTTTACAAAATGTGAGGCTTAGCTTAAGGAATATTTTTCAATGCCAACATTTAAACATGTTTATTAGATAGACATCACTGGATCTTCTTATATGACGTCATCACAATTTTACTTTCATAAAGTATATCTATTTTAAATTTGTGGTGAATTTCCTCACTCATAAAAACCTTTTAATGACTTAAGATAAAAAAAAAGTAATTTTACGACAAATGACAATTTTTTACTATCACTAATTGTATAATATGATACAGAAGTAGATCACTATGAATTCTTTTGTATCAGAAAGGTATTTTAATTTTTTTCTTTAATTTAAGACATTTTCTAATATTTGTAGCATCCACCAGAAATTTTAAAATAGTTCTACATTTTGAAGATACAACTGTGATGACGTCATTTAAGAAAATCCAGTAACGACGTCAAAGCTTCAGTTGTTAGGCCTTCTACATCTAGAAGGTGTTGGTTAGCCCTATCTTCAACCATGCTAAATTCATCAATGTTATGCATTTTTTCTCGGAAATTATTTAAGATAATGTTATAAAATTTTTACTTCAGTTATTATAACATGTTTTATATACATTAGCATATCAATTTCTTTCAAAGTAAAAATGAAAAAATTATTTTTTTAATTAAAAATCACTTTTAAATTTGCATATTTGATAGAAATTACCTGACTATTTACTACAATTACTAATTATCAAAATACCATAAAACTGCTGTGTTAAAGTATGTAATATGAAACGATATATCTTTCATTAAAAAAAATTAAGTTTATAAGATTCATGGGAGAAAAAGGAATATGAGCCTGCAAAATCCATGTTTTGAGAAATAGAGCCTTAAAGATTTCGCATACTTCTAATATTACTTCAAATAAGATACCTATTCTTCTTCTAATAAGATTTCTACTTTTTCTTTTTTTCAATAATTAAGTGTAATATATCGTTGGTAAGGTAAAAGTCCAAAGTATTTAATGCAATAAAAAAGTAAATATTGATTTTTTACTGGCATTCATTTATTTGGTCGCCTTACAACGGAAGCGAAAGCAAAGAAAGCAATAAGAGAATCAACAAGGTTACAATATTAATAAATCAAATAGGTTAAAATATAATTAATTTTCCTTTAAACGCGTTTTTTTTTTCGGAAAGTCCTTCTTAATGAAACTGTTACACATGTGCATACTAACATAAATAAACTAGGATGCCTTGCTGACATTCAGTGAACATTTTTTTTTTCCTATCTCTTAGCTCTGAATATAATTCATGACCAATTTTTATCTGGTGAATAACTAGTATCTCCATTTGTGATGTAGATCACATATTTAATATTGATTGACCTTTGCTTTCTGTTTCTTAAATTTAATCTATTCAAAATCAAGAAACAAGTATTATAACTTTGATTTCTGTTCTCATTTATCATTACTTCGCATCCTAATATGAAAAGTTTCCGACGATAACGAATGCAGCTTTCACGGAATGCAGTCCTTGAACAATGTCATTACTAGCACAATATGTAATACACCTCTATTTTATAACTTTATCGCGATTACGATGCTTTGAAAACGGACAATCTTTGCTAATTTTGTTTCAACGAAACCGCCAAGAAATGCGCTTCATGATGCCTGGAAGGCTTCGAAGATTAAATTAATGCACTAAGTGCAATTTCAATGATGCCTTCTAAAAAACATTTAATTAAATTGATGCTATTTATATTTATTCCTGCATGTGAAGGCAGAGTTTAACAAAGAACTGAGGATTCGAATATCTTTACTAATTAAAAATGTATAGAAAAAAATTTCTATTGGGTTTGTTTATTTATTTATTTTTACTTAATATTTCGAGAACCAAATTGCACTCTCAGTGGTAAAATATTAATTAAAGCTTTTTTTATTGTGTTATCTTAATTGCGTTATCCAAATACTTTTCTAAAACATTAAAAAAGATTAAAAATTATACTAAAAAGCTTTTTAGATCAGAAAAAAACAAAAGAACGAAAGAAAAAGAAGAAGAAAATATTTGTTATAAAGAGCAGATTGTTCACTCAAAACCAAGCGATTATTATTTATAATACTAGGGGCCAAGGCTCCCAGACTCGCTACGCTCGCTTTTCGTATGAGGCATTCGGCCCCTATTAAGGCTTATTCGTAAAAAAGACATAATTTCAACAGACAAAACCCGAAGATTGGATCAGATAGAATGTTACTGAGCTACACATTGCTTGGTTCTTGCATGTTCATTGGTACATAAAAATTTAAACTTCACACTACAGTAGACACCCTCCCCCTCATAACACGGAAGATATTTTGTTATGGGAATCCGTATAGTACGGGTCCTGAGCTATACTCCACCTGGAGTGCGGACTCCGCTTATAATCGCTGGAAAAATTATTTGCACTCCTCAGAAACACAATGATATTTAATGTTGCCATTCAAAAGTTATATTAATTAGGACCTCAGCATAATAAAATCAGAACATCTGTTTCAGTTGTATTTTTAATAATGTAAAACCAATTGGACACCTTGAGAATTTGCCACCCATGGCGATTTTTCATTATTTGGCGACTTGCGTACATGTAAAGTTAATAAAAGCTACGGAACAGATAAGATAGTTTGCCACCAATGGCGACTTTTCATTATTAGGCGATTTACACATGCTCACAACCTATAATTGCTGTTCATTTAAGGTTACCAAAAAACCGTTATCCATATTTTCATTTACATAATCGTTTGCAGATTGGCGTACTTAGCACCACGAATTATACCATCTCGTCGCGCTAGCACATATCCAAAGTGTACTATAACTGCTATAATGGCATAGTTAACGCCGCCAAATATTTCTACTGGTAGCAAATAATCCAGCTGGACCGAGCCGGCTTTAAAATAATCTGCATTTTAATTATTTTTTATTTTCAAGATATTAGTTATTCTGTTTTGGAAAAGCGAATAATCGCTAACTCTAAACTCCTGTTGTCTAAGCGAACTTACTATTTGAAAATTGTCAACTTTGTGTAACAATTTTGAGTTACTTATTTCATATAGTTTTTATTTTGGCGTAAAATGGGCGTAATTCTAATTCATGTTTGTAAATTTCACGCAATTCTAGGTACTAGGAAACGCTTTGTTGCAAAGGAATGAATGATTTTATGCCAAATCTGGCAACCATTCTGTTTATTTTTTCAGTTTTTTATTAATATCTTCTAAAATAATTCGATTTTCGAAATTTAAGTCAGCTTAGCAGGTTCCTCGGAATTTTTCGAATCTGTGGTCACCTTAGTCGAAACTCAAATCCCTACGGTTTAGGAGGAGATAGGCCAACAAGCTTTGACAGCGCCATCGGCGACAGCAGCCTTTACTTTTTTTTAGAATAGAGAGATATCTTTGTTGGAAAGCCCTTTTTCTCTAAATTAAAAATAAAGTATTTTCACATTTTTATTATCAAATTCAATTTAATTTTCTTCGACAATGTTTCACTACCCCGCTAGCGTATTTTCTTCCTCTAAATTCGTTTAACGTTTACGACACATTATATTTATCTCTGACTCATGTATTTCGGTTAATTATCTTCTGCTTGATAAATATATTTTTTAAGCTTTGCCTTACATGTAATGTTACTAATATTGATGTTATTCATTTAGGTAAACCTCATCGTTTTTGTCGCTTTGAGATGGAGCTCCCTTCAATCTAGATCTCTGAACTCATAATGATCATTCTACTTAAATATGCGCAGACCATTCTCTCCGCTAATCTCAACTTTCTCTCGAATTAATGACATCAATATTTAATGGCAGCGACAATCAGTTAAATAAGTGATACTTTTTAAAAACTGTAGCCTCGCAAATTCTTTGTCTTTAATCGTAATTCGTAATCATCGATATGGCCAGTTTCAAATTTTACTGCAAGTATGGATGGGCATAATGGTCAACACAAAAAATCTTTAGGGATATAAGTAGCTGTTTTCCCAAAATTACCCTAATAGAACAGACTGTCACAGTGGTCACGGAATGTCGCAAGATAGTCACATTGTGCTTGGCAAAGTGACGTGACTTCAATGTGATCCATCATTATGAGTAGCACCAGGTGACGTAACTGTGAAATCTTAAGGTGACTGCTCATTGTCACAGTGACCATTTTTGTGACTTTTAAATCTGAATAAGTAAAACTAACACATTCCCCAACCAACCAGTTGATCCAAGTGCAACCAGTTGTAACAACCAGGTACGTACCTCTCCGCAGGAATAGGAATCCCTGGAAGAGGCTCCGGATATTCAAGTTACAAGGCAGCACCACATTTTTTCTCTTATTCGGTACCCATTTTTTTCTCCCACCGGGCGACCACATTGTGAGGTCACAGGGTGACCGTAACGAGTGTAGGACATATCGACCTCACTGTGACTACGCATCGACGTCACAATGACTAGTCGTGACCGGTTTTTCACTGTCTTTTAAGGATCACTTGGTGGAAACTGTGCTATCAGGGTTATAGAAAAATTACGTTAGAACTGCAGTGGCAAAGAAGTACATATTGTATGGTTTTGTACTTTTGATTTTCATAAACCTTTATCTCGCTTTTCGGTAATCTCCTCATCTTAAAGGCAGTTTATTTGGGCTCAATTCTGTTAAAGTCAGTTGAAAGCATCGCCTCCGAAACAATCGATGGCTGTCACCTGGCCGTTTTCAGTCATCAGAAATTAATTAATTTATCGACTATTAACCATTTCCCCACTGTGAGGACACAAAACTATAACATTTTGATTTTCGGTCCCAAAAATACTCAAGCAGAAGTCAATTTTCTAAGTTTTGATTTTCAAAAAATAAATTGGATTTCGATAAAAAACTTAAGGGTGACACCTTCACTATTTAGCGCAAAATTTTCAGTATAAATTATAAATGTTTTTAAAAATAATTCAGAATTATTTTTATCAGTACTGGCGTTTTCTGAAAATTGGAGAATGTGATAGAAATGCATCGATATACGAGAACAACTGGATAGACAGCCTAAATGTAACTCTGAAAAAATGCAGCCGTTTCCCGCGCGCGATTTAGCTACCAGGAACATGGCAGTCGATCGAATCGCAATCGCGTGCCACAAAGATAAAGAATTTTTTTGATGCAGCTGGCAGTGCGGAGCCAGCTGTGTCAAAAAAGTTCTTTGAAACGCCATGTTCCTGGAAGTTACATCTATCGAACAACAGTTGCACTTTTCAGCATTGAGAAATTTATAAAGCTGGTTTTGTATATCGATGTGAAAATGGTTGCACTTCATGTGCTATCAAGCGTTTAGCCTACCTGAAGAGTATCGAGGTCTTTCATACAACGCGTAGAAGAATGGGGATGAGATACCCTTCTAGACAATCGACTTGTGGAGATTAGAGAACAGTTTCATAATTTCGCATATATTTAAATCTTCGTGAGACTAAAGCCCCACCATGGCCGAGTAAATAAGACACTCAAAATGGTAGACAGCTGAAGTATGAAGATCCAGTGTTCTGGCCTGTCCTAAAATTCGGCTGTCGATCTAACGGTCTGGAGTTTTGGTCCATTATCTCGAGATGGTAAAAACGCCCTAGAATCCCTTAAAAAGTTCTCCGTTCAAGTCAACCCTCCATCTCTAGCATATAGACCTTGCGTAGCTATGCAATGACACAACCCACAACACACTCCTCAGCCTAAGACAAAGGCACTTATTACTTCTCACACGCTTTCCGTGTGTGGTCCTTCCACGGAGAGATCCTACATCCCTATCGGCTTGATTGTTTTAAATCTCGAGACATAAAACTTTCAGCGTCGCTAATTTGTCTAATTCTGATAGAAATACTTCAGATCTGTGAACGTGTGGTTGAGATTTGTGTGGAAACCAATCTCTCTTTCTCTCGTCTTTTAACATTTGCCGAATTAGCCACCACAATGGACAGAAAGAAAGTAATTTTCTGAAATTTGCTTTGGCTTTCTTAGTGCATGAAACGAGTAATTGACTAAAGACTTTTGGAATTCAAACGATGGCAAATAATATAATTTGGGTATATTTATATTAAGAACCTCTGAATCACTCACATTTATGACTCCTCAAAATTAAAAAAAAAAAACTTCCTGTAAGAGCTATATTTGTGGATCACTACTCAAAAATTCATATTTAAAAATATGCCTTCACACTAACTCATTCATTTAAATAAGCAAAAACGCAATTTAGGCTGTACAAATGTCTATTCTTCAGTTATTCTGAAGAAATTCCAATAAATTTCACCAATGTACCTTACCCAAGTCCTACTTTAAGCCTTTGAAGTTTACTGCCTGAAAATACTCCTCCGCGTTATTATTTATACTAAACACCTCAAGACTCGGGCTGTCAAACGGAGCTTTATTCCGCTTTAATTTCCGTAAACATGGTATGCCTCTTGCTCAAAATATGTTTACTAATTAGAACGAAGTACTTAGCATATTTAACTAACCTCCCCCTTTGGTATGAAATTCTGTTCCAGCCCGCGTGGGATTAAAACTTTCGGAAAATGTTCAAGACACCAGATAACAAGTCCGCTGTTAAATATCCAGTGGTTAGAACGTCAAATGATCATTAGCAGGATGCTCATTCTGCTACATAGTTTTACCTGAAAATGAAACACTTCTTTGTGCTTAGTGCGAAATGCTTACCTTAAGCATGGTTATTTTTTCTTTTTGCGAATTTTAAACTTGTCTAAAATACCTCACTTTTCTAGCTCTAGAGAGTTACCCACCATTGAACCCAAGTTTAAATCGTTCGTCTTCATACTTAAAAGATGAGACGTTAAGGATCCCCCTACCGTGCTCAGCAGAACGATCAAAAGGCTACATTGGGAAACTACATTGGTCACAGAAGAAGAATCGTCTTCGCTGTATCTTTGGAAAAAAACACGTTGAACCTGAGTTGGATGGTGGGGTTCACAAAATCCCTTCCTCGTATCTTGCCTTAACCCTTTATCTACTGACAGTACTTAGAAGTACCGTTAAATTAAAATTGTAAAAAAAAAATGTATTCATTGTAACCATTTCTTTGAAAAATCGCTACCAAATATTTCATTTAATCAGCTTACATCACGATTGCATGTTCTGTTACAGTAGATTGTTTTAAATAGACAGCTTTTCGCTCACTTTGTTATCGTGTCGTGCCCCTCCTCCCCAGAAAAGAGCATTAGTGAATTTTCAGACGTCTGTTTTATGATTAAAGGACTAGATTTTCTGAAAGAATGTCAATCAAAATATTACTTGACTCCTTCAGATTTGTTGGCCCTATATTCTCTTGAAAAAGACTCGTTAACTGTTTATAAAGCCAGTCATCAAACGTATAACCTAAGCTTATTAATTTTTTCGTAATTTTCCTTTTTATTACATTAATCAGTATTTATCATTCATTGCTTAACTATAACAAGAGAAAGTAAATAGATTCAATATGATATTCTCGGCAATTCTTAATCAGTAGATAAAGGGTTATGGCTCATTTGAGTTTTAGTTTTGTGTTATATTAAACCTAAACTCCAGATCTAAATTCCAGACCGTTAGCCGTGCGATAGGACAAAACATGGGAAAAACTGTTCAACTGTTTATTATGTTCAGCACTTATCACTTTGGACATTCATCTTGGAAGAACCATCCAAAGTTATAAACGTAGATTGCCTTTTATTCCTGTTTCATCGAAAGTGTTACACTAAATATGAACTACGAAGCAATTTGACCCCGGCCAACTATTGATGAAAATCTTTTCTCGAACCAATGAATCATCCTAAGTGAAGGCTTGATGAAAAATATAAAGGAATGATTCTTTCATTTCCTCCACTTAATTCACTATCACTATTTCATTGGGAACCTCGTGATTGAGAAGGTTCACACACCCGTAACAGTAACAGTGCACTTGAGGTAAAACTACCGAACGGGGTGAAAATATCGAAACAAGGATGACCACTCTGGACGACTTCACTCAGAGTCATTCGCTTTGGATGTACATCAGAAGTTGTACAGCGTAAATCACGCTTTACTTACTCCATTTTCTGGAAGTTGTGAAGTGAAAACAACTTTACATTTTTAAAATTTTGCGTTACGAGTAGACTCTTATACTGTAGAAGAAATGAACCGGTAAAATTCAGTTACTATGCCAACCGTCGCCATAAAATAAGATTAGAGTATCTTCTTCCGTCCTCTCATGCGGAACACAGAACTGAAGCACTTTGAGTAGAAAAAAAAAAGATAAAGAAAAACAGAAATTACTCATTCCACAAAGTTTCGTCATAGAAAAGAGCGAATGACACAACAGCACAATTTATTAACTTGGCCTGTAATTTCTTTTAGATACACCGTAATATGAAAGGGAGGAGAAAAAATAAAATGGAGCTTTAATTCGAAAGAGATTTCGTAGAGATTTTTTTAATGCAGTTTTACGGGGTTGATCAATTGTACTGGTGTGCAATGAAAGTAAATGAAAAAAAATGTGTAAAAGATACAACACACACATATAATAATAACGCATTATTCACACACATCATATCTTTTATTATTTTATTTTTAAATTGAATTTTTTTACTACGTTGCAGCTATTTTTAAACTAACGATCCCACTCAGTAGTCTTTGCCTTGTTAAAATAAGTGTTAGTAAAATAAGCTTTTAGATGTGTGACTTCAGCAACGCTTTTTTAAATTAATACGAAATAATAAAAATCAAAATCAAAGGAAGAAAATAAATCTATAATTAGTAAGGTAAAGTTTTACTTCCACTTTGAATAATTAAAAAATATTCCATGCTGGCAGTAAACATAAAAGATATGGCAAACAATGCGGTGAATATACAAAGTATTTCGAAGCAATTTATAACATCAATGGGGATATTTTCGTCTTATGCCCTGCAGGCGCTTTATCGATTAAAACACTTTCAACTATTTTAAATGCTACAACTCACTGAAAAAAAATAAAAATACAAATAAAACTTGTGTTCGATTTTCGAATTTTTTATTTTAAATAATCTTAAAGTGTTTCAATAATACTTCAAGTAAAATATTGTATAATTTTGTTCGTTTTGAAATTCATAATTTATCTAAAACTGCTTAATTCTTTCTAGAATCATACTTTCTCATAATAATCTCTTCCATTTTTTTTACTTTCACATACATTCATAGACTAATAGTATAAATAGTAATTGCACTGCAAAAAATTTCTGTGTTAAATAATTGTATATATACTGGCAGCAGTTCAGAATAACATATATACCGTTAAGTTTCGTATATGGTACATGTACCGTAAAATATTTTATAGTATATATACCATAAAAGCGGATTTGAACGAACAATTTTTAAGGAGCTTTACATTATCTAACTGCGATACATTATAATATCTTTAGCACTTCTTATTTTGCTAACCCGAGAATCAAACCTTTGACCTACGGAGTGAAAGACTGCTGTTCTTCACTAGACGCCATTCTAATTGCATGTGGATGCCTAATCGTTGAAGTGTAGTTAATTTTAGTCTTACAATGAGTTTGGGTTTATTGGAATAAGGTCTAAAAAGGACATACTGCGCTGGACTATTGAGAATGAGACTTGGATGGGGGAAATACTTTTCATGAAATGTAAAAGTTGAAATTCGAGACTAAGTGTTGTCTAGTTATTTTTAACAAAGTCAAATTATTGGGTAGGTAAGAAATTAATTTGAATTTTCAAAAATATATGCTCAACATTTACTCTTAAATTACTTGAGCAATCGTTTTCGAATTTTTAAAATATGTGCTAAGAAATAGTGAAAAAAAAGGAAAACGAATAGACTGACTGCTAAAAATATCTGAAAATTATCTGTTCAGTGATTTTTCGTTCCTTATTTGAAATTTTTAAAAAAGCAGAAAGTACTAAGCCATTCCAACATTTATAAATGTGATTTAAACTACCCTTTATTAAATTCGAATTTTCCTGAATTCCAGTTCATCCGTAAAATTTTTTTAGTTTCGACTTGATGAGCCCACTTCCGTCTGGAAATAAAATCGTGACTCTTATACATTCCAAATACGCACATGCGCATAGGAACATTGGAGTAAATTAACGTTATGTCTTCCACACATTAACGAAAATCCGTTATTTTACTCTGCAAATGCCGTTTAGAATAGAAGCGGTGAATATATATGTAAGAATCAAAAACTGTAGAATTACTGCAGTTTTAGCGTAAGGAAGAAAAATGGTACAAGTACTGTAACATTTACTGTCATTATGCTGTAAATTTACAAAATTTTTTGCAGTGTTATTTACAACAATGCGTCTTATCCACCACATTTTTCTGTTATCTGAAAATGAAAAAAGACGTAAATGATCAGATTTCCCCAATTGTTTAACAGTTCATTATTATCGTGAGTATATTACAAGAGCACCCGCACGTTAAGCGGTAGTCCTGGGTTCGAGCCCCAGCTCTGGAATTTTTCGCATAGTTGGTAAAATAATCATAGAGCACCCGCACGTTAAGCGGTAGTCCTGGGTTCGAGCCCCAGCTCTGGAATTTTTTGCATAGTTGGTAAAATAATCAGCCTATACACTCCAACTTGCCTAATATACTTGAAAGGTTGATATATTCACTTTCTAAAAATGTATAAAAAAAAAAAAAAACTTCCGCGGCTTAATGGAGTTGTCGCGAATTAATTGTTTCATCTGTTCCATCTGTGGTTTGCAGAGGAAGATGATAAATGCCAACGGTTCAAAAGCGAGAAATTTCATCTGGGAATCGTCCCAGAGTAGCTCAGTGGTAGAGCACCCGCACGTTAAGCGGTAGTCCTGGGTTCGAGCCCCAGCTCTGGAATTTTTCGCATAGTTGGTAAAATAATCAGCCTATACACTCCAACTTGCCTAATATATTACAAGAGTTTTATATAAAATTCGGTTTACTATTTTATTTTCACTCGCGTTTTAGCAAAACTTAATTAGAAAACAATCCATGATTTTCACATATGTCTACACTGAGTTCAACATGCCTTAAATATATGAATACTGAATCTTTTTAAAATTTCACAATTCTGAACGTTTGTGAATAAAGCATTGTCGTTCTGTCAATGAATTGTGATTAATCACTGATGCAACAACAGATGCATGCTGTGAAGTTTAAACGTTCATTTAAATTATGCAAACAATGATGACACCTGTTACTATTCTCAATAATACTGCTTTATTAGTTCATTACCTATTATACACTGTTTTGAAGACACATATTGTATATTCAGAACGGTGTGTTAATAGACGGTGTGAATGAAGAAACCTCTGTGACAATGAAGAAACATGAATAAAATATATTTTTTTTTAAATTGTCAGTGGTTTTTTTTTTTGTTTGAAACCATTGACAACATTTTTTTTTCAATATTTTGACAACAACTTCATTTTAAAAAATCGTTGTTCAAAAAGGCACTTCTTTAAATTAGCAGATTGAAGTGCATTTTTGCGAGTATTGTAGCTAAAAAGAAAGTCACTACTATTTTATTAACAATAAGGCATACTGAAGCAGGCATTTTTAACAAAATTTATTTAAATTCATTTAGATTTGCATCTTTTAAAAATTTAAATATTTCTGAGCCTGTATAAAGAAACAGCTCCAAAATATTCCAATTAATCTTTCAAACCTAAGCAATAGAATAAGCCAAGTATACATGAGATTTTTTCTTTTTTTTTTTACGGATGCATTTTTTTCTTTTAATGGGAATTTTCATTCTCACGCGCACTGTATTCAGTTAATTATTAGAAATAGTGAAAACTTAAATATTAGAAATAGTGAAAACTTAAATATTAGAAATATTTAAGTTTTCAAGGCAAGTAAACAGTCCTCCTGCACAAAAAGAACAAAATAAAAATCTTAAGCATCATCAGCAGAATATCTTTCAGCGTACATTTCACATTTGGAGATAAAAATCAAAGTAAAGACTTATTTAATAAAGTCTACACTCTGCTCTTTCACTAATGTTTTACGATAGCGTTAGAAAACTGAGAATCTAATTAATATAAGAATTTCACAGAATCAAATAATTTTGAAGTGTGCCTGTGCGAAATCCCAAGAGATATTTTAAAATTATCTTTTCGAAAATTTCATTTTCTAACTAATGAAAAGAATTTCGCAGCATTTGTAAAATCCCACTCAAAACTACAACTACAAATTAAAGAAAACTAATTGCGAAACTTTACCAAATTTTTTACTTTTATTTTTGTACTACCTTCTACGTACAGAATTTTTGCTCTTCTTTTTTCCTTACCTTGAAATATTTAAGAAATGTAAATATACATTTTTTAAATATAGAATGCATAGTTCAATGTTACAAAAACAAATATTATTAAACTTATAATACTTTTCTGTATTTGGTGTTGTTTAATGCAAAAATAAATAAATAAATACTTTCCAAAAATTATAAAGCGATAAAATTTCTTAAATACTACATTCAAATTAGACACAATGAAGTGAAATTCGTAATCAATTATGCTTGAAAATCTTGCTAAATTTATCGTTGCAGTGCGAGCTATTTGAAAGGCGTGCATACACTCTAAAAAGTGTTTTGCTGAATTTAATAAAATTTGTTTGGTTAAACAGTTTGGTAGTTTTGATTCGTATATTTGACAAAAGTTTGTTTGATTCAGCCAAATCGATTTAACAAAATGCTTTTCAAATTGAAAAAAAAACGTTTGGTTGAATTAGGACCAATCAGTATCTTTCAACAATGAATTTACGCATGCGTCAATGGGTGCAGACGGTGAGACGCAGACGAAAGATCGGATTTTTCAAAAACAGGAACGTCCATTTTATTAATAAGTTGAACTATGAGTGTTCAAAATCTCCTTCATCGTGGACACTGTTCACTTCTAAGCCCTGGTGTCTTTTCCCGGGGGTCAAGGACGACCTCCATTGGTGTTTTATACCCTTAATACTTTTGACTGATTATAGCTTCAACTCCATGGCAATGTTTTTGGTAATTGAAGCTGGCTAATTTTACCATACTACGGATATTCAGGAGCACAAAGCCGTTCGCCGGAACGAATCTAGAAGCCCCAGACCACACCGAAAAGAATAAATTCAAAATATATTAATCGACTGGGGATTTGCTGAGTTAGTCGTAAATTTCTGAAGTAAGTCTTAATAATGTAACCTATTCATTAAAGTTTATAGTTTTGCTTTAATTCTTTTTTCGGTATCGACGTAGTTTAAAACAACTCAATGTCAGATTCCCTTCCCTCTACAATCTCATACCGACGACTGGACTCAATTTGCTCTTAGTAGTTGGGTAGGTATTAAAGATAAATGACTGAATACCGACATCTAGAAGGGGAGAAGCCTAGCCATGTCCAATCCCCGGTAACCTCTGTACGCTATCAGGTGCCCTGTTCAATTTTTTTGGTTGTTGCAGCGGGAAGTTCCGTGTCCTTTATTTATCATTGCATCTGGAGCATTCACATTCCAGCCTAGACACGTCCCATTCCCGGTAGCCTCTGTATGCTATCAGGTGTCGTGTTCAATATTTTTTTCGTTGCCGCGGGAAGTCCAATGTTCTTTTTTTATCATTGCAGCGGGAGGATTCACATTCCTTTAGACCCACATTCACACCCTTTAAAATCTATATCTAAGGTCAATGCGCATTTCTTTTCCATTGCACTGGCAACGCAGGGCCACACTGCTAGTATATATCGATATATATACTCCTTAGAACTCTGTTAAATTTCATGAGAGTTTCGGGCATAGAATGCATGATTATAATAAAATTGCTTCTTAGTAACCACTTGGCACAGTGTAGAAAATGGAGCAATTTTAGTATTTGCCACCCCTCTGCGACTTAAGTGTGAAGTCCCAGCATTCTTAAGCCATCCGTAGTGTGATGGTCCAGAGTTATGACCTACCGCGCTACTGCCAATCAAATTTTCAGGAGTTTGGGGCGATTTTTCCAGACGTTTTTCTTTGTGGTCCAAGGACTGTCCGAGAACTTTCTTCCATTCTGACCTTCTCTTAGCTTATTTTCCTTGTTCCAGTTAGTAACAAGCAATAATTTAAGATCTTCTTCCACACAATCAGACCATCACAGCTTGACCCAACCCCTTCTTCTGGTTAGTATAGGTGTATGACTGAATTCCTAAAAAGCCAAGGATGAGAGGTCCATTTGACAGGTATGACCCGCAAACCTCAGACGACCAAAGATTGGCAAACTCTGTCACCTCTTTAAAAACATGAACATTATTTCGAATCTTTTACTCGCAAATTAATAGCATGAAACTGCATACTGTGGCATAATCTGAACAATTTCGTGCATTTGTTTTTTTTCAGTCGTTGATGCTGTGAAAAAAAAAATGAAATGGATGATTATTATGGTTTCATGATGAAAGTATGCTAAATATACAATAAGCACAGTCCATACGTAAGTATTAAGAAAGAATATACTGACATCTTTTCTACCGAGCACACTTTCAATTTAAGAGTACATAAAGAATTTTTTTCCTGTCTTTCAACAGAGGCGATAAGCCGACTTTCTTGTGCTGCCAGAGAATTACTAGTTGTATTTGCTACCACAAAGAGGAATGCCTTTGGACGAAAATTTTTAAAAAGTCCTAACACATATTCACGTTATGTTATGTGAAAACCATCCAAAACTCCATACTGTTAGATCGGCAGCTTCACAGTTGGCCATAACTCTTGACTTTCCCTCTGTAGATGGCGTAAGTGTGAAGGTCCAGGGCCCTTTAGCACTCTATACTATCTGAAGGTCCAGGAATGTGGCCTACCGCGAGGCTACCGATCAAATTGTCTGGTTTTGAACAGCTTTCTTCAAACGTAACGTTAAAACACGCAATAAACCCTTATAAATCCTCTAACCAAGGCACCCCCCCTGTTGAGAGATGCCCTTCGTGTAGACTTGTCTAACACCAAACTCAAAACTCGCACTTGATTTAATACTCATTACGTAGCCATAAATATCAGAGACAAGATTTCGACGCGGAAAGGGAATTTCATCAATGTACGTCAGACATTATTTATCCTTTTCACTACGATAATCTTGTTGTTTTATACCTACATTCTCTAAAACGGATAGAATTTTAAGTGCCGTGAGTATCCACAAATACCAGCAAATTGTTTCGTGTGTATATAACAAGGATTACGATGATACAATGTGCCTCCAAACGATGATTTCAAATGAGAATTCAAATTTTTAAAACTGAGAATTCCACCTACACTGTACATTGTTTCGCGGTTGACAGTCGATTACCGACAGTTCATATCTCACTCTTTCACGAAAAATTAATACGCTGTTAAATGACAGCCTTTTAGCACCTCCCAGCGAAATAATTCAGGGACCTGCCAAATATCCTTTTAACTATATTTTATCCCGGCGAAGAAAGCTTGCCTCTTTAGCACACCGCTCGCCGTCATTAGAAAGTTGATGGGGAACAACACAAGCGTTTTAATAGGAGGCGCCATTATTTTTAAGCCATCTTCCTGTTAATCCTGCAACTTAAAATTTATGAGTATCATAACGCATTTTTGGTTGGAGTGGATTTTTAAGGAAGTTTTCGTCCAGACTTTTCCTCGAAATGCTGCGTCGATTAGCTCCGGAAGAGCGGTAGTGACTTAAGTATGTGATTGGATTAACCCTTTAATGCGCAGTGTTCCCGCTCTAGGAACACCAAACTCTGACGTTTTGACTGTTGCCAGTCGCGAAGAATAGATTTGATTTCTATAAAAATAGTTGCGGGTGACATAGCTCCACGAGAATCCTTTACTTTTTACCGCGTCATTTCCCGTAAGAAAATTGTCACGATTATTTTTAACAGCACTGACATCTGCTGAAAAATGGAAGAATGCGAGAACAGCTCGATTGATTGTCCACTGCTGAAAAAAGGGTAGCCGCTGCCATCGCTAGACTTAACTACCAGCAAGATGGCGGACGATCGAAACGTTCATCGTGTGCCACAGATCTAGAGACCCTTTTTTGACGCATGTCGTCAAAAAAGGAGGAGGAGGAGTAGTCGTTAAGGAATGGAAACTCACACTTTTATAAGTTCACGTTAATTAATATTCATCGCGTTAACTGCTATCGTCAGAAAATGTTGCCAGCTGTCGACAGTCAACTTACGTTTTAAAAAGAAAAATTGTTGTTTGAAGTGTAATGTCAAAATGCCTAGTCCATTCCTTGTAAAGTTTATAACCCGAGGAAATGTTCATCATTCAGAAAAGAGTGTGTTAAATATTAGTTAAAACAGATAAGACTTTTTTCATTCCTTCGTAGCAGATCAAAACATAGTTAGTTCTAAAGAACTAACTTTGATAAACGACGGCCAATTACTCATTACTGTATATCTTATTCTTGATGTGCATATCCAATTACAAAAATGATTATAACGGCTAGATCTAGAAATTAATTTTAGATCTTACTTGACTTATTAAACGTATTTCACACACACGCACACGAAGTCTAACTTTTAATACATCGCCAGTTTTAAAAGATGCATTCAGTAAAAAATTCTTTTTAAAAAATCTTTATTGCTGAACTTAGCCAAAGACGAAGCATTAACCAGCTTTAATCATCCGAAGAGTTCAGAAAATATTCCAATTTTCTTCAGATATTGCTAAAAAGGCACGACGAGCCGTGAACTGAAGAAGACTTTTTTCTTTTTAATTTGTCCACTTCGTTGATTTTATTTTGCCTTAAGATTGAAATCGCACGCTTTTCAATTTTTTAAGGGAACAAAATATTATTTTTATACTGTTTGGTGTGGCGGAGTAGTGATTTCTTAAAAAAGTTCTCCAGAAATTCTTCTTTTAGTCCAAGTAAAGAACAAGTTAGAACTATCTCTTTCCAGTGTGAAACGCCGCCGTTGTAGTGTTCCGGGTGCAACCAAGATGTTGAAAAGCTTTACATAAATGTGTCCTCGTGTACATAGAAGGCTAGTAATTATTTATAACTTACAAAAATATGTGTTCAAATAAAAGCGTGCAACTTATTTTGTAGTATTTTCTGCAAAAGCTGAAAATTTTATGTTGAGTGTGTATTTGTTCACAATTTAAAAAAGTATGTTATTGAAAAAGTTTTAAGACTTTGTTCATTCACATTCATCATCAAAATTAAAGTACTTTCATATAACTTCTAAAACTTAGTGTACTGTACTTCATTACGAAGTTAAAATTTATTCCTCTGTTCTCATTTTGCAAGTACAAATTTTTACTCTCCACAGCTGAATATTTTACTCAGGTAAAATAAACTGCCGCATGAATAAGTAATATGAGAGAAAGTTCCTTTTTATTGTGAATTCACTCTCATGAAATGGCATGAAATAAATTGAGTGTTGATTTTGCAGTTTAAATACTATTTTGTTTTCTTTGGAAACTATTCGTAAATGGAACAGTTAGTTATTCGATTTTACATTCGTTCAAATTTAAATAGTAAAGATAAACCATAGCAATCACATAAAACAAAAAATACTTCTAACCATTTGCGTAAAAAAAAATAAAGGTTTTTTCTCATATATATATTTTTTTTTCTAATGGCCTGGTCAACGGCCTACTGGAGTCTTGACCATTACGAGGGCCGCAGATGTTGGCCATTAAATTATGAAGGTGCCTTTTAGTCAGACCAACGTTGCCCCCTCTATGTGGTCTCCTAATGTTGAACCAATTTCAGATAAGAAACTTAGCACTTGAAATCGGCGCCCCGGAGGTATCATCTGGACATGGAGGACATTTACGTGCACCAGCTCTCATAAGCGTACACGGTCCCACAGCAGCCCAGCCGAGAGAGGTTTTCACCCTCCCAAGCACTGGCCAAGCAGCTCCTGCTTCAATTTCCGTATTCTTACGGAAACGGAGCTTAGCGACTAGGTTACTGCGAGAGCGGGACACATATTTCTTGAAAGAAAGAAACGGTCAACTGAGGGCCGTGGTAGCCCAGCAGTTATGGCATTAAACTCGTAACCTGGAAGTTGCGGATTCGATTCCGACATCGAGATACCGCTTAAGACGACCGTGTACACGCGGTGTATGTGCACGTTAAATCTTTTGTTCCGAAAGTCCTCTCGGCCATCGCAAGCGATTTCCGAGGGGCTTATCAATATTAATAAGCCCCCCTTCTCATGTAAATCCAAATTATAGTGAGAATGGAAAGTACAGGAAGGACGTATATACCTCTGAATGATACATTCGGGACGTGAGCTGACCTTTCCAAGCAAACAAACAAATCTATTAAATTCTTGTTTTAAAACGTAAATATGAAATGCATTGTTTAGGCACAATTATTTTGTGATTGGAAACTTGTTAAATTTCATTTGTTTGAATTTAATATTAAAAAAAACGACCTTACTTTCTGGGACACGTAATAAAAATCGTGAAAAGCGATATACACTTAAAGCAATGAAAACGCGTAGATAGGCACACAAAAGTTAAAGAAAATTAACTTTATTAAACAGTGCTAAAAAGTAAAGCGTTTACTTTTGTTCATTCACGCAGAGAATCCTTTGTTGTTGTTTTTTTTCATTTAAAAATCTTTTGAAATTTTTTATAAGAAAAGCCAAAAACTGGAAATCTAATCTCCTCGTAAACCATGGTTTTATTGTTACTCTAAGGATATACAAATATGCATAAATAATTTTACAAAATATGAGGAAATGAATTCGCGATGATGCATTACTCACACAATATAAATAGACATCTGCCTACAATTTTATTGCGGGTATGACGCTTTTAAAATCGTGTTTGCTAAATTCTGTTTTAACGAAATCATCAAGTAATGCGCTTCATGATGCCTGGATGGCTAAGAAGATTAAATTGATGCACTAAGTGCATTTTTAATGATGCCTTCTTGAAAGCATTTAATTAAATTGGTGCTATTTATATTTACTCATGCGAGAAGGCAAAGTTTAAGAAGGAAACGGGTTTCGAATATCTTGAGTAGTTAAATATGTATAGAAAAAAGCTTCCAGTGAAATTATAATATTTATGTACATTTAGTTTTGCCTTATAATAATTCGAGAATCAAATTACCCTTCTCAGTGGTACATTGTTAATTAAAGTTTTTTTATTGTATTACCTTAATTACATTGTCCAAGTACTTTTCTAAAAGATTAAAAATGATAGTAAAACCTTTCTTAGATCAGTTTTAAAAAAACATTAGTTTTAAAGAGCAGATTGTTCACTCAAAGCCAAGTAATTATTACGTATAATGTATTTAAAAGTGTTCGCCCTTTTTTCTCTAAATTAAAAATTTAATTATCTCTCCGCATTTTTATTATCACATTCATTTTAACTTTCTTCAACAATCTTTCATTACCCCGTAAGGGCTTTTTTTTTCGTTTTGTATTTGTTTAAAATTTACGACGCAGTTTATTTATCTCTTATTGTTTGTGTGTGTGTGTGTGTGTGTTTGATAAACATATTTTTTAAAGTTTTTCCTTACATGTAATGTAACTATAAAGGTGATATTATCCGTCTAGCTAAACCTCATCGTTTTTGTCACCCTCAGATGTCACTGCCTTCAATCTTGGAGATCTCTCAACTCCTAGTGATCGTTCTGCGCATTACATGCGCAGACCGTACACTCGACTAATCTCAACTTTCTTCCCTACTTGTTAGCATGAAACTTCAGAGGCGGCGACATTCGGCTAAAATAAGTGATACTTTAAAGATTGCAGCCTGATAAATCATTTGTCTCTAGTGATATACTCTCAAAAATTATTTCTTCAATTCACGGAAATTTTACTGTCAGCACTTTTGCCGGAATATCTCCGTTATTTGACGAGTATCCGTTTCTTCTTTCCTCCTGTCAACTGAAGAAATTTCTTCTGATTCAATGAAATTTTTTCCTCTTCTTCAGATTTTGTAAAATACTCACATAAATATAACGTTTCCATAGAGTGCGGAAATTATTTGTTGCAAAATGAGGAATAAATTAGTGTATAAAGGCGCACTATCAAAAAGTGTTTTTTCTATTCACAGAATTTTTTCTGCAGCACTCTGCTGCTGGAATATCTCCATTATTTGACTAATACATATTTCTTTTTTTCTCCAGTTAATTGAAGAAACATGTTTATATTCAACAATTTATTCATTTATTTATTTATTTATTTTGTGTGTGCGTGGGTGTATTTCATATTTTGGGAAAAAGAATTCACGGAAATACTACTTTTCCATACAGTGCGGAAATTATTCGCTGAAAAATGAGGGATAAATAAGCTTATCAAGACGAGTTTCTGTGAGAGTGTAGTCTTTGAGCATTGACATGATTCTTAGTACAAGTGTGCATCAACAGAATGGTTAATACGCAAGATTTCAATGTTGTCAGTTGCTGTTTTTCTAAAAGTCTTAACAAATTATATTCTTTCACTCGTGACCTACACTGCAAAAAAAGTCTGTCAAATTTACATAAAAAAAACTGTCAGCCAGGATGCCAGTTTATTTTCGTTTTTTTCACAGAATTCTTCCATAAATTTTACATATTCTCAGCTTATTTTACGGGAATCTTCTGTATAAGGGAAAAACACGGAAGATTTCTACAAAATATACGGAAATAAACTGGTGGACATATTTTTTTGTCAGTTTAACAGACTTTTTTTTGCAGTGTACTATGGCAGAGGTGTACAGTAGGTAGCCAAATTATTAGGGACAGTATTCATATTTTTGCATTTTCTAGTTTTAGTTTTTTGTGTAAAAACCTAGTTTTAGGTTTTGCAGGTATTTTTTATTTGTGACAGAAAATTCTTCCGATCCATGCCTAAATAATAAAATTATATTTTGGTAAATTTTAATTAAAAATCCGTGAAACACACACACACACACATTTACCCTCCTCAAAATTAAAATACCCCATTTGAGATGTATATCCGTTGATCACTGTTTAGAAATATGTGTTTAAAAGAAGTATTAATACTAACTTATTAAGTATAATAAGGTTTAACATTAGAGTGGGTCAAAAACGCAATTTTGCAGCGATGAGAGACTAGTGCAGAGTTTTCTCTTGGGTTGATTAATGACGGCGTATTTTTTTTTTTAATCGGGCAGTGTCTTCAGGTAGCGCCGGTGTCTTTAAAATCGGGTATTTGGGTCAAAATAGGCGTTTCGCCGGTGCCTTTAAAATCGGGAATTTGGGCCAAAATAGACTTTTTGTTTCCCGAAAACACAACTTTTGCAAATTTTCGAAATCGATATCAGCCGAGTGCGGAAAAAATATTCCTTGGGTTGGTTAATAACTATGAAAACAAATGTTGTACAAATGGTTGCGCTGCCACCTTTAAAATCGGATTTCTTGGCCAAAACAAGACTTTTTTCCCGAAAATAAAATTTACCGGATTCTGGAAATCGGTAACAGTCGTGAGGTAAATTTGCTTCTTATCTTTAGAGTGTATCGTGTAAAAAACGTTTCCGCACTCGGCTGATACCGATTTCGAAATTTGAAAAAAAAAATTTTTTTTGGGGGGGGGAGTCTATTTTGGCCAAAATTCCCGATTTTAAAGGCGCCAGTGCCACCTGATGATGTACGATTTCAAAAAGAATTCATGACGTTATTAACTGACCTAAGAGGCAATTCCTCCACTCTCGTCTAATATCGATTTCGAAAATTCGTAAAAATTGTGTTTTCGGTAGGAAATGCCCGTTTTGGCCCAAATTCCCGAATTAAAAGGCACCGACGCAGACTGAAGATACTGTCTGATTTCAAAAAAAAATTACACACTTATTAACCAACCTAAGGGATAACCTAGGGTCTCATCGATTTCGAAAATCGGAGCAAAAGTGCACTTTCGGCCCGTCATAATAAAGATCCTTTGCATTGTACAAGTGTCTAATTCTTTTGCTACCCAATCCAAGAAATTTCAAAAAGGACCCAAAAAATTTTCCTAAGTCCTGCTTTAAGTCTTCAAAGTTTATTGTCTGTAAAATAATTCTTCGTATATTATTTCTAAATAAACACCTCCGGATTTAGGCTTGGCAAACGGAGTTTTATTCCGCTTTAATTCTCTAAGCTGGGTGTACCCCTTTCGCAAAATATGTGTACTAATTGTAACGAAGCGCTTAGTATGTTTAACTGACCTCCTTTGATCCTGAAATTCTGTTCCAGCCCCGCCAGAAAATGCTTAAGACGCCAGTTGTTAAAGTATACAGAAACGCGAAAATAGCATTAGCAGAAGGCTAAATGTTCATTCTGCGACGTATTTTTAGTATTAACTAAAAATAAAACACATTTATAAAGCTTAATGCACAGCGCTTCTCTTAAATATTGTTACTCTGGTGAAAGTTTTAATCTCCTCTAAATATCGCACTTTATAACATAAGAGAGTTACACTCCGCTGAACCCAAATTTCAACAGTGAAGATTCCCCAATAGCGCTCTGCGAGATTCTGTGTTTTAGACCAATACTGTGGGCAGAAGGTAAATCATCTCCGTTGTATCTTTGCAGTGATAGGAAATAATAGGTTAAATTGTCGGTGCTCTACAATTCCCTTCCTCTGTGCCTTATATTTCTTACTTCCGAAAGTTTAACTTATCATTTTCAGCAATTTCGCTCGCAAACTTAAAAAAACAGGCCTCTCATACGTCTCACTCAAGTAACTGTAAAGGAAATAGACCGTTCTTTTATCAAGAAATAGACCACCTCTATTATCGCCATAAGAGTGATATGAGAGAACATGAGTACCTACTTTCGTTGTTTCAGGTAGTTAAAGCATAGAATGGAAACAGTGTAGGAAAAACGAAAGTACTTATGTCACATGTACTAACAAGCGAATGTCTCAACAGAAAATTGATCTTGACCGGCTAATTTCTTTTACACAGACCGTGATGTGAAATATGAATGGGATGAGAAAAATTAAAATCGAAGTTTAATCAAAAACAATGTGCAAAGATTTAAAAAAATGTTTGATGTTTAATTAAATAACGTATTGGTGTTATAGTGAAAAAAATAATAATAATTCGTATAAAGCACAGTACACACATGTTAATAAAGAAATCTTTACGCCTTGATTGCTTCACTGTGTTTATTTTATGCAGTTTTATTTAATTTTATTTTAAGATTGGTTGTTTGAATATCAAAATCATCTCCAAACAAATGCCTTATTAAAGACTCTCAATACTCTTAACCAAGCCGAATATTAGTAAAATCAATTTATAAATGTGACTTAAGCTGCATTGTTGAAGGAATCAGAATCAAAGAGAAAAGTAAATCGATAATTAGTAAAATAAAAGTTTGTTTCCTCTGTAAAACTATGTGTTATTTGAAAAATTCTCATGCTAACATTAAACATAAAATATATGGCAGACAATATAGTGAAAACACAAGTACTTCAGAACATTTTATAAAAATGTAAGGTATTTTTTTAACTTATGCCTTGAAGGCACTTTATCCATTTAAACAATTACTTATTTTATTTTGAATGTCGCAACCTACGAAAAAAAAGTATGTATATATTTGATATTTACTTCTATATGTAGATTGGCGTTTAGGTTAGATGTCAGTCTTATTCTATCAGTATCCTTTTTTTTTTTTTGCATATATGTTTTTCTTATATATATATATATTCAGATTTATTTGCATATATTTGAATTTGTGTCACTTCTAATATTATTCGTTTTTGTTTGCTTTTTCCCTTGCATTCACTTGGTTTTTAACTGAACTTAGTAATAAAACAATGCATGCTTTTCGCATATGTGCATTGAACGAATTCATGCCTGTGTCTAACTTAAATACATAAGCAAGTGTGAAATGCATTTTACATTATGTATCACATTAATCATGTTTCACACTGTTATGTATTATATTAATCATGTTCCACTCTGAGTTTTGAACGTTGGTAATAAAACATTATCGTTTCTGTCAACAGATGTAATTCATTACTGGCACATCAATAGATGTATACTGTGAAGTTTAAACGTTTATTTAAATTACATAATTAGTGACACCTGTTACTATATCGTAACTCTCAAGCATTCTATTGCTATCTGTTATACACTGTTTTGAATACACCCATTGTGTATGACACTATGTATGATACCCCTGTAATAAATAAGGGACGTGAATAACTTTAAATCTGTCAATTCTTTGAAATTTATAATTTCAATCAAGAACAATATTTAAAAAAAATACTTATTTTAAAAGACTACTTTTTAAAATTAGTTGTTTGAAGTACATTTTTTGCGAGCACGATAGATAACCGAAATTTTTTTGTACTACTTAATTAACTTATAACTCGAGAGCATTTAAAAAAATTGATTTACATATGTTTGATTTAGTACATTTTAAAAAGTTAGGTTTACTTCTAAACCCATTAAAAGGAACCGCTGTAGAATATTCCAATTAAGCCTTCAAATTTATGGAATAAATTAAATAAAGGGTATGTAATGTGATTTTTTTTCTGCGTGCATTTTTCTTTATAATGAGGATTTTCATATGTACGGGCATTGTATTAAGCTAACTATTTCAGATATTGGGTTTAAGTTTTAAGGGTAAGTAAATGGTTCTCCTACACAAAAAGAAGAAAAAATCTTAAACACCACCAGCAGAAAATCTTTAAAGATTGATTTCACGTTTAGAGATAAAAATCAAGATTTTTTTTAAATTAAATAATACTCTATTCTTTTATCAGTGTTTTACGATAGCCTTGGAAAACAAAGTATCTAATTAAATAATTTCCCAGAATCTATTCAATTTGCAGTGCATGAAATCCCAAGAGATATTTTAAAATTATCAACAACAAAAAATTCATTTTAAAGTTAATGAAGAGCATTTTGGAGCATTTATTAAGTCCTACTGAAAATTACTACTTCTAAAAAAACTAATTGTGAAGTTTATACAAAATCTTTTACGTTCATTTTTGTACTACTTCATGCGTACGGCATTTTTGCTGTTTTATTCCCAGCCTTGGAAATTTGTCCGTTAAAATTACTTTTTTAATATAAAATATATAGTTTAATGTTACGAAAATAAGCATTATTGAAAGTACAGGGTTGTCCAAATTAAACTTCCCCAACTCAGAGGCCTGTGCAGGATGTTGTATGGGCATAATGCAATGAAATTTTGAAAACAGACACTTCAGATCACGCGCTCGTGATTTATTAAAAAAATATATTAGTACAAGAAGTTTCCGATAGGTGGCGCTGTAACACTAGTAATTTGCATATTGCACCAACGCGATTTGCAGAAATAAAGCTTCTGCGCCACATATCCAAAAGACGAGCCTTTCAAAAGTTTGACCCTTGTTTCACCCTTGTTTCCAGCTCGCTGATGCTCAATGACGACTTTGAAAGATAAAGCTCTGTTAGTGAAACTTTTCTACCAGAATGACGAGAACTCCTGTGCTGCGATCAGAGCATTCCATCCGCTGAAGAATTTACGCCGAGGACCAATGACACCACGCACTTTACGAGACATGATGAAGAAGTTCGAAAGAACAGAACAGCTGGGAATTTCACCAGGTAGAGGACGACATATTGTGGATTCTGCACGCATACAAGACGTTGCTTTGGCGGTCGTGGACGTCATTAGCCAATCGCCACATGGTGTTGTCAGTGTGCCAACTGTTTCTCGTGCTGTTGATATGCCCTATTCGACCACGGCACACATAGAACATCTGTAGAACGTCTTGTTGATCTGCAGCGCTACCTATCGGCAACTTCTTGTACTAATAATTTTCTTTTAATAAATCACGAGCGCGTGATCTGAAGTGTCAGTTTTCAAAATTTCATCACATTATGACCCATACAACATCCTGCACAGGCCTCTGAGTTGGGGAAGTTTAATTTGGACATCCCTGTATTATATATGTGTTTAGTGTTGTTTTATACAAAAATAAATAAACAAATATTTTCTCAAAATGTTAAAGCAACAAAAATTATTAAACTTTACATTCAAATTCGACACAATGATGTGTAATTCATAGTCAAATATACTTGAAAAGCGAGCTAAATTTCTCGTAACAATGCCAGCTATTTGAAATGCATGCATATTGCATACCTTTGTCCGAAGCCTTGGATTAATACGTGATGAACAGCAATAATTGAGTTCATTGAATGTGTGGCACTTCAAACCTCTAAATTCATTACGTTCCTGTGCTTATTGAATGGGTAAATTATTTATCATTTCAACCTGTCAAGCAATGCATTTCATAACATATTTGCTCCAGCTTATGTTCCTCTCTTCTACCAAAAACGCAAATTATTCTGCTAAATAATAGAGGTCTTGTAAATGTCCCAGATTTCGTTATCTTCAGTTTGAATAGGTAGTTCATCTACAACTATTTCCAGCAAAGGTAAAAGTTAACACGAATACTCAACAAGAAGATGTCATTAAAAGATAAAATTAATAAAAAATTTTGTTAAAAAAAAAAAGGAAAAATCGCTTTTCAGTACCATTTTTTATGTATTACTGGCTAGTTAGTATGTTATTCAGATTTCTAATAACCCTGAATTTTCGTTTGCACTGTGGGAGTACAAAGGATGGAAGTAGTATTTGGAAAAAGTATAGAAAGCAGAGTTTAAACTTTTGTATATTGTTAAAAGATCCCAGGTTAGAGAATAACTAAGTGCTGAGAAAAATTTGTCCATCGACAAAACATTTTATTTTCAAAGTTTTATTTTAGTGGAATTAGCTTTAGAGTCATGAGAATACCATTCCTAGCCTGTTACTACATTTTGCTTAGTTCACTGTAGATATTTTAATGTTATGCTCCAGAAAATTTTTGAACAATTTTCACACAATTGAAAAACAAATAAACATAAAGAAATCGATCAAATTTGCTCAATTTGAATATCCAACTAATATGTCACCACCAGACGCCTTAAAGTAACCCCCCTCCCCCCAATAAAAGAAAAAGAAAAAAAATTCAATTCTTGCAGTTTTAAAATTTATTCAAATTTTTAAAACATCGACATGTATTGTTTTACTCGTTGCTGATCGTGTTACTTTATTTCAATCTATTCTCTTAAGCCGTTTTTGAGGGATGTGAGAACAGACATTTGCACGATTTTCACAAAGTCTAAAAATCTTTGAAATATTTCCCCTTAGGCAGGTATCCCTGCAGTAGTTTTGCCATAAGAGAATACCCTTCTTTTGAACGAACACCACAGCACTCAAAAGTTTTCCATCCACTGAAGATGCTTTTACATTTTTGCTGGGTTTATTCTACGTGCCGTTGTACCAGCAATCATCCAGTTATCGCCTTTCATATAGCCAACATGCTATACGAAGTCAACATCATTCAAAATAAACATGGTATGATTAACACATAATTTTATTACTATGAAATACTCGTAAAATCATCAATATATCTCTGGATGAACTGCAGCACGGATTACACAATGCACACTTCCAAAGCGATTTATGATACGTCTTAATGGTGTACTTCACAACAGCTATTGTTAATACGTTTCCTAATAGCATCCTACAATGCAGTATAAGACACGTTTCATAATTGTAAAGCCTCCTGGATTACGCAAAGCTGAATTAATTTTGTTAAAGGGAGTACTGATGCATGTAAAAGTATTTAATAAGGAATGCTTTCAGTGTCATCAGGAGCATTATTATATTCTGAGATATTTTATCATACTGCTACTTAAAAGTCTCCATGGAATATGATCGACACTTGCTAACAAAAAAAAGAACGGTAGTTGTTTTTGTTATTGCCCACTGGTTTGGCTAGAACATGTCGAAGTTTTTGGCTACCATCTTTCGGCCACGTATACGCTTCGACGAAAGATGTGAAACTGTTTTGGATTGTTTTTTTTTGTTTATACATCTTTTCCATCCGAGTTGGTCTATATTCATTCTACATTCGCTGAAGTCTACCAGAAAGCGAATAATGTTAGTACTAGCAAATTCATATATTAACCTCAGTAATTTTCCACAACGAAATCTGTTCCAGCCTGTTGTGCACTGCACTCTACAACCTTAATGGCGATTTTGTGATAATAACTTAACGTAGGAAAAGGAGGGGTAGGCCATCTTACTTTTCTCACGCTTATAAATAACACCACTAGTAGCAATTTTATTTGAATAAAATTGTAGCCTATAAATTGGCCATGTATTGTCTTACATTTGCGTTAATATGAAAAACCAGGTAACATCTTTTCATATTGAAAATCACGGTTTTTTATTCAATTTCGGGATGAGACAACCTACCCCATAGCGATAGAGGATGTCACAGGTGTTGGGGTCTCATAAGCTTACTGCACAGTATAATGAAAATTTTCTTTACAAAGGAACATGTATTGATCTCTGCACCTCTCCGTTTCAACAACAGTAGCTGGCAATGGAAGACATCACAGTACATTGTTTAATGATGGATGCAGATATCGTTGTTCTTGGAGAATTCAAAAGTGATTTTTTTTTTCATTCGTGGAAGGCAAACGCCTCATGAACATCGTTTCAACCTCATCAGTATCAGGCAGTATTTTCTGTCTTCTTCTTACGAAGCATTTCACGTAACTTTTGCCTAAGAATTTAACCGGAATATGATCATCGATCTCAAGGTCACTGATGTAAGAATTTTTTCTGCTCACCAAATATTTGTGTATTAAAATGTCATTTTTCTGTTTCCAATCCGGTGTATTCGTCGTCAGATGATTGCCTTGTTGAAGAATCGTAAATTATTTTCCTGTTGCATTTTATTGTTAGAATGATTGATCTAGTCTGTATCTCGTTTTATGAGTTTCTTTTTGCTTATATTTTTTTTTTTTATACTTCTCTTTAAGGCAATCAATTTTTTCTCCATAGTGACAGAAACAACTTTTTGAAAGGAAAACTGAAATACATAAAAAATACATGTAAAGCGTGTGAATTAAAATTTTGAACCATTTTTGTACTTTTTCATGATTACTTTAAGTTAGTTACAGTGTCAGTTATGAATATAAATTTAAAAAATGGCGATAACTTGATCGGTTTAACAATGATCCTAAAGAATGGACGAGGGTGTATTCTTTGGCGTTTTTACATGCGCTTAGTAAAACTCATCCTTTTTTACTAATTACATGCCCTTCGATCAGTGTTTCTCAACCTGTGTGCCGCGAAAGATTGCCTAATCTTCCGTGACGGGTTTTTGAAAAAAGTATTAAAATGCTTAGTGTCGTATCAGGGATATGACATTTTCTATTTATCATGTGCTATTCATCTTGTTCTCTTTCACTGAGCTATATACATGAAGTGCGAAACTTGTTTTTCATAGCATGGAAAACAGGTCTGCCGCTTTTTGAAAGAATTGTTTGCAGCAAGACGCATGCGCAATGCATAGGATAATGAATATCCCATGCACATGCGTCTTGCCATACGTACGTTTTGTACAGACGGGTGCCCATCAATATGGGGAAACAAAAAATGATTTTACCAAAGTTGTGCGGCAAGAAAATCCCAATATTATAAGCGTCCACTGTATGATTCACAGAGCATCTCTTGTTTCAAAATCTTTAACACCAGATTTGTTGATTGTTATGAACCACGTTATCCAAGTAGTCAATTTCATCAAGATATTCGGCCTCTTAATCTCGAATTTTCTCCCAGTTATGCGACGCAATAAATTTCGATTACAAAACTCTTTTATAGCATACCAAAGCGCATTAGTTTTCGAAAGTAATGGTTTTGAAACGGCGCATACATCTGAAGGTAGACGTAGGAAATGCAATACGGTATTGCATTCCCTACAATTAATGGAGAGTTTTCAGACAGATTTAACTGTTTTTAACTAAAAATGCATTACAACATGAAAAAAAGAATGGAAGAATGAACAGTTCACGTGGAAAATAGCATGCAACAAAAATAAAGAATAATAACTTATAAAATGTTTCTCACAAATTTTATAACACTTTAATAAAATCTTTAGAAAAATCAAAATTGTAATTTTAAGCAAAGTAAAAAAACTTAAATAAGACTTTAATTTCTACGGAAGTGAAATATGTAAACAATCGTATTTAATAAAATAATCAATGCTCTAGTTCCAACAAAAACTATGCACTTTCATTTGAAACATGTGTAGCATGTTAAATAAAAAAATAAATAAAATTGCATTGATAAAGAATTTTTTTAATAGTAAAATATGGTTTCAAAAAATATTTAGCACATAATACCGATCCCGTGGGAACGAGACCCTGCTGAAACCCGCATAAATGTTTGTGGGACTAGTCCCGCAGGATTGAAACTGAGGATATAAATTGTTTTTATTACAACTTCACGTTGCTTTCCCAACCATCAGTTGGACAAAATTTTTTGTATCTCTCTATTCTAAAAAAAAGTAAAGGCCGCTGTCAAAGCTTGTTGACCTAACTCCTCCTAAACCGTAGGGATTTGAGTTTCGACTAAGGTGCCCACAGATTCGAAAAATTCCAAGGAACCTGATAAGCTGATTTAAATTTCGAAAATCGAATTATTTTAGAAGATATTAATAAAAACCTGAAAAAATGAACCGGATGGTTGCCAGATTTGGCATAAAATCATTCATTCCTTTGCAACAAAGCGTTTCCAAGTATCTACAATCGCGTGAAATTTACAAACATGAGTTAGAATTACGCCCATTTTACGCAAAAATAAAAACTATATGAAATAAGTAACTCAAAATGTGTTACACAAAGTTGACAGTTTTCAAATAGTAAGTTCGCTTAGACAACAGGAGTTTAGAATTAGGGATTATTCGTTTTTTCAAAACAGAATAACTAATATCTTGAAAATGAAAAATAATTAAAATGCAGATTATTTTAAAGCCGGTTCTCGTCCAGCTGAATTATTTGCTACCAGTAGAAATATTTGGCGGCGTTAACTATGCCATTATAGCAGTTATAGTACACTTTGGATATTTGCTAGCGCAACGAGATGGTATAATTCGTTGTGTTAAGTACGCCAATCTGCAAACGATTATTTAAATGAAAATATAGATAACGGTTTTCCGTTAACCTTAAATGAACAGTAAATATAGGTTGTGAGCATGTGTAAATCGCCAAATAATGAAAAGTCGCCATGGGTGGCAGGCTATTCTATCTGTTCCGTAGCTTTTATTCACTTTACATGTACGCAAGTTGCCAAATAATGAAAAGTCGCCATGGGTGTCAAATTCGCAAGGTGTCCAATAGGTTTTACATTATTAAAAATACAACTGAAACAAATGTTCTGATTTTATTACGCTTTAGCTCCTAATTAATATAACTTTTGAATGGCAACATTAAACATCATTGTGTTTCTGAGGAGTGCAAATAATTTTTCCAGCGATTTTAAGCGGAGTCCGCACTCCAGGTGGAGTATAGCTCTGGACCCGTACAACACGAATTCCCATAACAAAATATCTTCGATGCAAGAACCAAGCAATTTGTAGCTCAGTAACATTCTATCTGATCCAATCTTCGGGTTTTGTCTGTTGAAATTATGTCTTTTTTACGAATAAGCCTGATTAGGGGCTGAATGCCTCATACGAAAAGCGAGCGTAGCGAGTCTGGGGGCCTTGGCCCCTAGTAAGATAAACAATAAGAACCAGTGATCATGGCTACACTGAATACTGTACCTTTCTGGGACAAGACTTTTAATTTGGCCGTCCCCCACAAACAATCATATGGCTCCCCATGCTAGTTATATCTTTAAAAAGTGAACTTCAGTTAACCTTTCAAAAATGTTTGGCTCCTTCAAGATTTAATACAAAAAGGGGGGGGGGGGAAAGAAAGTCTTTTGCTAAGTGTTTTTGTATTCTCTATCAAAATTAGATCAAGGCTAGGAAGACGAGTGCCTCTCTTCGTTGTCTCTTTTTAACATTTTGTTTTTTTAGCAACTAAGAAATAACTTTGTATATTACTATGAATATCATGGCTATAATTTTCATATTTATGTAAGGCACATATTGGCAACTGCTGGCCTGCCACGGACCGCGGAACATATCAAAACCCTGTATATATGTAACCCATATAAACCATTCAAAATCCCAAATAAATCCTATTTTTGCGGCCCGAGACTTCGCTAACATCCTCAAGTTTTGACCGCGGCTTAGCTGACATCCTAAAGTTTGGCCCGAGACTATTCAAAGGGTGCCCATACCTAATATAAGGTGTTGTATTAAGTATCAAGTAGATAAAGTATTATTATTCAGTTATTAAGTTAAACTTTATAGTGCTTTCAATCTTACATTTTCCTAATTTCCTCTATCGAAATTAATTTTCAGTTGAATGAAATGTCGATCACGTGGGATTGCGGGATCAATAAATCTCAATACTTAAATCCCGAGAAACGGTAAACAGTGTGGGATTGCATTCCCTAGGCAGAAGTGACTTAGTTCTTGGGGGTCGGAAAATGATGTGTTGAATTTTCTTTTCTTGGCGAAATTTAGTGGCTTATCAATTTCACTCGGACTTTTGAAAAACTTTACTCTCTGAATTTAAGCCTTCTAATTCCATCTGAGAATATCGCCCCATCAACATCAAAACTGAAGTCATTTGAAGAAAAATTAAGATCTGAAATATCAAATGGAAAATTTGACTATAGTCAAAGAATCTCTTGAAGAAAAGAGTTTCCGACGAAATTATAAGCACCGTTGACGAACTTCAAACCTAAATTAAAAGCTACTTTCCTTCGATTTCCGTTTTCCAATATGAATGGTTAATGAACCCGTTTGTAATTTGCAAGACTCCAAATTTGACAATAAGAGAAAAAGAACAGCTTATTGATTTGAGGAAGGATTTGCTTTACTGTTCTATTTTCTCCGAGAAAAAAATTGAAAGAGTGTGAGCTTTCTGTCAAAAATGTATACCCGCCAATCAGCTTGAAAGCTATTAAAATTATTCTGCCTTTTGCATCACCATGGTTCTGTGAATATGGATTTTCAGCACTGACAGAAAATAAGTCTAGAAAACGAGACAACTTTAACAGTTCACGATGAAAGGCGAACTTGTCTGGCAGCTTTAGAACCACGTATAGATATAATTTGTTTAAAAATTAAAATTTAAACAAACAAGCTCAGCTCTTTTACTGATTTTTTTAATAAATACTTTTTTATAGTTATGTATAATTTTTTTGTATCATACAACTTTTGTATTTTTTATATTCAAGTGTGCCTCAAATAATTCCAGATATGTTCAGCGTGCCATCAATCCAAAACATTTTGAGAAACACTGCTTTAGATGGACACTGATACGTGTTTAGATAACTGATTAATGAGAGAAATTTTATTTGCAATTGGTACGTTCGTTCTTTTTTGAAGCATATTTTAAAATGAAACATGTGAATTAAAATCTACTTATATAATACGCTAACGTATGAGGTACCAAAATCGACGATATTTCTATGCTGGGAAAGGCAACAATTAGATGTAAACATTAGCATAAAAACAATAAGACACGTGCAAAAATCCAAATTAACAGTTCAATGACGTCAAGCGAAGCAAGCATATTCGTTACTGGTTACGTATGTCACGCAGTAAGCTAGATTACAAAATAACAATGCGTACACGAAAAAGCAAAATCTTTCTGAAACACGAAAAAGCAAAATCTTCATAGCGCGTTTATCGCACATTGAAAAAAAATCGCCTTGCAATGGGATTAAGCATATTTTAGCCATTTCCTGTGTCTTTTATATTTATGTAAACAGGGATACGTATTAAATAATGCAACCAAACTACAAAGCATCAAGTTGCTAACTTTGTCTCATTAACCCTTCAGGTGCTGCAATTAAGAAGTATTTCTGTTGGGAATTTGTACAACACGTTATCACCCAATGCAGTATTTTTTATAATAATTTTATGAATGGAAATGTCACACCAATTATATATTTTCATATATCTTGCAATGTTAGTACTTGTCTTTACCCCATGGCCACCAACAGCTTATATCATGACACCCAAAAATTTTTGCAGCCCTAACCTAAATAAATTGAATGACAAATACTGTTAAAACAAAGAAACATGATTTTCGTTGAAATGAGTTCGATAATTTGGCCAACACTGCACTGAGCATATAGAACAAACAGTAAAGTATAGCGCTGCGAAGCTGGTCGCCTTGGCGGCTAGTTTAAAAAAATGCATGTAATGGCCCGTGTTTTGTACATGTACATGTAATGGCTCGTAACATCTCTTAAAGCGTATTTTAAAAGATATTCGGCTATTTCAAAGAAAGAAAAACTGATATACATCATTGAGGATTACAAAATAATGTTCTCCATTGAAATTCGCATTTAAAGATCTTCTGTAGGAGCATTCAAAAGAATCCTTATACTGTACCGTCTACAGCAGTTGTTTATCAAATTTTGCAAAGCAGCAGAGACGTTAATTTATTTAAAGCACAATTCAATCAGCATATAAACGTTTATAGTAGTTTACTCTTCATTTAAAGGATAGAAATAACGTTTAAAGGTTTTTACAGGGTTTCGCGGAACTTTAGTAATATAAAGCTTTTCTTAGGAGATTCTCCCAAATTCTGCACAAGTTTATAACACTTTCCAACAAAGTTGAAAAATATTTACGATTTTAGCTTGTCTATCTGTGTTTCCGTCATTAGTTTATTTTACCACTAAATAATAAAATGTCTATGTAGTAAGGATAACATAATTTTCTCGAAACACAGTAACAAGACTTAGTGACTTACATTTAATCCTTCTCTCATTACTTTCTTCTTCTGAAGAAATACCTACAACTTAGGATGTTTCGACAAAATATTTCTAAAATTATTATAATTCATTTTTCATGAAAATGTTTATTATTTTTCAAACATACATCAATGTTTCATTTCTAATAATTTGACTACTATGTTTCTCAAACTGATTTTATAATTTTTACGCACTTTAGACTTTTTTGCGATTCATTTTTTAATCATTCTGAACAAGCGTAACTTTCAGCCTACTATATCCAGGCTTTCATATTTTCCAGTATAATTTTCAATCTATATCATAAATTTTTAATTAAAATATATTGGTTCACCTTCCTACGTTACTTGACTTCAACTTATCTCTGCAATAAGCCCAATTAAGTTTGTTATAGGTACGTACCGCATTTTTAATTAAAAGTAATTTGGTGGAGTTTCTGAAAACTCATTCTCCTTTTAAATGCATTTTAGAAGCAAATTAAGGTATTAAGCAAAAGAAAATGCGAAAATGTATGTTCTTTAAAAATATAATTAAATTTACTATAAAGATTTTTGAAATAAATATTCGACTATTTGTTAAAAATAGCTACCTTCGGGGATATATTCTAAGAAAAGTTAAAAAGTAAATATTTAATTTTTTTATACTCGATAAAGCACAAGGACATATTTTAAAATTTTGCGATCACTGTGAAAAGTGTTTGTTTAGTACTGTACTTATTTTATTCGAAATAATGCTTTTCAGAAGAAATATATCTTTGTTCAATAGGTTTTCTGTCAATCAAAATGTATTCCTTAATTCAATCCTTGAAATCTTTCCTGGAACTGTGCACCTGTATTAAGATGAAAAAATACAGGGTATCCAAAAATCACTAAGAATTACAAAATTAAATTTTAAACAAACATTTAATTACACGAAACGGGTATTTGAATGATTTCTTATTTACGAAAATGTTATATTTTCGTTTCCAAGAATTTTGATAGATGGCAATGTCCAAAAAATGTGATAGATGGCACTGTCAAGTACTTTGTCAAGATATTCAGAAGAGCGCAGTAAATATGGCGGCTGTGTCAAAGATTTGGCAATGTGGTTTTTCAACAGGATGGCGCGCCTTCACATGGGTCAACGTCTCTGCCCAGCTGTCTTAATCAACATTTCGCAAAAAGATGGATTGATCACGTTGGTCCACTTCATTGGTCTCGATTGTTAGATTTAACACCTTTCGATTTTTTTATGTAACGATTGCGTCAAAAATATTGTTTACAGGACTAAGTGTCTTAAGCAAAGGAACTCAAGCGGTAGCTGCTATTCATTCTGTAACTCCTGAGATACTTTCAAATACTTGAAATAATATCGAGTATCGTGTAGATGTTGGACGGGTCACTAAATTATCTCATATTGAAATCTATTAATTTTGTTATGTATATAATTAGTTAGCAATTTCATCTTAATGCTACTGTGTTTAGAATTTTTTTTTCATTTAATTTTATAAAATTCCAACAATTCTCAGGCATCCTGTATTTTAAATTTATGTGCTTTTATCTCGTATACTCAAAATTATACCTTATAAGTGATTTTATCACAAGGTGCCCACTCATAATATCCAGTAGCTCAGCGGTTCTCAGCCTTTTAACGTCGCGCCCCCTCCTACAGAGGCTAACTTACGGTGGAGCCCTCCCCCCTCACATTTTTCAACATACATTCAGTTTTTAATTCTTTAACAATATAGCCGATTTTTCTACAAAATAATGTTATCAGTAAAGTTTGAATGAACATTTTAAGCGGAAATAGATATGTTTTGGAGTAAAAATAAGAATAAATAGAATAAATAAGATGATTTTTCAAAAATATGCATCACTACTTGCTCTTTCGTTTCTTTGCCCCCCCCTTGCAAACGCTCTGCGCCCTCCTTGGGGGAGCACGCCCCACAGGTTGAGAAAGCCTGCTGTAGCTGATTCCTACGTCTTACTATGCCCCACCAGTGGCATAGTGCTAGCGCTTTGAACTGGGAGACGGAAGGAGCCTGGTTCGAAACCACGTCGCGTCCACCGACCTAACCGTTCGGAGTTTTCCGTGGTTTTCTACGAAACTTCGCGTAAATACGGGTTAGGACCCCTTAGAAAGTCCCCCACGGAGGGCAATCCCACCCCTAGCCTAGATCCCTAAAATACATAATTGGCCGTAACCCACATTTCATACACCCTTATTCAGCGATCCGATGCTTAGTGATAAAGATTGGTTCTTTTTTTTTAAGAATTTTTTACTGTATAACTTATTAAATTGAACGTTCTTTTCTGAATAACGAACATTTTCTCCGGTTATAAACTTTACAAGGAATGGAGTTTGCATTTTGGCATTACACTTCCAACTACATTGCTTTACTTTTAGTTATTTTTTTTTAACGAGAGTTGACCATTTACAGTTGACAACACTTTCTGACGATAGCGGTTAACGCGGTGAATATTAATTAACACGAACTCATAAAAGCGTGAGTTTCCATTCCTTAATCCGAACTCATACGTAAGTCACTATTTCTCTTCCCAAGCTAATTGACGCAGCATTTAGGGGAAAAGTTTCACGAAACTTTCCTTAAAAATCCACTCCAACCAAAAACACGTTATGATACTCATAAATTTAAGTTGCAGGATTAAGAGGAAGACCTGCCCAAAAATAAGGTCCCCCTCCTATTAAAATTCTCGCGTTCTTCCCCATCAACTTTTCTGACGCCGACCAGCAACTTGCAAAAGAAGCAAGTGTTCTTCGAGGGTCTGAACTATAATTAAATATTTATTTGGCAGGTCTCTGAATCATATCGTGGAGAAGTGTTAAAAGGCTGTCATTTAACAGCGTATTAATTTTTCGTGAAAGAGTAAGATATTAATTGATGGTAATAGATAGTCATCAGCGTGATATGATATATAGTTTAGGCGGAATTCTCTGTCTTAGAAAATTAGAACTCTTTTGGAAGCATATCGTAACATCGTTAATCCTCCTTATTTAAACAGGGCGACAATTCGTTGGTGTTGGTGAATATTTACGACATTTAAACTTCTATCAGTTTAACAGAATGTGGAGACAAGCCGAGATGATTTTAATAACTAGAACGATAAATCATATTGACATACATGGATGAAATTTCCTTTCAGAGCCAAAATCTTGTTTGTAACATTTATGGCTGCATAATGAGTATTTAACCCATTTATGCCTAGCGTCCCTTTTTTGGGACGGCATTATCGCTATCATTCGAAAACGTTATTTATTTTTCCTAGCCTTTATTCGCGAGTATTGAACCTCAATTCCACAAAATATTTTAATATGGCAAGTAGGATGTTGACATTTCAATTTTTATACATAACAATTTTAAATGAAATCATCCCTTGTTCAAAAAGTTGACATCAGAAATTTATCAATTACTTCTGGTGTTAGCAAAAATCGAAGAAAGTCGCAAAAATATCCAGGCACGAATGGGTTAATCAAGTTCGAGTTTTGAGTTTCTTGTTATAGGAAGTCTGCAGGAGGGTGAGGGGTGGGTTGGTAGGAGGTTTACGGGGTTCTAACGCGTGTTTATGTTACATCTGGAGAAAACCGACCGAAACTCCAGCCCTTTAGATCGGCAGATGTGCGAACGGCCAAAACGCCGAGCCTTCACACTTCAGCCGTCTACTATGTTCATTGTCTTATCCACTCTGCTATAGTAGGACCAGGTGTTAAATCAAATGGAAGTGTAACGGATACTGATCGATCTTAACCCTTTAACGCGCAGTGTTCCCGCTCTGGGAACACCAAACTCTGACGTTTTGACTGTTGCCAGTCACGAAGAATAGATTGGATTTCTATAAAAATAGTTGCGGGTGACTTAGCTCCACGAGAATGCTTAACATTTTAGCACGTCATTTCCCGTAAAAAAATGGTCACGATTATTTTTAGCAGCACTGACATCTGCTGAAAAATGGAAGAATGCGAGAACAGCTGGATAGACTGCCCAATGCTGAAAAAGGGCAGCCGTTGCCACCGCTCGTCTTAACTACCCTTGCTGGTAGTTAAGTCGAGCGAGGGCAACGACTGCTCTTTTTTCAGCATTGGGAAAGGGTTCCGCCGCAAAGGGTTAAAATAATAGTAATTATTTAGTGATCCCCTGTATAATATCTTAAAATGTCATTACAACCAAGTTGGTAAAAAAGTATCAGTAATATATTTATCTAGCAGTCAAAGCGTTTTGTGGAGGCAATTACAACGGACGCGAGAAAAAACATTTGACGAAAACATGTCTGCAATATATTTAATCTTCGTCCGTCCTAAAATAAATAACTTCATATTCAATTTTTATTATATACCCAAATTGAATCTCATGCTATTCTGGAAACGCGAGGAAACTTTTCGCATTCGAAAGATTTCGTTTGTGTACACAACCCCTCTTCTTTCAATGCTTCAAGCAAACGATCATTTTAATGAAAAAATAAATAAACTACACTGAAGGGCCAAAAAAAACTGGTACACCTGCCTAACATCGTGTAGGGCCCCCAAGAGCAATTCTGGGCGTGTGGGGTGTCGCATTGTCCTTCTGAAATTCCCCAAGTCCGTCGGAATGCACAATGGACATGAATGGGTGCAGGTGATCAGACAGGATGCTTACGTACCTGTCACCTGTCAGAGTCGTATCTAGACCTATCAGTGGACCCATATCACGCCATTTTCATACGCACCATACCATCACAGAGCCTCCACCAGCTTAAACAGTCCCCTGTTGACATGCAGGGTCCAAGGATTCACGAGGTTGTTTCTATACCCGTACATGTCCATCAGCTCGATTCAATTGGAATCGAGACTCCTCAGACCAAGCAACGTGTGTCCAGTTATCAATAGTCCAATGTCAGTGTTGCTGGGCCCAGGCGAGGCGCAAAGCTTTGTGTCGTGCAGTCAACAAGGGTACACGAGTGGGCCTTCGGCTCCGAAAGCCCATATCGATGATGTTTCGTTGAATGGTTCGCACTTTGACACTTGTTGATGGACCAGCATTAAAATCTGCAGCAATTTGCGGAAGGGTTGCACGTCTCTCACGTTTAATGATTCTCGTCCGTCGTCGTTGGTCCCGTTCTTGTATGATCTTTTTACGGCCGCAGAGATGTCGTAGATTGGATGTTTTACAGGATTCCCGATATTCACGGCGCACTCGTGAAATGGTCGTACCTGAAAATCCAAATTTCATCGCTACGTCGGAGATGCTATGTCCCATCTCTCGTGCGCCGACTACAACACCACGTTCAAACTTGCTTAAATCTTGATAACCTGCCATTATAGCAGAAATAACCGATCTAACAACTGTGCCAGACACACGCTGTCTTGTATAGTAGAGATGAGTTCGGGCTCATTTTTTGAAGCCCGAAATTTCAGCTAAAGATAAATAAAATTCAATAAAATTCCATAAAATTAAAAAAAGTAATTCTTTGATAGAATACAATGAATTTTGCCATTTGTGCAAATTAAAGACAAATATAGTTGCACATTTTTAATGCACTTTCTAATTCTTTATATATCCATGTTTATGAAATAATGTCCGATCTCATGACTAACTAAGCAATATAAGCCGCCGTTGTGAAATACCCAAAGAGCTTCACGCGCCTTCTAGGCACCCCTGCCGCTATTTTTTTTAAGTACTTTTATTTTCCATATGAATCAATTTTTAAAAATCTGTTTCAAGAAGTATGTTCAATAAAATAGAAATTATTCACGAGCCCGAATGCAATTGTGAATTACAGAGCCCGAGCCCGGTTCGGGCCCGGGCTCGTGCTCGGGCTTTCGGGCTCGGGCTGAGCCCGTCTCATCTCTATAGTATAGGCGTTGCCGACCGCAGCGCCGTACTCTGATGGGTTCCATATCTGTTTATTTGCATACGCATGCCTGTACCAGTTTTTTTGGCTTTTCAGTGTATGTTATCTGTAAAAACAGTTTAAAACGAACTGAAATCGCAATTTTCTCATCAAAGCCTGATGACCGTGACTTCAAAAATGACGTCATTATCTCTTGCAGAGCCTAATTTTGTCACGCAAATGATTAACTTTCTTTACTCTGGGAAATAAAATGGAGCTGGAAATAGCAAAAAATCGTTTAAAAATGAAGGAACGTGTGCATGTACCGAAGATTGTTTTGTATATTTTTATAAATAATTATGAAAAATTTCAAGTAGATTGTAGTAACGGTGTAGATGTTATTACGTTTTTTTGTGCTTTTTAATCTTTTTGATTTTTTAAGTCTTCTTTGAGTAATGGCGGTAAAATTGTGAATCGGGGATCAGCGTAACTATACAGTAAGATTGCTTGATAATAATAAAATTATAATTTCATCTTCAAATGACCATTATTATAAATCAAACTAGTGATGTTTTCTAGTGAAATTATTATTCCATCATAAACATAAATGATAAGTAAAACAAACCATTATTTATTATTTATATTCACATACAATTACAATGCTGAGGAGCGAATTACACATACAAAGTCAAGTCAAATGTTTTATTTCCACTATCCTGTTCGGCTCCTTTCGTTTCTCTTCCATCATTTCTATTCGGTTTATTTCCACTGGAAAGTGTTAGAATATATGTTACAAATCTTTTATTTTGAATCGAACAATCCTTTTCAATGGCACTTCAAACAATTATATTGAGCATAACACCATGTATTGGCTTTGTTGCGCGTAGCCTTGTATAAGAAACAAACTTTTACTTAAGCCTACATCTTTCTATGGAAAACACCCCATGAATTGTTAATATACTAATCTTTTACAGTTTGGAATGTAAAAATACATTAAAAACAATTGGACTTTTGTGTATTCCTGTAAACTATTGCTCACCAGTTTCAAGAGTAACATGCCGTAGCATATGCCAACCCTTTTAGCACAATTAGTCCAAAAGACGTTTAAAACACGTTTTTTAACGTCGAAAAACGTGTTTCCAACGTAATTTTAACGTTTTTTGAACTATTTGTGCTAGGAGGGAATGAAAACTATTTCCAGACAACCTAAGAAAACTGACGACTGTGAGATTGCAGACATACAGACGGATAGTCAAAAACAAAGTTAAACTTTTTTCACTATCATTGAAAAGTGTTAAAAAAGAGTCTGTGAATAGCTTAGAAACATAGAATCTTATTTCCTTTTTGATGTTTAATTTACAATAAATTACTTTTGCTTTGAATTTTTCCCTCTGAGATTAAAATCCATTGAGACTATTTCAATCAGCAAAGTTACTAGTAACAATTGTTTTCATAATCTGACTTCATTATATTAACAGTATACGACAGTGAAATAAAAAAATAATCTAAATTTTCCAAATGTGGAATCATGACGAAATTTATATTTAAAATATTCTTACTTTGGCAATTACTAGTTATGTCTATTTAAACAGTCCTTTTTTATCTGAAGTAAAGAAAAAACGAAATGTTAATAAAAGCATAGCAATTTATTCTTTACACATCTAGATTTCTTTATTAAATGGCGCTTTGTTCCAAATTATTATAACTAGCTAGAATACATTTATGATAAAACAATAGTAAATTTTATTTCCTAAAAGAAGTAAGTTAGTGAAGTATAAGATGAAGGCCGATTCCATATGTAAATATTTAAAGTAGGTCGTTTTCAGATTTTTCCCCTCTAGGCATTCACGCGTTAGGAAAATATTATTTCGCTGAAATCATTTTAATAATAATAATGAATGTTTCATATCAGTAATTGATTTCGTAGCTTTTGATGAAAGTACATAGCTTATGATATCCAGACAAAGAAAAAAAAGGACATTTTCGCCTGGCATGAGGTACTTGCAGGTACTGTAAAGCAGACAAACCAATTATGCACAAAAGCAAAATTGTCCCAGATCGAAGAAATAGGTAAAATAAGCGAAAAAGCTATATTCATTAAATAAATTAAATATAAAATTTGTGTTTGGTTTATCGCTGGAATAACATCATTGATGGTATTAATATTGCTAGCAAAACTTCTCTCCAAATAAATATTTAGACGGATAAATTTTATCTGGACTTAAATGTAATACATTTATTCGAATTTTGGTTAACTTTCGCAGTTAGAATATTTACACGCGTAAACGTATGATCGGCAAAATATTTGCAATAAAACAGGAAAACTGCAAACATCTAAACTTTTCAAAACAAGTCATCAATTCAGTTATCAATGAAAACTTGGGCTTATGAAAAACAAACATCTTCAAATCAAAATAGCTTTTAAGTATTTGTTTTTCTGAAGTTAAAACTTTGTATTATTAATTTACAGAAACCGTCAGTTATTTATGGTCGCTTAATAAGAGGAATAGATTAAAGTGCAGCAGTTCGTAGAACGTTAAAAGCTTTTTAGTTTCGAGGTGATTTTTTGCAGATTTGCTAAAAAGAAAAATTTCAAATTTCATTTGTTGAATATTACTACTGAATTTGAAATTCATAAGCAAGAAACGATTACATCACAGAAAGCCAAATTATTTAATAAATCGATCCATAAAAAATAAAGTAACTTTGCAAAGCATATGTATTTTAACATTCTACGGATACATTTCTTTGCATGGCAAAAACAAATATTAAACTAAATTTAACTATATATGGTAAGTAACGGAAACTCAAGTATTTACCGGGATCCAGAGTGAATGCAAGACTAACCCAACCACATGAAAAGAAAGAACAAGCAAACAGATAATGGAAAGATACCAACTTTTGCAAATTATTTTAAAGAATGATTTATAACTACTCAACTATACGATAAATCTTTTTTTTTCTTTTTAATGACCGAGTGAGCGACCTCCTGAAGGCTAAACCACAACGAGGGTCGCAGATGTTGGTCATTTCATTATGGGGACCCATGTTAGGCAGACCAACGTTTGTCTTCTATGAGAGGTCTCCTAATGAACCAAAACCAGAACCTTGAACCAAAACCAGATGAGAGATCTAGTACCTGAAATTGGCACCACCAGAGGAATCGTTTGAACACTGAGGATATTGGAGCCACGAACAGATTTTACGTGCACCAGCTCTTATTAGTGTACATGGTCCCACAGCAGTCCAGCCGAGAGAGGAGTTCACCTTCCCAAGCACTGTCCAAGCCGGTGCTGCTTCACTTTCCATGTTCTTACGGAAATGGAACGTTGCGACTACGCTACTGCGGAACACATAAGATAAATCATAAGACACCACATTGTCTGGAAACTGTAAACTTAATTTGCCAATAAGAGATACACCACACGAAAAATTACACTTATGAAGACGCGACGGGAAACCTGAAGAAAATGCAGTGAACGTAATAAAATGGTGCTATTATGTTAAAATAATCAATAAATAATTACCCAAACGAAAAACATCTTTTAAAAAATGCTCCATGCATTTACTCCAATTTTTCCACCATCATCGGTTGAGACTTATAACTGCAATTTTATGTATTCTTCTCGAGCTCTCAGTTCATAAAAGAGACTCCCGTAAAAATCTGACACGTCGGCTCTTCTCGAGGCAAGAACTGAAAGACTTATAAACAATACTTAAAACTTCAGCGAACGCTATTAAAATAAAATATTAATCAAGATTTATGCATGATATACTCGAAATTTTTATAACTTGGATTATGTATGCGCCATCTAGCAAAAGAACGCAGGATGCTTTGGATTACGCAACAGTTTTATCGCATTCCCCTGTGGAAGTAAACTTTCTGTAACAAACGCTACTGAAAGGATTTTAAAATTTTCGGACGTGCACTTTACACAAGATTTAAGCTCTATATGCATCGTAAAAACTTTCACCACTGCAGCTTAGCGTGATTTTATGCCACAGAGAAATTTCGACATCTTGTTGTATTTCTTTTCTTATGTGCATAAAATTTTATAAATTTCGTACAGTATACATACTGTTTAAAGAGAATTAGGAAAATTCCTTGTACATTAAATGAAGCAATTATTAAATAAATCCTGAAATCTCCCTACCTCTGTGCTGGCAGTAATGCATAAAATTTGATAGTATTTCATTAAAAATGTGGGTATTCTTGTAATACGCGAACTAAACAAAAGGCCGTCATCACTTATGTGGATTTGAGAATTTCTACCCAAATATTTTGACTAAAAATCATAAATTCCGAAGATGGATTATTATTTTTTTCGTTACTTTTTAATTTATCGTATACTAGCTGCGTGCCCGTTCTCCGCACGGTAGGAAACGAAACTTTTTCTTACATGTATAGTTCGAATTGATTCAAGTGATTCGAATGATTCGTGAATTCGTATAATTCGAATTGATTCAAGTGATTTGGAATCTAAAAATAAGCAAAATGATTTAACTCGTTGGCGTAAAGTTACTCATTAGTTATTTGTAAAGTTAGTATAAGTACTGACCCGAGACCCTTGTTAATATTATGAGGCAAAAAACTATGTCGGTGTCATTCGCGATTAGAAAAGAAAAGAGTGACGGTTTGCAGTGAAAATTCCTAATTTTCAAAATGTCTCATTTCTACATCATACTCTTTTTTAGATTTAAGTTATGCCATTAATACCTTAGATACTATATGATGTGGAGAACCATTTTATTTTATAATTAAATAGTTGTGTACCCGCTCTCAGCAAGGCAAGAAGAGAACATTTTCCTGAAACGTGATAATAACTACTTGTGAGAAAACAGAATCTCCAAGAAAAAAGAAAGTTCTGTTACAGTCTTTTCTGTTGAAACTACCGCGGATATAGACTTAGAGAATAGAAGACAGAGTTTCACGAAATATTTATTAATACGGTATATTGTGCGTTGATCAATACTGCCTTAGCATATCTACTTACTATAACTTATACTATCTTTTAATGATACCAATAAATATATTTTCGTTTAGCAACCGTTAATGCTTAATTTAAAGAAACTGTTTAGATATTTGTCAAGAATGTAGTCTTTTGCTCTTTGGTGATTCTTTGCAATTTACGCATTAGCATAAACGATAATCATTTCACTTTATGGTTGCCACTAAATCAGCTCTCCATAAATTTTTGAGCATAATTCTGGTCAGATTAGCGTATTTAGCACCAGGGTTCTATTATCGCACGGGCAAATCGGGACTTTGCCCAGGGCCCCCGGCTCGAAATACAATTTCGGCAACTTCAAACGTTGTTTTTTTTATAACAAAATTTTATGGGAAAAAAACAATAGATGGGGGGGCCCAAATTCATCAATGCCCGGTACCCCCTGTTGGGCATAATCAGGTCCTGTTTAACACCGCAATATATTTCCTGCGATTCGAAAACGTGTCCCGTTTAAAATCTCAATTGAAAATAATGCTTTGAAAAATTCCCCAAAATCTGAAAATTATGTTACACAGTCCGAACAAACAGTTTTTAAAAGAAAATTTCCTCCTCTACCCGATGATGTAAATATCGTTTTCTTGCGAGTGTAATTGCCGGCGTTATTACGTATTAAGCGAGAAAAATCGCTAAAAATCGGACAAAACATAAAATAAAACATTTTCTAATTCGAGTTTCGAAAAAATCGCTCCGAGGCGTGTTAGGATCTGTCCTAGTGAAGCCGTATGCAAATTTCGGTAGGTCTGCGACCAACCGTCTCGGCGCATGCTCACGAATGTGCTGAAATCGGACATTTGAGTAGCTTTCGACCCTGAAAATTGCGAAAAACCGTTAAAAATTAGGGAACGGGTGGATTTTCAGAATTTTATAGTAGCCTACGGCCTATTCTATGTCGTTTTACGTGTATGAGCAAAATTTCAAGCCGATCGGTTCCACGGTGTGGGAGGAGTTCCCGGACGAACAAACAAACAAACAGATAAACTTTCACATTTATATAATAGATGTCCATGATCATTATTTAAGAAACAAAAAGCTAAGTGTTTTCTGGGTATCCTGCATATATACGTGTGTGATAATTTTAACCCTTGATTGCATGAATTTTGAACAGGTTCGCTATCGATCATGTGACATTCATGACTATAAGCTAAATTTCCTATGTCAATTTTTTGACTAACTAATTAATCTTTCGAAAAACACGTATTCTGAAAGAAATATCTAATATTTTTATTATTCCCAAAATAAAGCATTTATTATCAAAAACTATATTTTATATGTAAGTTCGACATAAGAAATTTGGCTCTTACTGTAATCCGGCTTTGGATGTGTTTTAAGCATACGATGTAAATATCCATCCCCATGTAGTTAAGGGTTAAAATTTAAAACTTCATTTCAATTTACTAAAATCCAGTAGGTCTGTTCTTTATTTATAAAAATCACGTAAAAAAAAAAGAAAAAGAAATTCGCCCTCTTCAACCCACTCCCCTTTCCAGAACTTCAGTACGAAGTGGTATCCCAATTTACTGGAAAACAAATAAGGAGTTGTTACTGAATAAAACATCGCAATAAAGCACCATTTTTGCTGTTGCACTATTATTTCTGAAAACAATTAAATTGACATTTAAGAAATAGTTTATTTTTCAAACAAACATAGAATTAAAAGCTGCGAGAAAATTATGTAGTGTTACGTGTGGTGCAAATCGTCGCGCAGCCTGTGTAAGGGTTAAAGTTCCTGTCTGAAACCCAGTGTTCTTGAGTTCTGTCCAAACCCCAGTAATAGATGGCACAGCAAAAGTCTAGACTGCAAGCAGGAGAGACGCATAGTTTTGCCCCTGAACGATAGTTAGTCCCCTATCTGCCGTTTCTTGATGTAAAAAATACGAAATTTTCTTTTAGCTTTACAATACTTCAAATACGGATCTGACATTCAAAAGTTCAAGAGTATTGGAAACATGTTCCCTATGTCGACTAATCTAAAAAAGAGAATAAAGGAAGGGAAAACGCCACAATATCGTGCTGTGTGTTGTTTTAGTTTAATGATATTTCATTAACTCAACAAATTGTATCACTGTTTTGTAATGGATAAAATGTTTCTACTGGGACAGAATACTATTAAGGCTTTATATGAAAGCTTTTGAAAGAATTCACTTGAAAAAATGGTCAAAATTCAATCTTGTATATATGATAAAAATATAGGTTTTTGTGAATATTTATACATAACTTTTCTCGGGAAAATTGTGTAAGAATCTAGTTTAATATAAATTACTCAACTCGAGTTTTACAACTTTTTGTTTTCAATTTACTTTTCCACTTACTAGAGGTTCTTTCCTAAAGCACCCCACCAGTGGCATAGCGCTAGAGCTTTGAACTGGGAGACGGAAGGTACCCGGTCAGAAACCAGTTCGCGTCCACCGACCTAACCGTTCGGAGTTTTCCGTGGTTTTCTCCAATACTTCTTATAAATACGGGTTAGGACACCTGAGAAAGTCCTCCTCCGCGGAAGGATAATTCCACCCCCGGCCTAGATCCCTATCGTAGATAATTGGCTGTAACCTACATATCCATTTCTTTCCTAAAGGTTCAACAATATTTTATAAGAACTATATGATTCATTAGATTCTTGAAACTCGGTAGATTTTTTTTTTTTTTTTTTTTTTTACTTTTTCTATTTTTTAAAAGCTATACAACCACGCATTTAGTAAAATGCTCTATTATTACTTTAACAGTTGTTTAAAATATCATAAAAACGTCTTTTAAAAGTGAATTAAAATGTAGTACATTCATAAAAATGTGCCTTTATTCAATGAGTACTTGAGCACAAAAAATCAGTATACTTCTAACAGCCATTAAGTGCAGGAAATTTTTGTACTTAGTTTAAATAAAATCGAAATAGTATTATAGTAAATAAAATAATTCGAAAATTAATTATTTTTCCAATACTTTGTCATCTTTTTTCTACAGCTGTCGTTCTTGCATTTAAATAAAGAAACATAATTCAGACTCCAATGCAGTTGCAGATTTCTTTAGATCCTCCTACTAGGGAAAATAGCTTAAAACATCTTTATCACCGAATCTTATCTCCTAAGTCACATGTTAATTAAGGGAGAAGATCAGAAGGAACAAAACATTCTTTCCCAAAAGTAAGGAATGACAGGGATGAATGAATAAAAGCCTCTATCACATTCAGTAAATAAAGACTGGATCTTAAGATTTCTTTAATAATGTAGTTTGTACAATGTATGTTTCTACGTCATTATGAATAGTATGAATCAACGTTATGTTCCTCATTTCACTAAATCAGTACCGATCAGGATACTACAGGTCACACGCATGAAAGGGATTTATAAAATGATCCTCTATATATAGAAGAATATCTTCAACTCCAAACATTACGATACATTCACTGTTATATTCTAGGTCACCTTATCATTACATAAAAATTATAGCTATCAAACTTATCTTTCTCATCATGATCATAGTCTGTGGCAATATTTAGATACTGCATTGAAATATAATTTTGCTTTAAAAATTAGTTAGCTTTAAAAATTAATTAATGTGAATAGTTATTATCATCGAAATGAAATTATAAAATCGCATGCAATAAAATTTCTCTTGAAAGTTGCTGAAAGATAAAATATATTTAAAGATTAATTTTAACTTAATTAATTATGAATAGTACATTGTGTTAAATATATTATATTTTAGTGCATGTTTCCATTTTCAGTTTGCGTTATTTTCAGCTCTTCGCCTAAAAAAAAAAAAAAAAAAAAAAAATTCCCAGAAACCACGAGGAGGTGGCTGCATTTCGAGTTCCGTCCACCCTCCTACCCATGCATATTTTGATTTTGTATGCTCTAGTCAAGGTTTTCCATTGACACTAATGAGTATTTTTGTACTCTGCCCTAGATGAAAACTTTGGTATATGCTTACGAGATTTCAGTGTTCCCTGAATAAACTTATGGCGCTCCTCTTTGTCACACACGGACGCTACCGCCTGTTACACGTGATATTTCGACTGCTTGTGTGTGAGCCGGAAAACGTGATATCTTCTTTCGTATAAGCTGACTTTGTGTTATCCTGAATTTGTTTCAGATTTGAGTGTCGTGTAAGTGGCGCTTCAGTTAACCTTGCATTTGAACCAATCAATCATATCGACGCAGTTGGCAGTATAGATATTAATATACGGCACTATGAATTTCTGAATGGCATTAGAAGATGAAAACAATCTAGCTTTTAGAATTCTCCAACCAAGCTCCCTCTTGGCTGGTTTGTTATCAGAAATCAGTGATAGAAGACTTTTCGGGTGAGCAAACCATGCATTTTACTGAAAGACCGGATCAATTATTTCTGTATTTGAGATCCATGCAGCAAGAAGCAGATAAAAGTTTCCACAAATGTCGGTCTTCAACGCATGAAGAATTTTTCCCAATGTTAAACCAAATAGGAGCATACATATTCATAATGTATTGAACGGATGCTTGAAGTGTTAATGAAGGATTACTTGTTGCAATGTAGAGACGTAATATTCAATTTGCTGCTATTGACCACCTTTCATGATGCAATACACCAGGATGCCTTTCGGCCAATCCAGCATCACAATCGCCGGTCGAAACTGCCTTACAGATATACAGAAGATCACTTTGATCGGATTATAGATTCTTATTTATTAGATCTTCAGTCCAAGTCATTTCCATAAGCTGAAAACTTTATACTGGCATATTCTTGCAGTTTTTCAATGCCATTACGATTATTACTCCGAATGTAGAAGGCCCTGTGCTTTTTCCGTCAATTTCTTCAATGATATGCAGCAAGTTAGTTCATTTGTGTACAAAAAACAAACAAATATTTGAAGAGGCTTCTTCTAGCTGAGCCATTGCGCCATTCTTTCGTCCTGTATTAACTGCCGTACCATTACAACCTATTACTACGAGTTCTTAAGTATCAATGTTTTCTTCTAAAAGAAACTATCGAAAAACTTCTGCAACGGTATTTCCTCTTCCGGATGTGTGCGTCAGATTTTCATTATTATTTCCATTTTCATTATTATTATTTTGTGTGATTTACACCATTCAGACTTAAGCAAAATGTCATGTCTAAGGAAAAAAAAAATACTTCTCTAATTTCTAGCGAAATTCGCTTTTTTTCAAACTTTAGACTCATAGATGCAACTGAACATATTAATCGAACTAGCTGAAAATGTCTACACTTATTATCAAGTCAATTAAGGTAAACTTCAGTGCTAGGGGCAAGAAATTTTCAAAACAATTATAATTTTCCAAAATTTGCTTTTTTATTCAAAATTTAGGTTTAATGCGTCAACTGAAGACCTTAACCAATCGAGCTGAAATATGGCAGACTTTTTGTTGAGTCAGTTTGGCCAAAAAGTAGCAATACAGTTCAGCAAATTTCGAATAAAAGGCTTTTCGATGTACACTCACATGGGAGATTATAAATGCAAAATAACATTATTTTGATTTTACTTTTTATCCTTTTATCATGCATATCACAGTACATATTTTCTGTTATTGATTTTAATGATGCACTAAGAAATGAATATTTCTTGAAGAAAAAAAAAATTGCACACAACAAAATTAGTCGGAGAAATTAGCTGTTGCCAAACACTTCCTCCCAAAACTTCGCTGCAAAACGGCCAGCAGGAAAAGTTCTCTCATTTCACTGCACCGTTCGAACCAAAGACATTAGAATACTTAGACATTAGGGTATTTTAATGTCTTTGGTTCGAACTGAACGAGGTTGCTAACCAAAACCAGTTTTGCAGCCTAGTGGGTGGAAATCGGTATTGTGGTGCTCTCGCTTGAGCAGCAGATCTTCTCAAGCCTTTTGACTTGGCTTTTTGTTTGTAAAGATTGTCCACGGTGAAAACATTTCTGTTGTTGTTATGTTGCAAGATTTTTGCAACAAATTTCATCAGTTCAATGTAGTTATTTTTTAAAAAATCATTTTCTTATAGATAATTCTTTTGCATTTTGAAACAGACTAAAACTGCCCAGATTCAGACTAAAACGCACAGGTTAAAAAGGGGATAAAAAATCTTTGTGGTGTATGAAGGATTTGAAAAGAAACTGAAATTTCTACACTAGGAGTAAAACTTTTCTTCAGTCGTTTTGCAATAGATGGTGGATACAGCGGTAAGTAACGGTCGAAATAATTACATCATGGACAACATGCAATAAATTTGGGCATCTGTTATCATTAACCTCCTTGAAAACATGAGTCGATTTGAGTCTGCATCATGAAGTTATTCTCGATTGAAAATGTCAGTTTACGAGCCAATTCTCGTCATTTACATAAGGCTTTAATTTTCTGCTTCAATATGCTTCCTCTCAAGGATCTCAAATACTTACGATGAGGATTCTATAAGTAGAAGGACGTGTTGTGTGTGGTTTCAGCCCTTCAAGAACGGTGATTTTTCACTTCAAAGACCGGCATAGCTGAGGAAGAGACAGAACTGAAGATAAGACTCGTATTATCCATGGACTTGATATAAGACGATCATCGACTAGCGGCAGACGGGCGAAATAGCGTCAGCCTCTCAAAGTAAAATACTCTACTCTTTTTTAATAATTAGCTACATAAGCTCCCTCTAGCGACGAATCATGATGCAATCTACTCCTAATGCAAGCATGCGCACAACATAAACTTAATGATTACGACTCAAAACGCAATCTTACAGGAAAATTTCGTTTAGATCTTTCAGAATACGTTGATGATCGTCCTTTATCCAAGTTCGTGCTCGTGTCAGATTCAAGAAGGATTGTCAAGATCATAATTTCAACTGTGAATCAGAAATTTATTACCAGTTTTTTACAATAAAACCTGGAATTTTGGAGGAGGGGGTTGAAAACAGCTAAAACAAAGTTTTACACCTAATAGTATAAAAAGCGATCACACCGATTGATAAATTTGACTTTTTATTTTGTGTTTTTCTTATAAACACTGTGAAATGTACTGAAATTATTGCTAAATGCACAATACTTTTGCAGTATGCCAGTACTTCCTCTTTTCTCACATTTTACAATACTGATTTCTGATATCCTTGTAACAAATCAGGATATTGGAGATTTCGAATTTTTCATATTGTCAAGAAGTCTCAGTTTAGCTTATCGTGTAGTGAAGAGCATCACGGCAGCTTTCATAGATTTAGACATTATAAATTACGGGAAATATCCCATGCCTAGTTCCCTTTTAACTCAAAAGCACCAACATATTGCCTTGTTTCGTAACCTTGCTATTTTATCTTTATTTTTCATATCTCATGCATATTCTTTCAGTTAGTAGTAAAGATTGATCAAACAGTGATGACTTTTGTAGGGAATATAAAATAAAAGAGATTCAGACATGAGCACGAAAATGTTTTAAGGGATTCGGATAGCCACGCTAAAGATTTTTTACTTTCACATTAAAAAATCTTATTACAGTTGATCTAAATGAATATTAAAATAATTAAATCCTTCAAATTGCTGTTAAATGTGAAGATTTTTATAATTTCTTAGCTTACAAAAATGCCACATTCTCAAAATTCTTCATAGAAAAATAAATGAAGAAAACGAACATTAAGTGTTGTATGTTAACAAGCCAAACAAACTTTAGAAGTTCTTAAGTACAGGGTGGTTATAATTAAACTTCCCCTATAAACACGGTTCTAAAGCTAAAAATGTTGCACGGATTGTAACCAAATTTGGTATACAGACAATACAGCAGATGCGATCAAGGAATTTTGAAAAAAAAAAAATGGTTCAAATCATGTTCACTAGGTGGCCCTTTGTATGAAAAACAGCAAAATTTAACAACGGAAATGGCTTATTCGATAGCTACAGGCAATTTCACCATTTATTTAATAGTTTTGTAGCCTTTTTAAACTTATTTGGGTCATTTTAAAGCTGATTTCATCATGTAAAGCGCCACCTGGTGTACATTTTTTGAACTAATATTTTTTAAGAACTTCCTTGAGCGCATCTCGTGCACAGCCCGCATGCCAAATTTGTTGGCAATCAGCTCCCCCGTTTCAGCTGCAGAATACTGTTTATAGGGGAACTTTAATTACAACCAACCTGTATATTACTGATTGAAATTTCAGCACGCTTAAATCTATTGATTAAAACTAACACTCCTTTATTGATTAAATTCCTTATCGGCTGATTTAAATCCTTTTACGTTAAAATTTCCGAAAAATACTCCTTAAAGACAATAAATTGTAAACTCCCACATTCGCCTCAATGCTCCCAATTCGCTAGATTCTATTTAACTCAATTTTCACTTAAATCTTGTCTATTTGAGAATTCTGTCTCTCCCCCACTAAAAGATGCCTAGTAAGATATCCTACTACTATCACGTGACCAACCCTCTTCAACGGAAACTGTGCATAGTCACAACGCGGGAATCATGGCTGACGGAGCGCGGGCATCGAAGAACAAACATGTCGTTATCAAAATATGAATTAAAAGAATTTCTAAAGAAGGTAGTGGATGTACTTTACTTAATACTAAGTCCTTTTTCTGTGGGTGATTACTTCTCTATGTATTCGCTGGTGATAATTTTATTTTATATCCGAATACCAAATGCATCTTTTTCATATTCAGAGTTTTGAAATAAATTCAGCCTAGATATGGAGGAGATGCTTTAGGTAAAGATTTCGCTTTAATGGACATAGTTTCTTACGATTGGATTATATAAAGCTGTTGTAAAACAAATGAACTTATGATATCTCCACTCAAAGTGAGTAAGTAGTATTTTACATTTTTCATGTAAATAAATTGGGTTGCTGCAATCTCACAGCTGGTTTAACCATGATTGCATTTCTGTATTCTGGCTGTACTGTGAATTCGTTTTATAACTAGAGACTATAGTGAAATTACATTCTATTTATTAAAAAAATACTTTTTTATAGTGTATTAAGATATATGTAATGTATTTGCCTTGATTTGAAATTTATTTTCTCTGGCTTATATCATAGATTATAGCTCTGATAATAAAAAATGAAGAAAACGAATGATTCAATATATTAATCAAAAACAGCAAATTTTCATAAAACACCCTTTTTCTAGCTTAAAATAAGAATCTTAACTGAGTACAGATATATTAATTAAAAAAGGACTGATTTTGTAAAAACGCTCATTATATAGCTCAAATAATAGTCATAATTGAGTACAGTTGTAATAATCAAAAATGGACAGACACTCGTCTTTTTTGATTATTATTTAGGCTAAATGGAGCTGTTGTATAATGCTCAAAAATTGAGAATTTTTCGCTCTATTGATTTTTGTCGATTAATGGAGCAAATTTTACTCAATCGGGAGCATGGCTGTTTGAAGTCAAAAACCGAGTAAAAATATACTCCGTTTGATTATTATTTTACTCAGTAGATTTAAGCGTGAGCTTACAATAAAATGTTTGCTATATGAATCCAATATTATCTTTTTAGTTCAGAAAATAATTCCATTTTCTGAGAAATCCAGATTAATTCTGAGAAACTGAGTTACCAAATGGCTATTTATGTTTCATTTCCCTTACATAAGCATACACTTTGAAATGTAAATGTTTAGTTTGAATACAGCTCAAATATCAATATTCATTATTTATATCAAAATTGAAATCCCTAATTTTTGAAACAGTTTAAAGTGAATTTATAATTTTCAAATGCATTTGAGAAACAAAAATATTAGTTTTGCTAAATCTTCAGCTGATAAAACTTTTACAGAATTTTCAACGTAATGAATTTCCAAAATCAAATACTGGTTTGAACCAGGCTACTTTTAAATCTTTAGATCCTACTAATATTATAACGTCAATGTCTGTATGTATGTTTCTTACACTTTTACGCTGAAACGGTTTGACGGATTTGGATGGAATAAAGACAGTTAAAGTCCTTTATTAACAAACAGGCCACTTTTTATCGCGCAAAAAAAACAGTGTTCCTATAATATACAAAAAAAAAAACTATATCCAAAAAAAAAATAGAATACAATTGAGATTGTTTTACAAAGCCGTCGATAGATGGCGCAAACTTATAGAATACGCAGTTTTTAATAAATAAAATCACCTGAATAAGTTTTTCCTTCTGACGTTGATTTATAAGACGTATATTACGGACCAAGCACACAAATCCGAAATACATGTTACACAAACACAAACAAAAGTTTTTGGAACTTTCATTCAGTTCGAATTATGCATTTTTCTGCGCGTCTATTCCCCCTTCTATTTCCCAATGTATTACATCCAGAAAAAGGAAGTTAGATATATCAATTTTAATTTTGTTTAATCACACTCGTGAATAATGATACACTTTCCAACTTAATGGAATAAGGAAAGAAAATAGGGTAGACGCATGGATATGATACGCTTTTAATATATAGCACTTTAGTGCGTATTTAAAATCCGAAACACTTTCAGATTTTCTTGCTTTTTTTTTCCTTTCCGTTTTTTGATAACGGCCGATATATCTAGAAGCTCTTCAGAATTAATATAGGACGAAAATAATGTTTCTTTTTATCATTAAACCATCTTAATTTTGTAACCAGGGGCGGCCCGACACGGTAAGCTAGGTAATCATCGCATCTGGGCGCCGACTTCGGAGGAGCGTCTTGTCGAACTCAAAAACTAAGTAGAGCATAAAAGGGGGTGTCTTTTTTACGTTAGCAGGGGCGTCCCTTACCCAAGGGCCGCCCCTGTTTGTAACCATCTTAATTTTAAATTCCATTCAGAATTTGACATATTTCAGTGCCATGGAAGCCGGTGAGAAATACAAGATTGATTAAGATGGCGAACCAACTGGTCGCTGGAGGCGGCTAGTTAACGATAAAACTTTAACGAAATTCCCTATTATGAGTTTTTAAATTTCCCCTGATATATCTAAATCATTCTGTGTAATAATAAATCCATAGTATATTCATTATTGGTGGAAAATAAACCAAAAAAAAAAAACCTTAAACATGTAGAAGCATTAACAAAAATAATTCCTTCTATATTATTTTATTTGTGCTGAAATAATATTTAAAAACTGTATTTTACACAGATCCTATTTAAAGAGTTCCATTTTCCAAAGGTGTGATTTTCACATGACGCCCCGAGTCTCAGGGATGCCAAAGATATGTATGCTAAATTTCAATAAAATTGGATAACATTTAAAAGTTGCATACTTTGACCAATTTCGTAAAAGTAGGCAAAAGTACGATTTTTCAATATTAATTACTTTCACTGGAAAAACTACGTACATCACAAACTTAAAATAATATTAAAACAAGAATGATAAATTATGCCAAACGCATTGATTATAAAATACTTTCCAACACATCAATATTTTTGCGCCAAATTTGGCACTGTATTTTCCTTAAATCTGGCGAGATTTCGGAGATAAGTTAATGTTATAATGTTATCACTATAAATGCAATTTTATGAGACCCTGTAAAAGATATTTTTTTTTAATTCCATCGTTTAACAGAAGAATCTAAAAATTTTATACTCATTGTCTTGTACTAGAAAGGTATTAGTGTCTCTCAAATGCCACAGATTGTAATGTATTAGAATTCTTTTGAGTGTTCCTGTAGGATAACTATTAATAATACAGACACTGTTTTCAATGGAGAGCATTACTTACAATGGAGAGCCTTAATATTATGTATGCCAATATCGTTTTCTTTCAAAAAAAACGAATCTCTAAAATACGTTTTCAAGAAGGAGTGCCCATAGAGTGCGATGTATTTAATTTTTTTTCTCCTGCAAAAGAATTGTAAATAGTGTATGCTACTTACACTATTTTCAATAGGGTACATGGTACTGTACATAGAAAATAAAATTCGCGCATATATTTACGGCAGTTAGAACACTGGACTGGTGGGCAACAGAACGGCCAAACAAACTGAAATCATTCAAATTTTTTGGTAAGTTAAAAATATAAATATTCATTTTATATAACATAACGATATCGGACGAACACGAAGAACCAGATCTTATTCTTTGAAGGGTTAGCAGTCTAAAATTCATTTTCCTAGCACTAAAAAATCAAAGTTTGCTATTGTTTTCCATGTACATCCGTTAACCCGTCTTGGGTTCTTCCGCATTCACGGATTTTCGTCGGTCGGAGAAATTCCACTTACGCAACTCCACCTACCACTCCTACGTAAATAGCCCTTAGCCATTCCTTAAGGGCGTTGGGCGGCTGCCATCTTGGATTCTCCATTCCCATGTTAACCTACGGGGAAATTTTGCCCGTTCCCTAGTGGTATAATTTCAAATATTTTGATTTAAAAAAAACTGTAGGTTGTACAGCAGACAATTGTTTAAATAGGAACACTTTTATTTTGTGCATTTTTGTTTGATAACGTGGTTAAAATTCAGTTGAAAGTTTAAAATTTCATGCAGTCGCAGATATAATCCGTCAAAACTACATTGGAAATCCAATATATTTGTTTAAAGAAAATGTTCATAGATAGAAAAATGTTTAAACTTTCTTAGAGATATGTTTAAAATTAGTTTTGTATATTTTTAATTCCCGTTAGGTGCGGGCAATATTAAATTCACAAATAAACTCTTTTACGTGAAATCTGCGAGCAGGTGGGAAATGATTGATGTTGATTGATTTGCAGGAAGTTGTTAGGGATCGGTTCAGTCCTCCCGTTGGGGGTCGGGGGGATGTCTCTTTGACAAGAAGGGGGGGGGATGGAAATCAACAGTGTAGAAATTCATTCATCTATAATTTTTTTATTAATCGACCGATTTGTTTGAAACTTTGGGGTCCCTTTTAAATGCAAAAATTGATTCAGAGTCCAAATTTTAAAAAGACATCTTAATTTGAACAAAAGTTAGAAATTTTTTTTCAGAATATATTTTTTTCTTTCTTTCTTTGTGATAACTGGAATTTATAGTGGAATATATATTGAATAACTGGAATAGATATTTATACCATTAAATGGTTATTTCGAACAGAAGTATTATTAATAATTTCATGCATTAACTATATTTTAATTGTTTGCACTATTGGATTAATTCTTACAAAAATTAATAAAAATGAAAATTTAGGTTTAAAACAACTTAACCTTATTAAGTGTTTCTTAATTTAAACTTTTATTGATGATTCTTTACAAGGTGATCAAATAAATAGCTTATTAAAATGTGCTTCTTATGCAAAATGTTTACTTAATTAAGCATTTTCATGTCTGTTAGGTATGTTTGGGTGATTATTTTTGTTATAAAAAGAAGAAAAAACCTTAAAAATCTTTTAAAGAAATATTCTTATTAACTTAACTATTTATAATTTATTTTAATAAGTTAATTAACAAAGTTAATTAAAATGTAATTAATTCTTTTACATTACTTAGCTTTATCAACTTTATTAATTTTATCTAATTTTTAATAAAGAGTAGTAATTAATTTATTAATAAAGATTATTAATTTATTAATCAATAAAGCATTGTTTTACTCAATTTTTTAGGTTTTTTCCGAATTAGAAGTGCTTTTAATGAACATATGTACTGCCCTTTTTAAGAAACACAATGCCTTTTAAAATTTGGCAATTTTTGAATACTATGATTTTTCAGCCACCGTAATAACGAAAGGAAACATGCGTTTTTTTAAATCTTGGGAAATTCGAATGTCGCCTAAAGGTGAAAAATACTAATTAACATAATACATAGTGTTCGCTATCGATTTGACGACGGTCATTGTGTATTCCCAAAAAATCGTGCAAAATGTCTCCAAGTTTGGACGTCTTTTGGCAGTATATATATTAGATATAATTTTTATTGTTGAATTCCAGCAACTGAGCAAGTTCTTGCGGAAAAGTTGCATCAATAGCAAAATAGCTCCGGAAAATATTTAAAATACCGATTAACTTCGAATAAACCCAACATCTCTCAAATTAACTTTAATAAGTTCTGTTGCAAGTGAGAGTTTTCCAACGTCGTATGGTTCAATATTATTCCGTTTGAAAAATACTGCGAGAAATAACCAGACTCAACTACTTCATCATTTTTCAACGCGCGCGATCGTCTTACAACTCATTAAACTATAATCCTACGTTGCGTTAATATATCCCGCGGTAGTTTCAAGTAAGGAACTACTTGAACTTTTTTTTTTTTTTCGCTCAGGTGTGATTATATTATAGGAAAATATTCGTTTCCTACCGTTTGAAGAACGGGCACGCAGCTAGTATATACTAAAATCGAATTTCATGCTCTTCTGGGAACGTGCGGACACTTTTTCCATTTAAAAGATTTCATTTCACTGTGAACATCCGTGAGGAAATCATTTTATTTAAAAATAAATAAATAAATAAACTTATAAATCTGTAAAAAGCTTGTTAGTCATGATGTCAATATGAAGTAATTATCACTTACAATAACTAATTTTGTCACGCAAACGATTAACTTTTTCACGCTCGGAAAAAAAATGAAGCTGAAACTAGCGAATAATCTCTTAAAAACGAGGAAACAGGTGGATTTTCAGATTTTTAAAGTAGTGGAGATTGTTTTCTATATTTTTATACATAATTATGGAAATTTTCAAGCGGATCGTACAAACGGTGTAAATGTTATTAGGCTTTTTGTGTTAAGTTGGTAATCCTTTTGCAGTAATGGCGGAAAATTTTTTATCTTGAAGTCAGGGATCAGCGTAACTATGTAGTAAGGATCAGACGCTTTAAAGAATAACTTCCCATAGAGCGCTATGTATCTGGAATATTTTGAGTGCTATTGTAGAAAAACTGTAAATGCTGCATAAACCATTTTCAATAGTGTCCATGGTACAGTAGATAAGAATAACAAATATAAATTCGGTCGAAATCGATGCATATTTACGGAAATTAGAGCACGGACGGACAGACGGACAGGCAGACAAACCGAAATCATAAACACTTTTCAACCTTGTTGGAAAGCGTTAAAAAACTGATACTAAAATTAATCTGTAGTAGGAGAAGCAAACATGGGTTGCATTTATTAACATTAAATAATGCAATCCGTTTCCTCTGTCTGCTTGGTGACGACTTTTCTGTAATGCTCGACTACCTTTAACACGAATTATTTTTATTGTTCGTCCCTGACTTATTCATCAGCCTTTTTTATCAGAAATTCCTTTTTATGAGGTAGTGATGGACAGTTAGAGAATCACTGTTGTATTCTGTTACGTCGTAAATCTTAAATAATTCAAAGAACATCTTGATTTTATTAGTGGTAATATCATCCATATGTCTTTTTTATACAATAGAAACTAATAAAAAATTGACCCAAGGGACCAGAATTTAAAGGAAATTTGGGCAAATACTGTTACGGTTGGCTTCAATACTTACGGACGCCCTTACGGCTTACGGACGCCCATCAATTAATATTGAAAGGAGTGTTTCAGAAAAGTTGTAACATACCATCAAGTGGTCCTGGTATCCAGATTTTTCAGAAATTCCCAAGTCTGTCTTCGGAACAATCGGGGGGGGGGGGGGGTTGACATCCCCCTGGTTAAGGTTCTCAATCAACCAACCTCTCATATCAAAAAATTCTTCTGGTAATTGAAATTTGGGAAAATTTAACTTTTTACTATATCTCAAAAACTACTAGTCGTAGAATGTTGAAATTTCATATATAAGATTGTTGTAACATCTACTTGTGCACGTCGATTTTCGGTTCCAATCTACTGGAGTGTTTATTTACAGAAGCACCCAAAAGAATTTCGATACATTAATGTGTATGGACATCTTCAATATATTACATCCGTATTCAGTCATTGTTGGGTGCATGCCCAAAATCTCACCATTTGCCATCGACCTTGTGGGGTTTTGGCGAAATATCGTTGGTAGTTGGGGCGTAGTCGGTAGTTGGGGCGTAGTTGGTAGTTGGGGCGGCAAAATTGGCGGTAGTCAGTCATTGTTCGGTCAATGCCTAAAATATTGCCATTTGTCGCCGACCTTGACAAGTTTTGCCAAAATATCGCCAAATTTGGTACCAAAATAATTTCGCATTTCGCATAACTCTAAAACTTTTAACCGTAAAATGTTGAAATTTGGTATTTAGAACTATTGTAACATCTAACTGTGCATCTCTTTTTTGATTGCAATCGACTGGGTAATTTATTTACAGGGTCCACCAAATGACTTTAAATACATTAAGGTGTATGGATACATTCAATTCATTGAAAGTCTGTAGTCAATTACTACTTTAGCTACCCCAAAATCTCGCAAACTATCTCAAGCCTGTCGGCTTTTGGTGAAATATCGCCAAATTAAGTGTCAAAAACAAATCTTTCAAACTGAACCCAGCTTGGCGATTTCGGAATTATTTGGTTAGAAATCGCTAAACCTTTGCATTTCTGCTGTATTTTATCGCTTTCAAACAAAATAAGTTTAGATGAATTGCGCCCAAAATATTTTTGATTTAAGAGACGTGCAAGGAAGTGAAATGTTGTCCACATCAGATTTTTACTTTCCGAACATGTACCATGTAAGGAAAGTATTGTAATCATGAAAAAATTCGACTTCGAGATTTTGATGTATTTATACGTTTCGATGTCTTCTGAATTCATTTATGTTGTTTTTACGAGATGTATGTATGTGTGTGTGTGTGTGTGTGTGTGTGTGTGTGTGTGTGTGTGTGTGTGTGTGTGTGTGTGTGTGTGTGTGTGTGTGTGTGAGTGAACACGATAGCTCCTAAACGGATCATTCGATTGAGCTCAAATTGAACATATATGTTATAAACTACCATCGTAAGACCGGTATTGATTTTGGTGTATATAGGACTTATAGTTTTTCTACTAGTCTAGTCTTGAAAATGCTCTAGCATTTAAATGGTGCGTTCGATTGAGTTTCAATTTGGTATATATGTTTGAATTATTCATCGATTAAAATTTATTTAAATGCTTGGTAATGATCTTAATCGTAAGTCGTCGGAAAGTCGAGTGGAGTCACTCCAGATTTTTTTATTTTAAAGAGCCGAAATCATTTTAATTAACAAGAAAGCAAATCAATGTACAAAAGCGAAGTTTAAAAACAAAAATTAAGGATTTACTCTGTAATTTTAATTAGTTAGTAGAAAAATGACATTTATTTTAAAATATGAGAGAATTTCTTGAAGTTTTTATTTTTCAGATAATTAATATTAAATAGATTATGAAATGAGACAAAATAAACAAATGGGATGAGCAAAACAAATGGGAGAAATTAATTTATTTTAAAAGCTAAATAATCCAGTTATTCTTCGAATGTTCTTCTGGGAACTCATTCTTCACATGTACGGAATTCTCTGAATATAATCATCAGGCTTTATTTTAAACAGAAAAACCGTAATGTCATTACTTTAAAAAGAACCAATTACCGCTAAACTGAGAAAATATATCTTTATTTTTTAATGCGGTAAAAAATTAATAGTTATTTAATGTATTTTATATTTGCTTAAGCAGAGCCACTAATATACCATTTAGGGAATAATGATACATGGTCCGTAAAATGATACAAGTCCGAACAAAAGCGATGTTTCTGGCTCTAACTTACACATAAGCAAACAAAAAAAAAATCTGATGTGAACGCCACATGACTTCCTTGTACACCTATTACATCATAAATATTTTCGATGCATTTCATCTAAACTTATTTCATTTGAAACTGATATGCAATACTTCAATAATATTAAGGTTTAGCGATTTCTCGCCAAATATTAGCGATATTGCCAAGCTAGAGTCAATTTTTAAAATTTATTTTTAGCGCTTATTGGCGTTTGCCAATATTTCGAAATAAAGCCGCCAAGCTTTGTGACAGTTTGCGAGATTTTGTGCATAGCAGAGATAGTATTTGAGAATAGATTTTTAGAACTGAAGGTATCCAAAAGGTCAATGTACTGAAACTCTTTTGGGTTACTCTTTGACAGAATTACCCAGTCGATTACAATCAAAAAAGGAAATGTTTTCTAGATGTTAAAATAGTTGTGAATGCAAATTTTTAATATTCTGCGGCTAAAAATTTTTACTTATGCGAGATGCCCAAAAATGTGGCCAAATTTGACGATATTTCGGAAAAATTCGCTAATCTCACTTGAGATCAATGACTGAGTATAGTCATAACACCACAGACCTTAATTAGTGAAATTCTTTTGGGTGTCCCTGTAAATGAAATATCTAGTAGATTGGAACCGAAAAAAAGGATGCACAACTACATGTTACATAAATTTGAAATGTAAAATTTCAACTTTCTACGACTAATAGTTTGAGTTATGCGACTTAATACATACGTACGTCAAAATAGATTTTTTTCATAAAAATCTGAATACCGAAAGTTTTCACGATCACTACACTGCCTTTTTCTTTGTAAAAGGATGTAAAAAGGCGCTGTATTACTTCGGTAAATATGTATTTGTGTTATCGTCCGTAGTAAGTGTTTTTTTTCTCCTAGAGATTCGTATATGAAAGTTGCCTTATGGGAAATAGAACTTTTGAGTTCAATAGCAGTTTTTCATTAGCATGCCCTCACAAAGTGAAAATGCAAATTTTAACCATTTCTAACATTTATCCAACGCACCAGAGAGCTCTGAAAAATGAATTACCGCAAAATTAAAGAGAATTTTGAGGCTTGATATCGTAGCTTCTACAAAATAGTAAATTTAATAATAGTTGTTTTCAAAACTGTCACAAGCATTTCAGTGCTTTTCTAACGCACTCTATCCTACTAAGAAGTTCATAAATAGATACTCCCTGTACACAATCAAAAATTCATGACAAACCAAAATTCCGGACAAAAATAAATTACAGTACGCTCTTGATAATCAGGCTGTTGGTTAGTCGCGTTCAATAATCCAGCCCTCTTGGGAAACAAATGTCATTTCGTCTTCCAATCCGCAGATCACCGCTAATGTAAACAAGCATGACCGCTTTTGCGCTTTCCTATCCCTCTCTTTCGTCACTGTTTTCTATTTTATCTGCTGTATTTTGTAGTGCATTTATCTTGCGTACTACCATTGTCGACCAAGCTAAAGCAAATAACTAACTTTATGTCAAAAACAAGAGATTCTTGATAATCCAGAATTTTTTTGGTAATACGACGTTTGTCTTGTCCCATATATGTAGGATTATCAGGATTGTACTGTATATCAGATAAATTCTTGTATGCCCCGTTCTTTCCAATTCATTAATGCCTAATTTTTATTCGGCCATTAATCAGCAAATGCATATCAACGTTTCAATTACTCTGTTTGGAGACCGTCATAACAATACAGCATTAAGTGTTCATTGCAGATTTAATTATGGCTTGCAACGGAGATAAGAGAATATCCAGGTATGTTACATCAAATATGCTATTCAATCAAACGCTACATAATTAGAGAAGTTAAGGTAATTTAGATAAACTTGGAATGCGTTTTAATAACTATTAGCACCGGCGATGCAATATACGTGTATGGCTTTGATCTCTCGATGATTTCCACTCTTTCTGTGCAAAGTCCTCGTTGGCTTCTGCTTTTATGCAAATCATTTTCGTGCTAGTGTTATCAGGACTGGATATTCGAGTCGCGTTATTGAGGCATTTTGCGATAATCATAATTATTGTATAAAATTTTAAATTTGTATTGCATTATAGGTAAGCAAGGAGAGGATATCTAATGAAATTTACTTTTAACATAAACTTTAATATTAGTTCATTATTCTAAACAACAAATATCAGTAAATGTTAAGTATCGGCTGTTTATTAAACTAAATTAAATGACAGAGAATACATCAAGGATATGATTGCCGAACATTTTAAATTTGTACATAGTTTATTCTTTTCAATTAATAGGAAAACTACCTACCACATATCGAATAACTTCCACAAATCCGAGGCAAGCCTGTAGTTTTTAAATTCATTAAATTCCCAATACATAAACATGTTCATTAGAAAATTTAATTTTTTAATTTGTTTTAATTTGATATTTCTATACTAATAATACTTAGCATTGTTATTAAAGAAAATACTTTTGTGTTTTATCTAGTTTCATTTCTTAATTAAAGGTATGACACAAATAAATGACGTTTGTATTTCTTTTTATTAAAAATTGAGACTATCTTCTCACAATATAAAATTTTTTCTTTAATTGTTCTTCAATTACAAAACTGCGCCGACAGCTAAACTTACCCAACTGAATTATCATTAACTTGTATGGCTAAAAAAATTTAAATTGTATAATAACACACGTAAAAGGTAATTATCAAATTGAACACCTGTATCGATTGAAAAAAATGTTGATCTTCTTCAGCAGTTGTAGAAGTCCATATACAGACAGGGACCCAGGGTCCAGTCAGTGACCTCTTTACCAGATCGAAACACGTGTTCAGTTTGATAACTGCATGTTATGTGTATTATTATACAAAGTTTTAATTATTTTATCTTATATATCTTTTTTTTTATCTTTCAAAATACAAATGGGTTTTTTGTTTTTTTAACTTGTATAGTTAATAAAAAATGAAAGAGTTTTTGACTATTTTACAATTTTCCATTTTAGAAAAAAAGAAATCCTTTTAGGCACTTTTGTGTCGATATTCACTTTTAGTTTTTCGAAAACAACATCTAAAACGCAGGCGAAATAAAAGCTCTCGGAAGTGTTATCTTCTCCCACTGCGTAGAATGCAGTTTTTTCATTTATCCATTATCCCGAAACAAAGTTTGCTAGGCATTATCTTATTTTTGGAATGTGTATTTTGCTTCTGCATTCAGTCGCTGACTGATTTATGTGTATTTTTTTTTTTTTTTTTTGGAAAGACTTTGTCTAGGGAAATTAATGTTGATAAATAAGATGTTTGCGTAATATAAATGTCAGTGAAATTGACTTTATTAGGTAACAGGATTATAAAATGAGACAACTGAAAGATATGTTGTTTACTTTTACATTAACTGGTAGATCCATTTGCTGAAGGTTTCAGTGTTTATTCAGATAGCTTGCTTTTTAGTCAAGCAGTTTGTTTGGAAGACGCGTTGTTAAACTGTTTACATTTAATTTGACAGCTAGAGTAGGTATCTTTATACACTGTTTAAAGTATATCTGTAAATTAACTGATAAATGCCTAGAAGTTGAAGTTGCTAGAAAATGCCCGTTCTGCAGGCCTGTAGTCCACAGTTGCCAGACTTTATGAGACATTTCCACCTAAATGTGATCGAATTCCCCCCCCTCCAAATCTCAAGTCTTACATATATTTGGTATAATAAATTGGATGCTTTAATTAAAACATAAAACACCATACATTGCTATGGTCATACTATAAAATCCTTAATTTGCAATTTTACCTAGGCGTAGGTAGTTGTTTTATAAAAAATATAACGAAGTTATATACAAGGTGTCCAGTGCTAACAGTGCCCAATGGCTATTTCCTAAACCGTTAGTCAGAGACACATAGTTCCAATTGCAAAAATGCTTTAAATTGTATAATCTATAATACCAGAAACACAATCGAAGTCAATAAATCAATTCCTACAAAAATTACGGAATTTTTAAACGTTCCCCCGGTCCTATCAGTTATATCTATGGAAAAAAATTATACAATTTGATAGACAATAAAAAAGTATTCGTCCTTGCAGCTTGCGTCCATAGCAGCTACGACCAAACTTTATCGATTTATAAAACAGCAACTATTTTGACTTAAGTCACTTTTCCACGCTTAAAAATGTCCCGTTACGGTAAACCGTTAAGGGACCCTATAAATATTGAAATTTTAAATTATATGTTTCAATTTCATTTTCTGGAATAATGCGGAGAACAAATCAAAACTAATTTTAGAATACTAAACTTTAAGCAGAAGGTTATAGTCAGGCCATATAAAAAACATACCGATATTTTACAAGCTACATTATCATATTTTTTAACTGAAGTTTACCAAATAGTAAATCAGACTAAATTCTTTTTCATTTCTCAAATTAACTTAATATATTCCTTATTAAACATCTAAGATATTGAATATATATTGAATTTAAAAATGCTGCAGATGATATATTTTAAAAACAATGCATTTTCTGCAATAGATCTGCCTGTAATGTGCATGTTTCACAACAGTTAAGAGTCTTGAACTCATGAGTCAGATTTGTCTGACCATTAAATACATGCATGTTTTATGTATGCCATTATTTCTCCTGTACCGAATGACATATTTGCATGGGTGATCGCAAAGAATAGAGAGAAAATCTTTCAAATTACTAATACATGTAGAAATACAGTGTGCCCGAGAATCGTTGGACACTTTACAATATTATTTTTAAAAAATTAAATAAAACTATCCGTGTGAACCGGGAGTTTGGATAATGACCGACTTACAAAAATGCTGGATTTTCGTTTCCTATAATTTTGTACCAAAAATATCTAATAGATGGAGCTAGGTCGCAAGGACTTTGGCAAGAGATTCAGAAGAGCGCAGTGGACATAGCAGCTACGGCAAATATTTGACAATGTGATTTTTCAACAGGTCGGTTCACCTCCATATTGGTCAACGTATGCGCCACTATTACCTCAATCAACATTTCGCAAACAGATTGATAGATTCCGGTGGTCCAATACAGCGACACCCTCGATCGCCGGATTTAACCCCCTTGGCTGATTTCTTGCCTCGGAGTTACTTTGAAGATATTATTACAGCATTGCATGTCCTGCTGTACAGGAACTCAAGGAATGAATCACGGCTGCTTTTCATTCCATAGCTCCTCAGATGCTTTCAAATTCTTTGAATGAAATCGAATATCGTTTAGTTGTTGTACGAGACACTAGATATGTTCATATCGGAAACTATTAATTTTGTTATGTATGCAATTAGCAAGCCATTCTAATGCTACTGTGTTTAGATTTGTTTTTAATTTCATTTTGTAAACTGTCCAAAAATTCTTGTTCACCCTGTATACGAGTAAAAATAATAAGTGTTCATATAAAAAGAAAAAAAAACTTCTTTTCTGTTTACAGAACTTTCAGCTTAATTGAAAATGCCTAACACAAATGCATGCGTACCTTTTAGCAAGTTTTTCCTAAGAACTCTGAACACAACCCGTACTTTTCTATTCACCTTCTAATAAAATTTTCAAGTATTCAAAATAAAGAAGTATCGTGAACATTTTATTAGTTTCTTTATTATTCTCCCGAAAAAGCCTCCCCCCCAGTACTTTGTATCACGATATCACTCTTAAGTTCTTTTATCAAAGACAGGGACGCATTCCGTCCCAAAATAAACTGGGATACCTTATCCACTCCCACTGGTGAATGAAGTTTTCCCGTTCCTCCATTACTGGAAGACAAGTTCACAATGCATTATCTTATTTTTTTTAAGTGCCTTAACTGTGCATTTTCCCTTCCCGGATCCTTTTATAAATATATATTTTACTAGTATACTGGATCTGGTAGGAATTAATGTTAATAAATAATACAGTTAAGAGACATAACTGTCAGTACCAGAAACTTTATTAAGTTAGGAATCTGAAACAAAACAAGCAAATGATGTGGTATCCAATTTATGCTGAGCCATTTGCTGATGTTTTCCTCATTTAACGCTCCCTTTTATGTCTGGTATTCTACTTCAAATACTGTTATTTAGTGTTCATTAGGAGGCATAAGAGTGCAATCAATGTCATTCTAAAACTGTTTGCTAAAATTACGAGGAAAATTGAAGATAAAATGTGTTTTACCAACTTAAGACTTCATCAAGTACCTGTAATTGGATTACACAAGGAATATTTTGTATTGAAAGCATAGTCCCATTTTTTTTACAGGCTGTGATCAAAACTTAAGCTTTAGTTTTAATCTTAAAAATAGGTGTTTCATTGCGCAGCTATAGATATTTTTACTGATTCGTCATTCTAAAGCAAAAAAGGACATTATGTTCTAAAACTAAAAGGACAGAACCTTAAAATCTCTCATTTCATTCAAAAACAAATGCTGTGCAGAAGGGGAATCTCCGCAATTATGTCTCTGCAGCATGGAAATCGATAAGTTTAGTTGTTTGTTTGCTGCGCGTTGGTATATTTGAAAACTTGTCAAATATTCAAAAAAGTGTTTTGTAATCCATGACTTTTTTTTTAGCCTTATGAAGCAATAATGTCAAGTTTTTCAATTTTATTAATTTCAAGAAAAGAATTTACAATACTCTAAAACACATGGGCCTATATCTAAGGAGCTAATTTCTAGAAAAACATGATATTTTAACAAAAAATAGTTTTTTGTATAGTTCCGGAAAAAAAGAACCCACTTGCTCTTCATTCGACTTCCGTTCGTAGTAGAATGAAGTTATATATACCATTCGTTTGCAGATAACGTATACCTTATTTTTCTATTCATAGAATTTGCATAAGGGGATGTCTTCATATTTAATTCTGCATCAACTTTTTTTTTTCAACGTCAACACCTTATTTTGAATTTATTAAACGAAAGGAAACCTTCAAATTACAATGAATGCAAATTTTCACCAATTTTCTACTATAATCTCCAGAGATATTAAGAATTCTTTTCTTTTTTGAGCGATTTTAAGGAGTTATCATTCAATTATGAGGAAAATAATGTTTTCAGTCTTAATTTTTTTGTAATGAGAATATAAAAATAATATTATTTATCATTTCATTTAATTTCAAATCGGCAATTTAATACCTAGATTTTCAAAACGATTAAGGTAATGCATTATAGATTATAGTCTAATAAACAAACTTTATTGAAAACTTTAAAGACTATTTATTTTTATTTTTATTTATTTATATATTTATATTTTTTTGAGAACTCTAATATTTAAAATAACTATTCTGATAATTTTCGTTAACAGTTAATTATATTACGAATCGAAATATTATTTTTAAGTTACAGTTCCGATTTAACTGAAGTAACAGAGCACCTTACTTATAATTTATTTACTATAAAGAACTTTTCAATTTATGATTTATTTGACGGTGTTTCAATCAGACTTTTAAGCTTGCTGTAATACAATATTTGAATTATAATATATGTATTAATTTTTTTCAGCATAATACTGAGCGTAAAAATTTGAAATTTTGCACAGCCATAAAATATTACTTTCTGTGTCTTTTTCCGTCGAAATTTGGCTAGGTTACTATTCATATTTTTTTCGAATATTAATTTAATAATTCATAATTCATATTAATATTTTATTAAAAAATATAATAACAGTAAATTATGTTTGGGTCTTTTAGTTCTAATAGCACTAATAAAAATGAGATTCTTAATATCCATATTATATGAGATATGTATTAAAGTATTAAATAATATTTTAACATAGGAGAGTGGGGATTTTGGAAGCTCATAACTCATTCTTTTTAGTTCAAATGCATTGAAAATGGGTATCCAGGATTAAACTGGGCTAAATTTTTGAAATATGAAGTGAAATCTAGATGTTGCCATACAAAAAAATGTTGCGCATTTAAATATGAAGACGTCCCCTTATGCAAATTTTATGTATATTAAATTAAAGTGTACTTTATTCATAAACAATTGGTATATGTAGCTTTGATGTACAATGAGCGATGCCAGAATAAAGTGCAAGTTTTCCTTTTTCTCCGAAGATGTACCTCAGAGAAAATAGAAAACTATAAATATCATTTTGCTGAAATAAATAAAGAGCAAGTTTAAGTGAATTTTCGTAAAAAAGAAAAATTACATTTACACCCGAAATCCTAGAGTATATTCCAACATGAATCAGCTCCCATTATACAGGAAGTTCCGAATAAGTTGTTACAAGCTTTAATTCTATAGAGATAAATGAGCAATCTAAAAATAAGGTAGTAAAATAAACTAGGTTAAGAAAAGATTCTTCTTGATCATTTTTTAAAAGTTACAACTTTTAAATTTGTATACAACCCCGTGAAAAAATTCCCAATACTAAAATGTGCCCCATATACTAATGTGGTGATGCATAAAATTCCAGCCTTTCATCATAAAACGTCCCAGATATATCGCTGGACGAACGGGGGGATGGGGGACGTCCCGGATGATCGGTGGGGGGGGGGGGGATATACATGAATTTGAATGCAAACATTTACTGCTAGAGTGCAAAACATAATTTTCTTTCGTAGTTTCTGCACGATCCCTGAAATGCGGTCATCTGGCGGGATTTTTTTCCCCTTTGACAGCTATTGAAAAGTGGTTTAAGTAAGGATATATTTATCTTCATATCTCTGATACTTTCTAGGATATAATTTATAAATTCACTTACAAATTCGCTTCTTTAGTGTACAGAACTCATTTTACTAAATGGCAGTTTTTTTGTACACGGTAAAAAAAATTCGGAAACGTTACCCCAAAAAATGGGGCAGCTCTTGTAGTTCAAAATTGCGGAAATGTTCCCGAACCATGCGGGTAAAGTATTTAGAAACGTTTCTGCATATGTCGGAAACATATTTACCTATTTTCCTGCATTTTAGGTAAGGTTTCTGGAAAAGATGGGTAACGTTTCTGTATATTTTGGTAAAATATTGAGTAACCTCTCCGTGTATTTCGGAAAGGTTTCCGAATTAACGAGTAACCTTTCCGAGTTTTTCAGAAAAAATTACGTGCACTAGATGAAGCGTTTCAAGTAACTTCAACTAGATGGCAGCACCGAACTAACGGTAGGAGCGCAGCGACCAGAATCCAACCGAAGACGACGGGCTCGTAAGACAGCACCCTACCGCGACGCTGCGTCTCGCTTGCCGGAATTTGCTTTAAAAGTAAACTGACTGCTGTTGTGGTACGGCTTGTTTTGGAACTTAATATTTTTTTGAAGTATTTTGTAAATGGAGAGAAAATACCTTAATTAATAAATATAAATTAAAAATCTTAAATCTTTTTTCTTCCACATAAATTATTTTTAGGACATAATGTGCTGTTTTATTTAAGTATTCATCCGGCGACGTCACCTGGTGACTGGTCACAAATAAACTTCACAGTGAAGTTACATCACTCACAAGTTACCAGACCCTTATTATCGCATGGGCAAATCGGGACTTTGCCCAGGGCCCCCAGTTTCAAATGTTGTTCTGAAATATTCTTTTATATGTCAAAATATTATGAAAAAGAAAACAAATTTTATAGATGGGGACGCCCAAATTCATACATGCCCGGGGCCCCTGTTGGTCATAATCGGGCTGTGCAAGAAGTTACAATGTGACAGTCCTGTGACAATTGTGACCCTCTGTAACGTCAGAGCGACTCTTTTGTGACCATCTGTGCTATTAGAGAAGACGCGTTCACTCTTATACGTCTCTTGGCACTTGGCGCATGTGCGCGAAGTCCCAAATAAAGATTTCCTTTCGCCCGTAAATACTTTACCCCGAAATATGGGTTATGTTTCCGAAATCGTGAGTTCGAGTAGAGCATCGGTAGGTTACGCTATACTTTCGGAAACCTTTCCGCTATAAGTATGTAACGTTTCTGAATTTTTTTAGTGTGATACGGGGATCGTATATAATTTTTTTTAAATTCACCAGAGGAATTTTTTCCTGCCTTATTTTGAACATTTTTTCAACTTTAAGTTACCGCCTTTTTGGGACACCCTGTATAATACGCTAGGTAAAAGCAATTCTCAGAAAACTAGTGTTTAAAAGTTGAAATTATACTAAAGAACTTTGTTCATGACAAAAACAGTTTTTCATAAAATACAATTAAAGATTTGTGATCACTTCTGCATTTTCCTGCAACATTAATAAGTGATAAACGAAAAGACCACAAGAGTGTAGTGGAAACTCGAGCATTTGCTTTGTTTAAAAATAGGAAAATATGTTTTTATTGCTTTTTAAATATCTGTTCTGGTCATCGAACCTTGTCTTCAATCTAAACATGTTGGTTGCTAACTTCGCATCTTGCGATCGTTAAAACAGCATGACGTCTTAAAGTAAAACAATACAAAAAATTACAAAAATTTCAACAAAATAGCAATTTTAAGATAAAACTGTGAAAAATACAACGTTATGTTACCACCCTTAAAACCTTTAACGCGCAGTGTTTTCGCTCTGGGAACACCAAACTCTGACGTTTTGACTGTTGCCAGTCACGAAGAATAGATTTGATTTCTATAAAAATAGTTGCGAGTGACATAGCTGCACGAGAATCCTTTACTTTTTAGCGCGTCATTTCCCATAAAAAAATGGTCACGATTATTTTTAACAGCACTGACATCTGCTGGAAAATGGAAGAATGTGATAACAGCTGGATAGATTGCCCAATGCTAACAGCATGTTGGGCAGCAGCTGGCTGTGCGCGCACAGCCAGCTGCGTCAAAAAAGGGTCTCTAGATCTGTGGCACGTGATGAACGTTTCGATCGTCCGCCATCTTGTTGGTAGTTAAGTCAAGTGATGGCAACGGCTGCCCTTTTTTCAGCATTGGAAAAGGGTTGCGCCTCAAAGGGTTAAGGAATATCGTTACGTTACTAATCCAAATTATTAAATCATTATTTAATAGCTTTAGTGACGTAAAAGTATTTTCTCTAATTAATACTACGTCTGTCAGAATGCAATGTTCTGTTTAATAAAGTTAAATGTTCTGTTTAATAAAGTTAGCTCGCAGCCATCTGAAGCATCTCCGGTTGCACTGTTTAGAACTAGAGTGGTTTATGACGTAAATTGCGAGTTGACTGTTAGAAAGTTGTTCAGTTTTAAAATCAAATTTAAAATGCAGAATATAAAGCACACCATCACTTAATTATTGAATATACAGGGTGTCCCAAAAAGGTGGTAACGGGCTTTAATTCTTTATCTGTTAGGGATAAGTGGGCAGTGTAAATTGAAAACAACGTTCAAAATAACGTCGGAAATAAGATTCTGTTAAGGAAATATTATTCTAGTTCATTTTCAAAAAGTTACACTTTTTTAATTTGTATACGGCCCCGTACAAAACAATTCCCAATTAGCAAATGTGCCGCATACATTCATGAAATGGCATACAAAATTTGAGAATTATACCTTAAAAAGAGTCAGAGATTTGAAGATAAATATAACGCTGACTTAAACTACATTTCTATGACTCTCTAAGGGAAAAAATCGCGTCGAATAATTGCATTTCAGGGGTCATACTGAAATTACGAAAGAAAATCATCTTTTTTTTTACTCAAGCAATAAACGTTTACATTCTTAATCATGTATATCGCCTCCGATCATCTTTATTTAAAGATATCTCTGCGACGTTGTATGATGAAAGGCTCAAATTTGGTACCTCACTTCATTAGTGTATTGGGCATATTGCACTAACTATAGGAATGTTTTTGTACAAGGTTAGAATACAAAAAAAAAAAGTGCAACGTTTTGTAGATGAACCACTCTGATAGATAAAGAATTAAAACCCGTTACCCCCGTTTTGGGACACCCTGTATGTCGTAAGGCAAAGGTAATATCGGGAGCTTTTAATAAGATGTAATCATATTTTCAACTTTTACGAATTTTCTAAAGCTATGGAAATTTTTTATTAGTTGAAATATAATTGAGATATCAGGAGCATTAAAAGTATTACATAAATCAAATAATGATATATGAACATATGCATATTCATGAGATTTTACTTTTAAATATTTTAGAAATTCTCTTTATAGTATCGTCATTATTCTCTATCTTTCTAGCTCAAAATCGTCGTAATCAAATATTAATATGCATACATATCCCTTTTAATTGCAGAAAAGTGTAGTTTACATATTCTCCATTTAGAAGATTGGGAAGAAATAAGCTTCCCAACTCAGCATTCTACTGCTTCAAATAACACACAATTTGTACCCCAAATAATTCTTGCGATACAAATGGCATTTATTGCATAAAAAATTTTAACACTTCGAATTCATCGATAGAAGTCGCTGTAACACAAACAATGCTCATTTTCATTAATTGCCAAGCAAATGTATTAAATTAAGCCTTTTCAGGTGAAACAAGTACATATTGCAGCCAACATCCATTCTCGTAATTCGCTGTGCTCGTTATGCAATTAGTAGCGCATGGGAAATACAGACAATGTGGGAAAGTATTACAACGTCAGATCATTCGAATAGATTTGTGATTCCCGCTGTTGATGCATGCAGGTTTTTATGTATATTAGTTGGAAGTAAAAACCTTAAAAACTGCCTGTAGTAAAACGCATTTCAATGTTTTGATGCATATTTATCCGCCGCTGTAAAGCATTTAATGCATACCAGAAAAAAGGGGGGGGGGAGAAAAAACGCAACACACTTTACCTGATTACGGAAAGAGAATTTATTCCCGTGTTCTCATTTTTAAAAGTACAAAGTTGTTGATGTTGATGCTTCTTGTTGTTTTTTTCCATGCTGAACATTCAACGCAGGGTGAAACAAATCCATCGCATGAATAAGTAATGTGAATAAAAAATACGCCCCCCTCTCTTCTCTTACCTTCCGCTGAATTCTGTGCATTGTGATAAACGGTGTAGGGTTTATTTTGTTAGCTTGAGTCGTTTGTTTTGTTTGATCGTTATCCGGAAATGTATGATGGAGCGTTTCAGAAATGGAGAGTTTACGATAAGTTTTTTTTTAGTTCTTTAGCTTTAGTTCTTTAGCTTTAAAAAAAAAAATTCAATGAATTTCTGTAAAACTTGGATGCGCTTCACGCAAATATTTTTAAGGCTATTCTTAGGGTAAAAATACGAAAGTTAAGTCATGCTTAACACATCGATTATAAAACAAATAACTTATTCGCGCCAGACGACCGTGGCCCAGCCTGATACGTTATCGCCCAAATTCCAAATTTCAGGCAAATTTGAGCAGCATAAGAAACTAATTAGTATAAAAAACTACTATAATTAAGTGAAAATACACGTGGTTGCACATATGATTGCTTCTGAAAGGAAAGGGGCCAGTTACTGCCTGCCTATCACAAGAACAGAGCTCCCGCCAACAAGTCTAGTTAGTAGCGGTCTCTATAGCAACTGGACCTGTCCATTTTCAATGGGAGGTTGAGCGTGAAAGTAATTCGCGGAATGAAAGGTAACCTCACACTTCATGTCATTTTCCTTCTCGGTTCTACCCTGTCGAACATGGGGTGAGAATTGTTTCCACGGCAACAGACTAGCAGACTTCTTGGCGAGAGCTTTTCTTATGGTCGACAGACAGTGTTATGATTTCAATTTTAAGTAAAGTGTAATTAATTAATAGCCTACTTAATTTAAAATCCTAACCTTAATTAGTGAATTTTAAATCAAGTAAAATTAAAATTTCTAAACAATTTGTTTATTAAGGTGGTTTTGTTTTGTCACCATATGCCAGTATTCATAAAGGAAGTAAAATAATAATGAAGTGTTTAAAATTTATTAAGGTATATGTTGAATTACTATTGATGACTCATGGCTGACTCATTTTTATTTATTTGTTTACTTATTCTATATTTTGGCGCCAAACATCTAAAAGATCGTTATTCTGGCGATCGTGTTGCCATCTTTGTGTAAGGTACTATACATATTGTTCAAGTAATTAAAATAATTTGTACAACAATTTTCCTTTAAATTTTAAACTCATGAAAATACGTTTTGTGAGAGCTGACATTATTCAGAGGGTTGGTAATAAATTTTAGAGCTGACAATAAGAGTTTCATAAAAATGTTTGTTTTGAAATTGGTAATTTTCCTTAGAAAAAATTAAGTGGTTGTAATTACAGTTAAGTTTTTTTGTTTCTTTCACTATAATTATCTTTTCTGGAATTCTCTAACCTTCTTTCTAATTTTTTTTAATAACATCCAATAACTACGTGCATCGATACCAATACTTCGATTCAATATATCAAAGAAGAAAACAACAACGGCGCAAGGATATGGAGATCGGCACCCAAGCATTTTCAAATTTTTAAATCAAAAATAGAACTTCTACAATAGTTACAACGATAAGAACAACTTTCACATTTTTCATCATAGTAAAAAATTAAGTTTCAATGCCCATCGATAATAAATCTACAAGTTTTCATTAATAATAATTGTATCTTCGACCGAACTCCTTTACGAGCGGAAAGCGCCAACAAAGGAGGTAAAAAGGTGACCTAAGCCGGAGGAAGCGTGGGTTGAGTCATTCTGGTGGTTGGTGTGATCGACTGAAGTCTGAGTCCCACGCGCTGCCTTGCTAAAGAAAAAGAAATGGCGCTGGCGTCCCTGAGGGAGTTCTTGAAGATGACTTCATGAAAAATCTTGATGGGGGCCCCCCTCTCTTCAACTAATGATAAGTTTTATCTTTCTTTCCTTCTTTCTTTCTTTTAATTAATTTTTTTTTATTTTTTGTTGTGCACAAACGTTAGGTAAATTTTTTAAGAAAAAAGGTCAGCTCGGGGAAAGGGAAAATGGAGTGTATTGTAATTATAGTGTTATCATATTTTTTACGATTTTATCTAGTTTAATTGTCTGATGTAAAAGATTTAAAAGTTAATTAAATAAATATAATTGTTTAAGTAAAAATGGCTCCTCTTCATTTATCTCACTTCGTGTAAATTTATTTCAGCAGTTCTCTTTCAGGTTTTAATTTTTCTTTTAGCCTAATGGCATTTGCACGTAACGCCGAGAGCCTGGTTGGTATATTGCGGTCACAACACTTTCAAATTTAAGCATTTATTTTTTCTTAGTATGAACTATGAGGATATTAATTGATTAAAATTTAAATAGTAAATCTTTGAGTCAGGACAAAGTTAAATGAATGATAAAAAGATTGAAGTACAACAACAGTGTCCTGCTCCAGAAAGATATTATATTTTAGTGCTGAACCACTTCTATGTTATACCAGTACGTAAATCAAAAAGATAACATGCAAGCTCCCCTCCTACCAATAAATATGGGCTCCCAAGAAAATAGAAGACCTACTTCTATGCTTTCAGACTTGAAAACTAGTTTGGAATCTAGGACAGTAGTTAAAGAGAAGGGAAAAGCAATTGTACTGCAGTGAAAACTGGGAGTTGTTCCATGGAATATTACGTTGTCAGCAATTCAGAGGGTTAACGTGCTATAAAATCAGCTGATAGCATTCGATAACAATCATTCCTCAGTGCAGCTAGAGCTATACTGAAAATGTTAACACTGCCCATAAAGCATGATGAGAAAATAATCACGATAAATGATTGATTGAAGATTTTTAGTCAGTAACCACACACGACTAATGATACTGTTGACCATAATTACTGACTAAAATGATTCAACAAGCTTCGCCTAATCGTGATTATTTTTTTCTCCGCACTATTTAGAGGAAGTAATGGCGAACACACAAGCCCAAATGATAAGCATATATAACCTTTAATAAGAAAACTCAGAAAGAAAATCTGAAACACTTTCATACTTTAAATATTCACTAAAGTGTGATATGTTAAAAATGTATCATAATATATGCGCCTGCCCTATTTATTTCTTGTTCCATTACGCTAGAGAAAGTGCATCATTATTCATGCGTTGGCCCTATTCGTCTGGCTTGTTTCATGATGTTAGAAATAGTACCATTATCCATGTTACGGCCCTATTCGTATTATTAGTTCCATTATGTTGGAAAGTGCATCATAGTCTATGAGTACCGTATTTGTCTTCCTTTTTTTCTAGATTACTTCTTTAGAATTGAAATCTATATTAAAATCGTCTATTAAAACTGTTTTTCAATCTTCATCAGCTATATTCTAACTGTACTTAACCTCTATTTACACCAATATTAACACCTTTATAGGTACTAATTAATATTTCTATTAACAGTAACAATAGCTCACCAAACAGTAAGATTCTGTAATTTCTCGCAGATTATGGAAGATACCTCCAAGCGGTTTTCAGTTTCGGGGATTTATTTTTCGGTGCCAAACTTAGTATTAAATTGCCCTAATAGCACAGATGGTCACAAAAGAGTCGCTGTGACGTCACAGAGGGTCACAATTGTCACAGGACTGTCACATACTAGTCACATTGTGACTTGTGAGTGATGTGACTCTACTGTGTGGTCACTGTGAAGTTTATATGTGATCAGTCACCAAGTGACGTCGCCGTGAAGTTACCATGTGACTAGTATGTGATCGGTCGCTAAGTGACTCCACTGTGAAGTCACCATGTGACTAGTATGTGATCGGTCGCTCAGTGACTCCACTGTGAAGTCACCATGTGACTAGTATGTGATTGGTTGCTCAGTGACTCCACTGTGACTATTTTGTGACTACTGATTTTTTGGACTTAAAATGACGTCACACTGGCCGCTTTTGCGACTTTGGAAAGACTCATTTTTGCTAATATTTTGTGGCAATTTCTTTCGTGAAACATTAATAAATAAATCCGAAAATAGTAATTCAATAAAATTTCGCAGTTATGTAGTAATGGAATTTAGTTTAATTTATTAATTTTTAAATTATTTCGTTTAAACAAGACAATATTATTTATAAAAAATATTATTCTTAAAAATATTAGAGTTGAGAGTTCTAATTACAATGGTGAAAACTAAGTATCTGTGAGTAAAATTAACAATTTCTTTCATATCCCCATGGCATATATGTTTCGATAGCGTATGTAGGTTTAAATTTCGGATGGGGGGGACTATCCTGTATTTTCAACCTTATTGTTACTAGAGTAAATACAAATGTCTCAAAATTGCTGCTTTTTAAATAATTGTTTTAAGTTTTCAGATCCCCCCCCCCTTTAAATACGTCCCTGGTATGTTTGAAAGTTCCACTAGGGAAAATTTGAGGTAAAACTATGAGCCTAAGTCAAAAATACTTTATTTATTTTATCTAATGCATGTTTTTCCAATTAATTTATTTATTTTTATATGAAATCCCTTTTAGGCAAAATATAGCAAAAATATAAATATTATCCCTCATCCATAATATATATCAAACCACATGTCGCACATTACAAATTTATTTCTCTCTCATAACCGAATAAAAAATTTCAATAAATCATTAGTTTTTTCGGATGAATACCTAAATAAAACAGCACATTATCTCCTGAAAATAATTTATGTGGAAAAAGAACGATTTCCAAGATTTTTAATTTATATTTATTAATTATGGTATTTCTCTCCATTCATAAAATGCTCACAGAAAAATTTTAAATTTCCAAAAGAAGCGATGCCAGAACTAGCTTTTGCAGCAATCAGTTTACTTTTAAAGAATCGCCAGCAAGGTAATTACAGCCTTGAGGTAAGATGCTGGCCTAGTAACCATTGGCTCGAGGGTTCTATTCTGGACCTGAACTTTTTCTTGCCTGAGAGTTTGATGCTTCCATCTGGTGTATATTCTCGGTAACTCTTTTTGCCCCGAATTTTTTCGCTGTCGCAAAACTGTACCAAAGTGACCTCTCTGAACGGTCGCAATGTGAATACACAGCGAGAGGACATAGCGACTCTGGCGTGACTTTGCTGCGGAGTCGCGGTGACAGTTTGTAACTCTATTGTGACAATACTGTGTGGTCGCATTTCAGTCACAGGGGACTGTTGTGCTATTAGGGTGATTAAAATGGCAACTTTGGTGAAATTTGACATTTCACTAGCCTCCTCTCCCTCATCTGTCAACCCTTGAAATGTGATTCGCCGTTTTATCGAATAGGTGAAAATCCGTGCCTGAAATTGATAGCTCTAAAGCGTTAAAAGTCTTGTTGTTTAGAGTTTAGAATTAATTACGTTTTTGGTAAAAGTACACACACAACTTTTAAAAAATGTTTGGCGTAGTACAAAACTTTCATCCCTAGGTGCGTATAGCTGCACCAACAGCACAGGCAAGAAAGTTTTCTTTCTTCTGGAGTTTTTTCTGGAGTTTTTTCTTCTGGAGTTTTCTGGAGTTTCCTGTGTATATAGAGGAACTAGTGATGTTCATGAATGAATGGAACTATTCGAATAAATCGATTATTAATTGCATTCGAGGAAAACGATTTTGAAAAATCCATTCGAGCTCTCAGTACATAGCATTTGAATATCACATACAATCGAAATCTCGAATACTTTTCGAATAGTGAAATCGTGATTAACCGCGAGTATTATTCGAATGGATAAATCGCGATTAATTGCGAATACTATTCGAATATTTTAATTGTAACATCGCGATTACTATTCGAATAGTGAAACCGCAAATACTATTCGAATAGTGAAGTGAATATTCACTATTCGATTAATCGATTGATTATATTCAAATAGAAGTAATCGATTATGAAAACCATTCGAATAGCACATTATTAGATGATACTCTTTGCATCCCAGAAACCGTGGACCATTCGTACCACCTGAAACGATCGCATATTTTTGTGTTATATTTTACCTAGATCTTGACAATTCTAGTATTTTAACTTTGTTTTAAAAAATGTTTAAATTCATAACATTCATAACATGAAAACTGTTAACAAATAATTATTAATATAAGAAGACAGGAACAAAATTATCGCGATAAGAGATTTTTTTCCCTCCGAATATGTCTTTTCACATCAATGAAAAAATTTCACTTTTCCATTGTCATTAAAACTGTAATTAACGAGGTGTATTACCTTTTGATAAAAGTCTTTTACTTCGTTTTCTTTATTTTTATTTTATTCATCTACATATTCATTTTTTTTTTCTTAACTTGAAGGGAAATTTCTTTTCAAACAGTAATTGAGATTATTCTCAAAAGAGTACTTATAAAAGCTTGAAACAAAGAAACTTCAATATTTATTTTTGTTTCTGATTTCAGTTACAATAATTTGAGTAAATAATTAACTTTCTTTTACCTCCAAAATTATTCTAAAATCCAAATTCTTGAATTCAGATACATACATTTACGTTTATTTTTTTATTATTAATTATATTTATTTATTTTATTATTTTTACATTTTACTCTTTTTTTTTAGTCTGATGTTAACATTGAACAAATGAATAATTTAAATGCTGAAAGATGTTTGTTTTTATATCCTTTATTGTGATGTAAAATATTTCGGAGACGTTACATGTTTACTGTCATCAATCCCACTTTTTAATTCTATTCAAATTGTTGATGTAATGTGTACTTAACATCACGAGCGAAGCATTTTAAAGTAAAATTTACGTTACGCTTTTATGAAGTAAACACACTCGTTTGTTGTACGTTAAAATCAGCAAAGCGTTTCGTAACCGTTGCGTCTGTACAAGATATTCAAGGGACTTCGTTATTGTACAAAAACAACTTTACGGGTTCAAGCACATAACCGAAATTAGTAGCGCCGCCGATCTTTGAATTTCTCTGTCTTATTTTTCGCGTTATTTTTAACCCTTTAACGCGCAGTGGTCCCGCTCTGGGAACACCAAACTCGGACGTTTTGACTATTGCCAGTCACGAAGAATATATTTTATTTCTATAAAAAATAGTTGCGGGTGACATAGCTCCACGAGAATCCTTTACTTTTTAGTACGTCATTTCCGTAAAAAAATTGTCACGATTATTTTTGACATCACTGACCTCTGCTGAAAATGGCAGAATGCGAGAACAGCTCGATAGATTGCCCAATGCTGAAAAAAGGACAGCCATTGCCATCGCTCGACTTAACTACCAGCAAGATGGCGGACGATCGAAACGTTCATCGCGTGCCACAGATCTAGAGACTCTTTTTTGACGCAGCTGGCTGTGCGCGGGCACAGCCAGCTGTTTCTAGCGGAAATTATTGCTTGGGATTTATTAATATTATCAAACACTTTCATTATTCTACAGTACATTCTTGATAATCTAACATATATGGGATCAGACAACCGCTGGATTATCGAAATCTCTTGCTTTTGACAAAAACTCAGTCATGTGCTTTCATTTGGTCGACATCGTATTGCACTAGATAAATACACCACAAAATAAGCTAGGTAAAGTAGAAAACAATGACGGGAGAGAGGGAAGCACGAGAGTGGGCATGCTTATTTACATCTGCGGTGGTCGGCCGATCGGAAGACAGTTTGACATGTGTTTCCCAAGAGCGCCGGATTATTGAAGATGCCGGACATCAAGCGGATCATCGAGAGTGTGCTGTGTATTGAAAATTTGAAGTATAGAGGAAATAACATGCTTAATAAATTGTTTATTATAAATTTATAAAATTTAAAAATATACATTTTTAATAAGATATAAGCGTTTATTGTTTTAAAAAAGCAATTTAAATAAACTGTAAGTCTTGTGTCATGATTCTGAAATTTAATGAAATGCAAATTTTCTGTTCACAAATGGAAACATTCTGCAAAATTATAACATCAGACATTGGTGGAAAACACTTTAAATGATTTGTTTTTGAATACGAGTCCATAAAATAACAAATTTTTTAAAATTATTGATTTTAAAATCTCACACGAACTTTATTTAGGCAGCGTCTAATATTACCCTAATCATTTTATGGTACTTGCTGGTTATAGCGGTCACCGAAATTCATCGCCAAACAAACTAATCGACAAGATAGTGATAATATAATCTCGAGAAATTATTTTAATTACTTAATTATTAAAATTACTATTAGGGAACATGTAGGTGGCATTGTTAGAATTAATTCTTTTATCAGCACTTCACGAGCTTGGCGAAATCATTGCTGTGATTTTCGCGTAATCTTAACGTCACCAAGTAAACAAATACCCATTTATTCTTTCACTAGCTGCTACCCGCGACTTCGTCCGCTTCGGCTTTAGAGTTAGGTCCCAAAAGAAATGAAGCATGTGTTTGCGACAAAAGAAACTGCATTTAAATATTATTTGCTTTTTACTTATTTTATATGAAGTATAATGCGTGGTAGTATACTTCATTTAAAATAAGAGAGTAAGCAGAGTTACTAAATTTAGATTTTTTTTCAGGCATTTGGCGAGTACATTTACGACAGTATTTGCTAACTGTTTTTGTTGTTCTTGTGAAAGAAATATTTATGCTTTAGCATGAATTTTAGCCTACGTTAATCAGGAATAGTGCAGCTTTTTCTTAGCGAAAAAGTTTTAGAATCGGTTCTATAGTTACAGAGATACCCAGAGAGCGTAATGTATTAGAATTATTTTGAGTGATCCTGTAAAGGAACTATTTGCACTACATGTATGAATTTTAGCCTATAATACTCAAGAATAGTGTAGCTTACTAACGGTGAAAAAAGTTTTGGAATCGGTTCAATACTTACAGAGATACACATAGAGTGTAATGTAATTCTTATGAGTATCCCTGTAAAAGAACTATTTGTGATATATGCATAAAAGGTAGCCTATAACACTCAGGGTCCCACCAGTGTCTAAGAAGTTCTACTCTCAAAACTGGAAGGCTGGAAGTGCCAGGTTAAACCCTCTTCGAGCCTGTCGACCTAGCCGCTCGCTGCTTTTCGCGGTTTTCTCCAAAACCTCGCGTAAATACGGGCTAGGATCCCTTAGAAAGTTCCCCACAGACGAATAACCCATATAGGCCTATAGGACCCTAGTGCAGTCAATCGGTCTTAATTCACAAACAAACAAACAATAATACTCAGGAATAGTGTAACTAAGTTTTAGAATCGGTTTAGTAGCTATAAAATTTCAATAGAGCGCAATACATTAGAATTATTTTGAATGTTTTTGTACAAGAATTATTTATGCTATATGCTTGAAAGGTTGCCTGTATGTTAATCCAGGGCATAAGCTATCTTCATTACGAATTTTTCCAAATCCGTTCAGCAATTTGTGTGTGATTCAGTCAAAAACATCTAAACACACAAACGTACACATTTTTTAATGACTATGTCATTTTATCTCTCAATACCCTTATTGAAAAATGTGTCCCAAAAATGCGACATAAAAAAGCGATATAATTTTACATGTATTTAAATACTATTAGTTCACAACAGGTTTAATATCGAGATTAAAGCAATCTTTAGTCTCGATATTGTTACACTATTTCGTAAGCTGTAGAATATGCTCCACATGTATTTTTTACATATATTCAAATATTATTAGTTCACAACAGCTTTAATCTATTGTTACAATATTTCGTAAGCTGTAGAATATGCACAACATGTATTTTTCTATAAATAGGTTACACTCATAAAAATTTCAACATAGGGTTACCAGGCGAAATACGCGAAAGATGAGCGATAAATTGCCAAGTTAATTAATATAGTTTTAATATGGCAATAATAAAACTAAAAAATTAAAGGGGTTCAGGGGGATCTCCCCCTGACGAGGCTCGAACAGCCGAGTTTTTATATTATTGGTAGGATTTGGAAATTTATGAAGTTTAAGAAGCACATTTGGACTTTTCTTTCTAATGCTTTTTAATTTGGCGTAAAATCAACATAATTTCCATACCATTTCATGTTTTTCAAATGCATGTTTATTTGAAAATAGAATTTCAGCTTTATTTCAAAAGCATAAATCATTTTGTGCGGGCGATAAAACGGTTTTTAATTAATAATTAGAAAAGTATTTAAAATTTCAACATTCTGAGCCTCAGGTGCACGTCATGAGCTTCTATGCTCAAATTTTCAAAGCTCTGCTTTCTGTAGATTTGTCTGGAGAACATTTTTATTATTATTGATAGATACATTTGGCATAAAACTGGCATAATTTCCGTGGAATTTAATGTTTTTCAGATGCACGCACGTGCTTCTTTATTGAAGCAATAGCATTCTTGTTAGCTCAAAACATGAATCATTTGATTGATACGGGTGAAACTCGCCAAGCATGGCTACGAAAAAACGTTTTTTAATTAATAATTAAAAATCTAAAATTCTAAGTAGCCTATAACCAACTCCAGGGTCCCATCTATATCTAAACCGAAATGCATCCTAATCGATTCAGCGGTTTAGGCGTGAAAGCGTCATAAACAAACAAACAAACAAACAAACAAACAAACTCACTTTCGCATTTATAATATTAGTTAGGATGCACAAATCCCAGAACATTTGAACAGAAAAGCATTAGTGTCTAGTACCTAAAATATTAAAAATAAAAAAATTAAGTCAGCTACAAATCTTTAAACACAGCACTTAATAGTTGAATAAAATTGTTTGTATACTGAACTTTTCTGTCTAGTTTTTATTTCCATTACAAAAAGAGGGTATAAGAAGATAAGTTTTTTCCCTCTCTCTCTTGGGTTCTTTCTCATACGACTTTAAACGCACTGAACATATCGAAAATCATTTTTTCCATCACATTAGAATGTCTTATTTTTTGAAAAAGGAGGTTTTAAAACCTACAGCAGACCTCTTGATGCATTTTTAAACCTATAAGCGATGTTTACTTGTACTTAAATCTCTTTTATGTGTATATATATAGATATATCTGTCCCAGAACGTATTATTCGAAAACGGCAATATATCGACAACTACTGTGGGCGTTACTCTTACTTTTCCGATAGAAATAGTTTCTAAGAACGGCAACAGCACATTCGAAACTTTCGTACACTGTCTGTACCCAGTCAGAGACTGAAAACGACAAAATACTTTCGGGTAGTATAGTAAGATTTAAAAAAAAAAAAACCTGCAAATGCATATAGCCAGAGAGAAAAGCGAAGGAAATTTATCACAATGGGGATGATTTATTTCAGATAATGCAGTGAAACGTCTTGAGAGCAACTACCCTCCCTTAGCAAAAAATCGGTCGCTAAGAGAGGTGGTCGCTCAGAGAAATATAAATATTTAATAGCCGAAAAAACGCTTAAAAAAATTGCTTTGTTCTTGTTAATGAAATTGCATACTAATACACATAAGAAATTAAAGTAATAAAAATAGTTTTTAAAGTTAAAATTTTTTATAAATATTTAAAAAATTCGGACTTACTCTTTTCTCCGACAGTACTTCCCTCTCTATTTTAAATATGACAAAAGAACATTTTTCCTATATTCTTTAGGATATCCGAATTTGCCATAGTAAAATATCACTACATTGAAGTCTCCTGGGCTGCCAGTGTTAAGTTCGGCATGTTCAATCACGTCATCAAATGGACTTTCCTTAACAGACTCTTAAATTAGTGCCTTAAGACCTAAAAATGCAAACATCAACACCTCACAGCAAAAACATAATAAAATCGTCACAGATATCCCACTCTTCTACCGTGTTATACGAGCCTCTTTTAGCATGTTATACAAACAGAGTTTTTCCACAGTGTCATACGAATCCGTCTTTTACAAACCTGTGTGATAGAGGGTCTACTGTACTGACACCTGCATTCGATTTACGGTACTGCGACTGGTTTCTAATGTGATTTTTTAATTCCCTTTGATTCCGGAAAAACGCATGGAAATTTCCGGGTAGCTTACTGGGATAGGTCGCTTAAAGAGTCGGTTGTGTGGTCTCTTCTATAGGAATTTTTAACATTAAGTTGATAGGGTAAAAAATTGATGCCTTAAAAAATTAATCGTTGGAGGAGGGCGTAACTTAATAGAGGTAGTCGCTCATAGAAGTTTCACTGTATTTTTAAAAAAAATTTCTTCCACCAGTTGTTTTAAAATACACTTCAAATTCTGTGCAGATATCTTTAGGCATTTAGGTGACTCAACTTTTATATCGGTAGAAAAAAAAAAAAATAGGATGTAAGGGAAGGTGGCCCAAAATGATCCTAGCGGGCAAAATGATACACCTATATTTTCTTCCACACAGACAGTGCTACCTACTAGTTAACACATAAACTAGTTGTGCCAAGCCAAAAAGAAGCAATGGCGATGCATAAGTGATCGGTGAATTACGTGTCTGAGTAGAATTTTTCAAACAAAATGGGTTTTATCATATCTCTTATAGGATAAGCACTAACTTTCCTATTTATTTAGAAATACAGTCTTTAATGCGCAGAAATATGACTTGGTTTAATGAATAGACTATATTTTTAAATGTGAATGACACTTGTTTAGTTTGTTATGTTCTTCGGCGGGTTCCAGTAATATGGCCTAAAGTGGACACCATACTGCAGAGTAAAATGATCCATTATCTGAAGAAACTCCAGTACCGGATCCTAGTCTTCATGGCAGCCCTTCAGTTGTTCTCAAAATGTGTGACTCCCCATTACATTATTTAATTTATTTCTGCATTTATTGTAAGCTATAATTTTTTAATTAGTTTTGAAATATTCTATTTTATTGTTCGTGAAATTTTTATTTTACGAACTTTTTATTGTTCGTGAAATTTTTATTTTTATTGTTCGTGATGTTTTCATTTTAAATTTTTTATAAAATAAATTATGCATACTATATGGTTGTAAAATTTATTTTATTTCATTATGAACGCTAATTATTTTTTATATCTTTTATTTTGCCGATAAAATACAATTTACAAGGATCATTTTGCCCTTGGGTACGAGTAAAATGATCCTTTTGACCCGTTTTTAAAATTGTATTTTTTTTCATAACTTAGTGTGGGTTTAAAATATTATTAAAATATAATTATGATGCAAAATATAGTGTAAAATATTGTGGCAAAGGGCGAAAATTTTATTTACCATTTATGGTATTTTATGCAAGTTTTCCTCATGGGTAAACTCCCCTATGCAAGTTAAGGGGATCATTTTGTGCCACCCTCTCTTAATGCACGTTTTTTTGAATTCCATCGTAAAATATTTGTATATAGGTACATTTTGTTGAGGGTATAGGTATGAGGGTATTTCATGCAGTACTATGTAAGTTAATGTAACCATTGTGATACAACATGACTTTTCAACCGTGTACACTGTATTAAATGTCTGTAATTTTACAACACACTGCGCTGTATCTAATTTACAACACGTGCAGTATAAAGAAATTCAAGCACACCATGCTTGATTTTTTAAATTCAGGGTGGCACTTCTGGCGATCATGTGACATTCATAGCGAATCAGAATACCGTGTGCCATTATCAGTGAACTAAACTAGGATTCCAGTATATTTGATCTTGGGCGCGTGGTCATGGTTTGATGTTCTGTTAAATCTGAAGACAGGCGTTTAGCAATTTTATCGTCGTTTGTTGGTAAAATAGATGTTTGGAATTGAAAATGTTTCGTGTTATGAAACGAAAGGAATGAAATATGAAGAAAATAAAAGAAATGTGTGTTTTTGTAAGAAATATGGTGTACGTTATAAGCCGGTGGATATTAGGAACAGGAGAGCATTAGTGACATTTCTGGGCAGTTAATTACAAAAAAATTAAAGGTAAGTGCTTTTTTAAATGAATCTTTACGATGTTCAATGTTTTTAATGTGAATTTTAAATTGATATTTTTGTTTTCGTTTAATGCTATTACGTGCTATTCTAATCATACTGACTTTATATCCACCGATGTTTTTTGGAATTGAAAAGGGGCCAGTGTTTGCCCAGTTTACATTAGCTGTACAACTAGGCTGCTTAATCCACTGTAGTGTTTTTAGGTTAAAACGGTCCACTGTTTGTTCATTTTAAATTACCTGTTGCTGAATTTTCAGACGCTTTTTAGGTTTAATATGGACCGGCAGGGCCCGATTAGGGTACTTCGGGGCCCTAGGCACAGCATTATTTTGCCCCCCCCCCTTTATGAAATTTTTAGTATGTACAAAATTTATGCAAATTGAAGAATTATTATGAATTCAAATCCAAATTCTTAAGGGACTGTATATACTTTAAATTTTTTTCTGTAATTAAAATACTTTTTGTAATTACATGTAAGCAATAAAGTGCCTTATTTCCAACAATATGATGGAATATTTCAAGTTATACATCCTGATTTGGCAGCATTTTCATTGTTAAATAACATAACAAACGTACGCATAATCAAAAGTAAGAATTGTGAGATCATTTTTATAGCGCCTTAAGACACCATAGTTGCTGTAGACCCTAAACTTATTTTGTTAGCAATTTTTTTTTCTAAATTTGTAAAAAATATCTTGCTGTTTGGTTTTGGGGGCCCCATAAAAAATCTGGGGCCCTAGGCACGGGCCTACTGTGCCTAGGCCATAATCAGGCCCTGTGGACCGGTGTATTTTGTCGTTTTGATGTGCTTCTGTTAATGGAATTTATGTGCAATTTTAATGCGTTAAAATTCTTTATTTTACAGATCGTGCAAACTGGTTGGCGACAGTAGCTGGGGCTTAGCAACTGACAAGCTCCAGCGACTGTCACCGTGTTTACATGGGGCTCGCACCGTCTTGGTCGATTTTATTATTTATAGTATTGAATTTTAACATTACAACAGAGCCTGACTTATAATATTTTGTGCCCTATAAATCTCTAAATTAAATTTATTGGCCTATTTCTGCATGTGTGCCCAGGGCATATGCCCCAAATGCCCGTGCATTAATCAGGGCCTAAAAATTTTAATTGAAATAATTTAAACTTAAAAAATGTTCTTCAGCAAAGAATAATATTCACATTGATTGATTTAAATAATTCCTGTGTCAGAAAAATCCATTTTAAATGTTTCAGAAGTGACATCAGATTTAAAAAAAAGGAAAAAAGAAAAAAAAAGAGAAGGAAATAAATTTATATAGTATTTATGTATATGCACACAAGGTAAGTGAATGAAACTGTATAATTTAAAAAAGTCACTATAAAGAAAGAAAAAGGGAGGCAGTTTTGACCATCACCGTTGTCAATCTAGAGAGTGGAAAATAAGTTATGGAATACTGGGTTGAGTGAACAATGCGTGTGTGCCTTAAAAGCGAACTAAAGGAAAGGCAGTCTTGTGCTTTCAGTGTTATAAATATAATTTGTGACTGTACCTAAAAACAAAGAATATTTTAAAGTAACCTCCCAAATACTTTTCAAGCATTAAAAGAAAGGATTCAGCATGTTGTGTCCACAATAACGCTAAAAATGCTGTGCACTTTATAGGCAGCTTTGCAATGAGACTTCAAGAATGTGTGTGGGAAAATAGAGGACTTTTTGGAAATTATTTTCCAAAAATAAACGATTCTGCACCTACACAATATCTTCATTCATGTAGATTACGCTGCTTCATCACTAAATTTTACAAAAGATGATTTTTAGAATGTTATTAGTTTTAAGAAATTATTTCATCCCATTGGCTCACCTTGTATTTATAGTGGAACATCAAAAATCCACCAAATATTACACATGTATTTTCGCAGTTTAATGCCTTTATGTTGAGGAATCTCAACATAGCACATATTTTATGCATTCTTTTAAAAAAGAAACCAGCATAACACCTGATTTTTGCATGACGTTATATATTGTTATTTTGTATTTAATAATGATAAAATTTTCACAGTTTAACATTTTTAAATATTTTATTTGGATAAAGATTTTCAAAAATATCGATAAGTGTTTATATTAACAAATTTCAGCTAACCCATTTATGCCTAGTGTCCCTTTTTTGGGGTGGCATTTTCGCTATCAGTCAAAAACGTTATTAATTTTCCCGAGCCTTTATTCACGAGTCTTGAACCTCAATTTCACAAAATATTTTAACATGACCTATTAGGATGTTGACATTTTAATTATTATGCATAATGATTTTAAAAGAAATCATCCCTTGTTCAAGAAGTATACATCAGAAATTTATCTATTATTGCTGGTATTAGCAAAAGTCGAAGAAAGTCGCAAAAATATCTGGGCACAAATGGGTTAATGAAATCAGTTGAAATATTGAAATAGTAGCCAAAAAAGAAAAGAATAGCACATTTTTGGGGATTTATTTATTTGCTGATGACGTGTTTTTGTTTTATCCTAGGCATCTGAAAAATATTTCTTCATTAAGGAAAGTTTGATCAAAGAGAAGACTGAATAAGTTATGTTGTATGTGGTTTAAACTATTAAGATGAAATATAAAAACTTATGTAGCTTTATATACTGTATATGGAAAGTCAATAAAATTTCTAATGTTTTAAATTTCAGTTGTTATTTAATGCTTTTTTTCAGTTTATTTAAAAGCTAACATTTTATTAAATCAAAAATAATTAAGAACTTTGTAAAATAATACAAATAAAAGGGTATTTATCCAGGACAATCCCTTTGGTTGGTACAAAAAAGTGTACTTTTCTACAGTATCAAGAAAGTCAACCCCAGTCAGAAAGAATAGCCTTTTTCTTGTGCAGATGACTGACTTTTTGTAACTGAAGAAGAGTGGACTTTTTGTATTACTCAAAATAATAGACCTCAATTTGTATCTTTTATGAGTTATTTTACAAAGTTTTTAATTAGTTTTACCTTTTCACCACCAGATTTTTGTTGAGTGCTTTTGTTATTTTATTAAATTACTTTACTTGTGATTGTTTTGAATATATTAATTTATATTTAATAAAAAAAATCTTATCGTAAGCAATTTTAATAAATATGACTTTTAATTTGAAACTACCAAAAATTATTCTAGATAAATAATTTCAATGCAATTTTTAAATTTACTAATTTATATAATGATAAGTTTTATTCATCTATTAAACTATAAATTAAAAGCATTATACTGACTTTTTCAAAGAACAGCATGAAATTTTGTCCTGCCATATCTTTATTTATATCTTTACTTTAGAACTTAAAGGCCTGTATTTGTTCCAAGAAAGTAAAATAAAAAATAAATAGCACATTAAATCATTGTATATTACCATTATGCTTAATTTACCTTTTCAACAAGTATTCTTTAAATATCTGGATTTGTGGAAGAAGATATTAATAAGAGAAAGCATGTATAAATGTAGCTGAGTGACATAGTAAAAAAACAAAACACTGAAGCAACTTAACTCTAGAAATACAACGGGCCTGCCTTTTACGGGTATGTATAAAACAACTCCATACAAACCAAGTTTTGAAAAAATCTGTTTGCATGATCTTAACTTATAACTTGGCCCTGTGAATAAGAGGAACCTTAGTCCTTTACAAGTCAAGAATTATTAATCCCCCCCCCTTCAAGCTTGGATGTAAGTTTGCTTACTTAGTTTTTAAAATAAATTAATTTCAAAGCTATGTTCACGAGACTTTAATTTTACGTTTTTGTTAAAAATATTGCCATGTTTAATTATCAAGCTATTACACACTCACAAAAGTTCTTTTTTAAAGTTATAGTCTCCTACAGCTATGCATCACTATAACATTAACATATTAGACATAGAGGTGACTGTGAGTTTGCAATTTATTTTAATAGCAAATGATCTCAGCTTCAAGAATGAAAATCTCATTCCGAAATTTTCCACTGCCACTTGCAATGCTTTGGTTAAATTCACATTTTGTAATTTGACATTAGTGCTGTTTCGAAAAGTTTCAACAACAAAAATATTTATCGCAGATCTTTCTGTTTTTTTAAAGGAGCAAGATTTTTCTACATATTTTAAATGGTTGTGCAAAATTTCTAACTATTTCAGAGTTAGAGAAAAAAGTTTTCATTTAAAAACAGTGTAAGTTTAGTACTGTGACAATCGGGGTAAATTTGTTTGAAAATTAACTGTAAATGTGTAGGATAAAAGAAAATTATTTAAAAACCGTGTAAACATGAAACCGTATAAATTGAGTACCGGGCATACCGAAGAATAGCCATAAATTTGTTTGAAATGTAATTGTAAATTGTAGTATCCAATAAATAAAATTTAAAATAAAAACCCTCTAAAATAAGTTTTCATTTAAAAACAGTGTAAATTGAATACCGTGCTAATCGAGGGATAAGTGTAAATTTGTTTAAAAATTAATTGTAAATGTGTAGGATTTAACAAAACTGAAAAAAAAATTCATTCCAAAATCCGTATAAACACGAAACCGTGTAAATTGAGTACTGTGCATATGAAAGGTAATGTTAAATTGTATAGGACCCAATGTATAGCTGTAAATTTGTTTGAAATGTAATGTTAAATTGTATAGGACCCAATAAATAAAATTTAAAAAAACCTCTAAAATAAGTTCTCATTTAAAAACAGTGTAAACTGAGTACCGTGCAAATCGAGGGATGGGAGTAAATTTGTTTCAAAATTAATTGTAAACCATAGGATAAGGGAAAAAAAAAACATTTAAAAAATCATTTTGAAACTTTATAAAAGCGAAACCGTGAAAACTGAGTACCGTGCATATTGAAGGATAGTTCTGTAAATTTCTTTGATATGTAATTGTAAATTGTAGAATCCAATAAATAAAATTTAAAAAACCTGTAAAATAAGTTTTAATTTAAAAACAGTGTAAATTGAGTACCGTGCAAATCGAGGGATATGTGTGAATTTGTCTGAAAATTAATTGTAAATGTGTAGGATTAAAAAAAGAAAAAACATGTAAAACCGTGTAAACGCGAAACCATGTAAATTGAGTAAAGTGAATATGGAAGATAGCTGTAAATTTGATTGAAATGTAATTGTAAATTGTAGGATCCCACAAATAATATTAAAAAAACTAAAGTTTTAATTTGAAAACTGCGTAAATTGAGTACCGAGCAAATACAGGGATAGCTGTAAATTTGTTTGAAAAGTAATTGTAAATATGTCTGATGTACACACACAATAAAATAAAATAAAACGTTTTCATTTAAAAAAAGTGTAAATTGAGTGCCGTGCAAATCGAGGGACAGGTATAAATTTTTGCTCGAAACGTAATTATAAATGCATGTGTGTAGAAAAATTGCATCAGGCTAAAACTTACACAGAAGTGCAGTACAATTCCATGAAAGTACTTGAAAATTAAAGAACTGTAAAAACGCGTTACAGTGCTTGAAAATTCAAGTGCTGTAAAAATACACAACAGTGCTTGAAAAATCAGGCGCTGTAATTTTATAGCATGGTGTTGTAAATTTACATAAGTGCTCGAAAAATGAGGTGCTTTAAATTTACAACACAGTGTTGTAAATTCACATAGATGCTTGAAAAATGAAGTGTTGTAATTTTACAACACAGTGTTGTGAATTTACATAGGTACTTGAAAATGATGTGCTGTAATTTTACAACACGGTGCTGTAAATTTACAGCACATGTGCTGTTGTGCCACCGTGCCATCGTGCCAACTATTTACAACACGGTGTTGTAAATTTACAACACAGTGCTTGAAAATTCAAGGTGCTTGAAATTTACAGCACATGTGTTGGCGTTATGATTACCAGCACACTGTGCTGTAATTTAGCATGGTTTTTTCTTATAGTGTATAACCGTGAGGTTTCACTTCTAGAGTGAACAGTACTCTACATCGATTGAAAAAAAATATCGATTTTAGCTCAATCACCGATTGAGTGGTAAAAAATAATTTTTTCGTGAGGGAAAAAAAGAGGTGGATACTTCTATTGGGAATTTCCTAAGACTGAACTCAAGTGTAAAGGAATACAGTGGCGTTGTTAGGAGGGGGTTCCGAACCCCTTCTATATTCTAACCTTAGGTGAAATCGAATGTCTTATGACCCTATTTATCAAAATTTTTGCACGGGGATAAATCGAAACGCACGTGTTAAATTTATCTTTAAGATACCATGTTTCATCTTACACGTGAATTTAATACGTTGAAAGCAAACTTGTGAAAGTTCGAGACGCAGACGAACAAAACCGTAAAGATGAATAAAAGTTTTAAATTAAACAAGAAATGTTAATTGTGGAAAGGGAATCAATTATAAAACACTCTTCAGCTTTTTCCTTTTGGGGGAATTATCGATAATTGGCATTGTATCTGCGCTAAATACGCATTAGAACCGTTTAAAAAGTCCTCTGATCAAGGCACACCCTCCCGTAGACAGATGTACCTCGTTTAGGCTTGCCATAACACAAAATACAAACACAAATAACTTTCTCCATACTTAACATGATGAAATTTTGACCTAAACACACATATTCGTATACTTTATTTTAACGTATGCGAGATCATGAAATTATCTTAAATGGAAGTGAAGAGTTCTAAATTTTTTTATTTTCTACTTCACCCTTTTCAACGTGCCTCAAGCATTTTCTGAAAGAAATCGACCGTTCTCTGTGGAACAGAACAGATGTTTGAAGGAATGTAGGAGGAATTAAATTCGCGTTACCTCTATTTTACTCCCATACCTTAATCGTAGTGGAGAGTTTTTTGTTTGACTTTCCGTCTTTCTGAACCAAATGGTACATGAGAGTAATTCCATCAAAGCTGTAGTAGGTTACAAGCAAACTTGATAAGGAGTCGAAGTAATGTACTACATCAGAGTGCAAAAATTCCGTTTGTTTTCTGGAAACCCTTCATTACATCTTTTAATAGAATATAAGCCTGATAATATTCTAAAGCGGCTTGCATTGTCAGAGTAATGTATTTTGTCGTTGGCAAAATTTTGTTATTGGTATTAATAAAAATATACAGTGCTTCTGGACAAAAAAAAAAATAGTTATAGAAAACTATTTCTCAGGCTTGTTTGTCTGTTTTTAACACACATCTGCCGATTAATTTTTAAAACATTTTTTTCAAATTTTGGAATATTTAAATGTTTTAGAAAGTTGATTATTGAAAGTGCTTCAACAGCATTCGTCGATAAGATCTCCTTTCTCATGATGACTATAGTATGTAAATGCTTAACCCTTTAACGCGCAGTGTTTCCGCTCTGGGACTACCAAACTGTGACGTTTTGACTGTTGCCAGTCACGAAAAATAGATTTCATTTCTATAAAATAGTTGCGGGTGACATAGGTTCACGAGAATCCTTTACTATTTAGCACGTCATTTCCCGTAACAAAAATGGTCACGATTCTTTTTAACAGCACTGATATCTGCTGAAAATGGAAGAATGCGAGAACGTGCTGGATAGATGGCCCAATGCTGAAAAAAGGGCAGCCGTTGCCGGGCACAGCCAGCTGTCGTCTAAAAAAGGGTCTCTAGATCTGTGGCACGCGACGAACGTTTAGATCGTCCGCCATCTTGCTGGTAGTTAAGTTGAGCGATGGCAACGGCTTCCCTTTTTTCAGCATTGGGAAAGGGTTGCGCCTCAAAGGGTTAACTTAACCATGGAGAAAGAAATTGTCCCCATGGCACTCTTATACGGAGTAAAGAGTGCAAGAATACCTATATCCTATCCGCGTTGAATAACTAGGTTGTTTTTTAAATGCAAAATCTTTCATCACTCCATAATACAGTAAACTTTCAACTTCCCACGCCTTCGAAAGTTCTTTAACAACATTTTCACGTTTGTGCTTCCTTTTCCTAGGTGTTTTACTGATATTGATTTAGAGTATATGCTTTTAGTTCAGTATATCAATAAAACAAGGAAGCAATACCAATAAAAACACTTTTGTTTTCCTGAATAACATATTTTACAATATTGTATACAAAAGTTTTTTTTAACCCTTTGAGGCGCAATGCTGAAAAAAGGGCAGCCGTTGCCATCGCTCGACTTAACTACCAGCTAGATGGCGGACGATCGAAACGTTCATCGCTTGCCACAGATCTAGAGACCCTTTTTTGACGACAGCTGGCTATGCCAGCGCACAGCCAGCTGCAAAAATTTCAATTTTAAACTATACTTAAAACACTCGGGGCACTTCAATATGTAGGTGGATTTCAACAAAAAATTACATGTAAACTAAAACACCCAAAAGGAAACTTTAACCACCCTAGGCCAAAATTAATTTCGAAAAAAAAAAAATTCCTACAATTTTCGATCCACCCTAATGATATGTATATTTGAGTATCCATATATTGTTGAAATTTTCAAAAAAATAAAATAATAAAAAGACAAGATAAAAGCATTTTTCGCCCAATATCTCAAAAGACAGCTGAAATTCCCATCATTGTGCTCAGGTTCTAGAGCGACTCGTCCGAAATCTTCATGAACACGTAGTTGTATTCGTTGCCCTCCACACAATATCAAGGTTTCTGTCATTGAGATTAGTTTTTTCTATTGCTCAGAGCATCTTTTCTTCCATTCTCAAGCTGAGGAATCCGCCTTCTGGTCAACAATGTCAGGAATATTCTTGGCCCTTAAAACGGCGCGTGATAATGTATTAATCATAGGATCTGAAAATTTCCAAAGAATCTTTTAGATTTTAACAAGGCTTTGTCGCAAGCCCATCAAGAGATTGATGGCTATCTACCGGCAACGAAATGATTTGGAGGAAACAAAACGCAATGTTTGCAATAAGCGCCATTTTCAGTTTTTGAATAAGCTAGCCAAAAAAGTTTTCGGAGTCATGATATCTGAAATCGTCGCTTTTTACATCCAAGTTTTTGTTTAGGAAAAGTGCAATTTGCAGAAGGAATCGAAGTATTTCATGATTCTCAGAGTCGGAGCGGAATTTCGGTGTGAGAGTAGCAAGGAGTGAAATATCATTGCAAAACCTCCCAGAAATTTTTGTTTTGTAGGTATCGCGCACTCCAAATGTCGCTGTTTCAACAAGAGACTTACATTCGCTTCACTTTCATTGTCTTTCAATATCGAACAGGCAGGTGGTGTCGCAAATACTGATAAATCTCTAATCCGACTTACTAATGTAGACGCAGTATTCTCATTTTGTTCTGTTTTAGATGAACTTACAAAGATTTTCAGAGTTTTAATTGTTTTATTTTTCAAATAATTACGTATGTATTATAATTATTACTGCTATATATTTAACCAAAAGTGGGAAATACATAAATAAACTTCACATATTTAACAGATCCGGCAATGCAACTGTTGTTCATCAACTTTTATCGCTACTGATACTGATCTTACCTAACGTCGGCTAAACTGAAGAAAAGAACAACGTAGAATTGATTTTGTGTGATTATGACAACGAATAAGTATTACCCATTTTAACCCTTTCACGCGCGGTGGTTGAGCCGTGAAGCCACTTAATTTCAGCTCTTTCATTGCTGTTCCCAAAAAATATGGTTAAATGTGCCCAGAGCTGACAAAGTGCAGCCGTTGCTACAGATCCATGTAACTACCAACGACAAGGCAGTCGATCGAATCTCTTTGCGCAGTCAGTTGTGTCAGATTTTTTTTTCTCCGTGGCGCCAGATTGGCAATTCTATCGACCGCCAAGTTGTTGATAGTTAACCCTTTGAGGCGCAACCCTTTCCCAATGCTGAAAAAAAGGAAGCCGTTGCCATCGCTCGACTTAACTGACAGCAAGATGGCGAACGATCGAAACGTTCAACGCGTGCCACAGATCTAGAGACCCTTTTTTGACGCAGCTGGCTGTGCGGCACAGCCAGCTGTCGTCAAAAAAGGGTCTCTAGATCTGTGGCACGCGATGAACGTTTCGATCGTCCGCCATCTTGCTGGTAGTTAACTCGAGCGATAGCAACGGCTGCCCTTTATTCAGCATTGGGCAATCTATCCAGCTGTTCTCGCATTCTTCCATTTTTCAGTGGATGTCAGTGCTGTTAAAAAGAATCGTGACAATTTTTTTCACGGGAAAGGACGTGCTAAAAAGTACAGGTTCTCGTGGAGCTATGTCACCTGCAACTATTTTTATAGAAATCAAATCTATTCTTCGTGACTGGCAACAGTCAAAACGTCAGAGTTCGGTGTTCCCAGAGCGGGAACACTGCGCGTTAAAGGGTTAAATGGATAGATGGCAACGGTTGCACTTTCAGATTTCAGCAGACTATCCTGTTGGTCATCTTTATTGATACACACATTTTTTTAACACTGTTCTCTGCGATATCGAATATTTTGCTTTTCTCAAGACCTCCAAAGAAACTAAACAACAGTAATGACACAGGTGAAAATAAAGAGAATTAAAAATTCAGTTTTTCTCTCCTGATGCTTTGATTGGGACTCTAGCATTCTTGGAAGCAATAAATCGACCGTTTTTCTGCGGAACGGAACAGATGTTTGGAGCAAAATCTGGAATTAAATTCCCGTTTCCTCTATTTTACTTATACATACCTTAATAGAAGCGGAGAATTTTTGTTTGACTTTCAGTTCTTTCTGTCAGAGCCAATTGCATGTGAGGGTTATTCTATCAAAGCTGCATCGTGGTTAAAGGCAAATCGGAAAAAAAGGACCAAAATAGTTAATATAAGTGAACGTCTGCAAAATTTATAATTTCCTTCCATTTCCTGAAAATCCTTCATTAAATATTTTAATAGATTTCAAGCTTGATTATCTTCTAAATGTATCGGAACATCAAAATAAATTTCTTGATTGTGGTAGAAATGAATTTTTTTGTCTAAATTTCAATATTTCAAAAAAAAACTAAACAATACTGGATTAACTTTAATGGAAATTTCTTGAATTTCATTTAGTTTCGTTTTTTAAAATATGAACTTTAGTTTGATCTTAAAACTTTTACGGTATAGTTTTTTGGAAACCAATTTTCAAAAATGTATATGTACGCTTAAAATAGCTATATATTTCTGCAGCTAAGGAAAAATAAAAATATCTCACTTAAGCCATGAGTGCATAAATATTTATTAATAACGGGCTACATAGTATCCAGTTTCTGAAATAGTAACTATTCGATTTGTGAATATGGGGGGAAAAAAGATAGAAAAAGAAAATGCCACATATAATCAACCTTTTTTAAGGAAAAGCCACTTTAAAAATATATGAGTTTAAATCTTTGAATTTTCATTCCCTGGAAAAGTGAATATTAACTTTTTCAGAGATCAAATATTGTTCTACTTTCAAAAAGAGTGATTATTTCTTGATTATACTGTACATCGATAATATTTTGTTAGATCAGAAAAAAAAATAAAATAAAATAAAAATATTCGTGCCTTTGGAAAACTTATACAATTTTTATATGAAATTTGAGAAATTGTTTGAGCCCTAATTACGTTGACTGTTTAAGGACTGTTAAGTTTAAAACAAAAATAGGGAAATTTAAATTTTCTTTGCTCTATAAAAGGCTTTAGGTTTTTCTTTTCTTTTCTTTTTTCTTTTTTTTTTAAGATAGTGTTTATAAATAATGTCCTTTTAATTTGATGACATTTTTTTCAGGGCCAAGCTATCTTAAAAATAATATTGAAGAATATTTAAAAGTTACTTAATGTCTACTTAAGTCATAATGTAAAACTCTTTTATTTGAAACTTCTGTTCTTTGCATAATTAGGTACGTCGAATGTAATTTTTCAAAAGCGCCGTTATTTTATTAAACATATTTAGTCAGTGCTTCAATATTTTTCTTTAGCAATTCAAGTTTTTTCATACTTTGAAACTGATTTTATGAATTTTATTCTTATAAGAGGTGAAAAAACTTTAATTTAAAACTTGCAATTTCCGGTACTTTTTATTCAATAAATGTATAAAAAATAAACAGATGCTTTAAACTATAACTAGTTTTATTGCTACCTTATAACTCAAGGTATAAAGAATGACATTAACTATTTTGCTGCCTTTTTTATAGAATAGCTTTCTTATAATACTGCACAGTGAACTTTAAAGAATTTATAAAACAAAGGGGATACTGCAACATATTTTTCGCATTAGACTAAATTAGTAGAGACATAAATACTTCAGAAATTTATAGTTTTTATATTAAATTAGATTTGTATATTTCTGACTGAAGCATCCATTCTTCGTACGGAAATCGGGATTGTTTAAACATAATGATAAAAACAGACAAAAAAATTAAATATTTATATGTTTTTTAATTTCGTATTTTTCTGCATATCTGAGTAAAATTCCAAACAGCTTGGTCAAATGCTATGGGATACATCTTTTAAAGTTGAAAATGGCTGAAAATCGAAAGAATCAAAATGTTCCGATTTTTAAAGTAGCCATTTTTCCCCTTATTTTTATGCTTGTGTTGGAAAATTTCCAAATCCATAGATATAAATGCGGTAACGGTGTTTTCAAAGTTTAAAAATCCTAAATATCTTGTAACATAAAAGCAACATCCATTGCTTATCATATTTTCACATTTTAATGAAATTGAATTAAAGGAATTCTGGTGACTAATCACAGCTAATCTGAATCTAAGAAAATATGTTGCTCGTAATCTCGTAAGATAATTAATATTCAATTATAAAAGCCATTTTAAATGTTAGACGTTAAAATAACGTCGATCACATTTGCGTTTTTACAATTTAGGGGAGAGGGGGCACAAAGGGACACTTTTCGCGGTTTTGGTAATACTTTTTTTTCTGGTTAATAAAAAATAAAAATTAAGTGCAGAACAATATTTTGACAACCTTCAACTTTCATCACAATTTTTTTGAATTTAATTTTACTTTATTCTGTAAAAAAAAATTAATTTTCAAAAGGTACTCAAGTTGACACAATGTGCGCCATTGCGGGGCACAGTGGGACAATAAAAAACAGCTATATTGTGGCAACACATTATTATTATAGCTGAATTCAGGTAAGATATTTAACACAGAATCTACAAAAGCAGTTTTTAAATGACAAGGCTTAAAAATAGTTATCAAAATGGAATACATTTTTAAGAGTTGCTAAATTCTTTGCTGAATTAAAAATAATAAAGTGGCATCAAATGAAACTGTTTTTCCATCTAATTTTTCTAACAGTGACAGTAGAAACAAATATGGATGCATCTTACATATAAGATGAATTGTGACAGTGACTAGTTTCCTCAGTGTTGCAGTAGTCGTTAACTAAATTATGGAATGTTTTCTAATTTTTGGGCTTTTGGATAATAAAAGAATATCTATCGTCCCACTGTGCCCCGTGTCCCACAATACTCTCCTCTCTCCTACCTACTGACGGTACGTATACGCACTTTAAACGTTTACCCTCGAACGATTGTTACTATTATTTTATCAGCACTTAGCAGAAATACTTTTAGAATTGTGGGTTTTCTGTATAGATAACAAAATTACTTACCGGCTGAATACTGTAGTGAATTTAAAAAAAAAAAAAAAAAAAACTATAGAAACAAGCTTTTTTGACCTGATATTTTGAATCAATTTTCATGCTTATTTTTTTAGACTACAAACATAGCAAAAAGATAAAGAAGGGTTACTGTTGAATTTTTTATATGCGCTGGTTATGAAAAGTTATAACCCATACAGAAAGCATGTTGGAAATGACGTTGTGAAGATGTTACATTACGTCACGCTCGTCACATCACAAAGGTGATGTAACTGCACACTGTCTGTGCCGTCCCTTCGTGTCAAACATGTGACGTTGCAGAGAGGGTCGCAGTGTAATTGAAAACTAGTCACAAGTGACGTCACTATGTGGTAAACATGTGACGTTGCAGAGTGGCGTCGCAGTGTAATTCCTCACTCCTTGTTGTTCACTATTTGATTATAAGTATTAGATATAAGAGTTATAGCCCTAGCGTAGCGTTGCCATAATCATACAAACCAAAATCAGGCCATAAGAGTTATAAGTATAAATGTCCATAATAAGTTAAGGTTGCAAATATCTGCAACGTCAAAAGTAAGAAAGAAACACTGCTCAAGTATGACGTGATTCCAGTAATGTTCTATCCTTCAAAAGCTCTCCACCAAGGACTAGTTCCACCTATTGCCCAGGGCAGATGGCGAAATAGACGAGGAATGCCAGTGATGAAATCTGATGAAATCTCGCATGAAGTCATCTCTAGCCTATTGACCAATCACATTTACTATCTTAACACAACTGTCCACCGCCTGAGTATGGCAAGGGAACTGAACGAACTCCAAATTCATTTTGGTACTACTGATCGATTGTTGGAGACTTTCATTCGATATGCCAGCTAAAATGGGGGGTGCATGATTTCACAAGCATACCAGTTGATAACATCAATGTAGTCTGAGGCACTGAAGATAAGATTTGGAATACGGAATTCTTTTATTTCTGTGGGAACAAGGGCCAATTCTCGAGCCTTCAAAATTCTTTGGATAGCGAGTTCTCTTATATGCATTCGCTCATCAGCTAGCACGTCAACCATAATGTTTTCTGGGGAGCAAAAATATGCATTCCCTTGAATGACAAGATCAATATTTTTTTTTGAGATCGTCATTTAAATAACGAGATGCTGTTTTTCTTTATCTGGGACCAAACTGGAACATAAACTATGTATTGGACCAGAATTTTCAAACTTGAATACGGACTCAGAGTTGTAATGTAAAGTCTGTGTATTCTGTTGCAGCTGTAATCCATCTTGAGAGCAACAGTTTTCCTGGATTACGTCTACTCAAATTTAGAAAGCATTTTCCGGACGAAACTGCCTGTGAAACATTTCTTACATGTATTTTTAGTTGAGTACTGAGCTCGCTATAGTCTATTTCCGGCAAGATGAAAGAAGCTGCTTCAAAATTGACAAGCGGTAGTTCCTCTCAATTGTTTAGCAACTTGCCTATTTGTCGCAAATACTCATGGGAACAGGTAGTTGCACCATCAAGAAAAGTGAATAAACGATGCAGAAGCAGTTCGTTTGCATAGAGTTGGCAGATTAACCATTGCAAAAACAGCCCCAATTTATTCTGTAAGAAGACGATAGCACAGTTCTTTTTTAATGTATTCGTGGCCGTGCCGTCACAATTAACAGCTAAAAGTTCGTCAAGGCGAAATTCATTTTCAATGCAAAAATTACATATTGCTGTCGCTACTTGTTATTGCTGTTGCTCTTCCCAATCCAGTTTTTGAAGGGAAACAGGTACAGTATCTGTGTTCTTACAAATACGCAATTTTTGTCAAGTATTCCAAAATAAAATTTCAACTTTCATTTTTTCACTCCACAGATATTCTCCAATCAAAATATTAAAAAAAATCTGGAGTGACTCCACTCGACTTTCCGAACACTTACGATTAAGATCATTACCAAGCACTTAAATAAATTTTAATCGATGAATAATTCAAACATATATACCAAATTGAAACTCAATCGAATGCACCGTTTAAACGCTTGCGCACTTTCAAGAATTTCTCCCCATATGCCATTATGCCATAACATAAAAGAAAGTTTTGTCGTAGCCCTTTAGGAGAACTATAAGTCCTATACACACCAAAATCAATACCGGTCTTAGGATGGTGGTTTATAACATATATACCCAATTTGAGCTCAATCGAATGTATCGTTTAAACGCTAGCGCACTTTCAAGAAATTCCCCCCATAGGCCATAATGTAAAAGAAATCTTTGTCGTAGCCGTGTAGAAAAACTATAAGTCCTATACACACCAAAATCAATACCGGTCTTGCGACGGTGGTTTATGACATATATATCCAATTTGAGCTCAATCGAATGCTCCGTTCAGGAGCTATTGTGTTCACTCACATACACACAAACACACACACACACACACACACACACACATACATACATACATCTCGTAAAAATAGCATAAATGGATTCAGAAGCCCTCAAAACGTGTAAAAACACCAAAATCTCGAAGTCGAATGTTTTCATGATTACAATACTTTCCTTACAGGGTACATGTTCGGATAGTAATAAATGTAATTATTAGGCAGATATTCATTAAAGAATTTTTAGATTTTTATGAGGAGAAAAAATATGTTACTTAATACTAGTTTTTAACAAATGTAACAAAAATATCGGTGCAGACGCTATATTTGTTACATCATTACTTAGAATCTTTAAAATACTTTTGTGTGTGTGTGTGTGTGTGTGTGTGTGTGTGTTGGGGGGGTTGCAATACTTTTTCTATTTTTATTTATTTATTTATTGAACATTATTTATATGCTAAGAAAATATATTTTTCTTATTTCCTAGGACTGATGTTCAACTATATAATCTTAAACAAGACGTCAGAATCTGCCTTTCCACTACACCTTTTCACGGAGCGTTACATCGCCGTGCGTCGTTGAACGCTAAAACTTCCAGAGACTTCGGCCGAATGCTCAAAAGAAAATACCAATGAAAATAAATTCGCTGTCAAATGTTCGGCTGAGAAAGTTTCCTGAAAGTCTCGCATTCGATTTCAAATAGCTTTTGAAGTTCAATTACTGAATACGCATTCATCTTTGATGGTCTTAAATTGTAACAAACTGAAGAATTAGTCAGTTTCTACTTTGCCAACTGCAACTTTCTTATTCCTTTGACTGGCATTGGAAATACCGACATATTTCATCCTAGGTGACTCTACGTTGAATTAAAATGAGTTAGTTTGTTATCTCGCTTTCTTTGAAGTTTAAGATAGTGAATTTAGTATATTTTCAATCTCATTCTTTAATATTATTTTTTAAAGCATTGTTCGCAAAAGAATTGAAGTGGTTGTCGGAAACACACCACCAAATGCGAAGAAAATGCATATATTTATATTTACTTTTTGCTCCAAGAATATTTTGTTATAGAAATGCAGAAATTTATCAGATTGTAGAAATTCTGATAATTCTCATTTGCCGTTAATAAATAGCTTCTATACTAGTATCATACGAAATCAGTTCAAGGCTATTTCAGTCAAATGTCGGGGATGGGAGCGAACATATGCTTGAGCCAATCAGATGGAACTACTGAAGATCAACACATGCTACTTCTACCAGTGGCGTATCCAGAAAATTTTCATGGGGGGGGGTACCGACTACTGCAAGTCACATATATGTATATGTGTGTGATAAGGGAGTGAAGACTTATACGTTTTGTAAGGGAAAAAATTCCTCAGGGAGGGGGGGGGTTGTGATCCCCCTAATCCCCCCCTTGTCTATGCCACTGACCTCTACAGATGATTAGCTGAATCGAACGAATGCTCACTTGTTGAAGCAAAAACGGTGTCATGTCGATGTCGTTTATACATTCAATTGTTCCTTTTTGGGGATTTCTTACCCTTAACATCACAGCTATATTTTATTATGAAATATGAGTCTTTGCTGAAATATATAGATTAGTAAAAGAATATTTTCATTTTAAATTGTAAATTGTAAAGGAATGAAATCCTGATGAACGGGGGGGGGGGGGGGGGGGGGGAATCTAGCTTCGAAAGCAGAAATGGAGCAAAAAAAAGCCCCCAATTTATTATCCGATTATTCACATCATTTCAGATCTTCAACAGGAACGCATTCTGTTAAGTACTGTTGTTTTTTTCACGAAGGCTTGCTTCCAGAGCCTGACTAAGTCAGGGACAGGCGGGGCAGCTGCCCCCAGTCAAAGGGGGGAGGGGGCGGCAAATCAAAAAATATTCCGTACTGTATTTTGTAAAAATGTGTTGCCCATGTTGACTTAGTCGGGATCTGGTTGCTTCTGATTTAGAACATCCACTAGACATCATCAAACACTTTTCGGGCTAACAAATAGAAACCTACAGATTTCTTATCTACTTTATTTTTTAAAAACAAGGCCATTTATTTTATTTTCACAGCTAAAAGTCTAACTTTTATGAGCATCACCGAAAATCAAAAAAAATAATAATAACTAGATTTTGTAATACAAGACCATCAATTCTAGAAAGTACATGAAAACCACTGAAAATTGCAGTTTTAGTGTAAACAGAGAAGGGGCGAAAAAGGACATGAGCGTAAATAAATTTATATCTGTAATCTATTTTATTTGGCCGTAATGTAGTTTTATGTAACTGATCTTTTTATATAATTGCTCTTTTCTTTTCTTCCTTTTTTAAATAAAAGAACATCTCACAGTTTAAAATTTAAATGTGTCAATGATAAATTGAAATATGAAAAGTAAGTCCTTAAACAGTGCACATGTTTAAATTTTATAATAAAGTTTTCTCAAAATTAACTAAAAGAGTGCCAGTGTCTTGAAAATATATTTGAAAGTTTAAAGCGTGATGTAGCCAATCACAAAAAGAACGCGAAAGACAAGTCATGCCAAACGCATCGATTATAAAACACTTTCCATGACACCAGCACACATAACACCCTAAGCAGCAGATATCCCGAGCGTAGCTTGCCTTAACACAACAATGGGAATTTTCAAAATTCCCATTGAAATCATCATACATTATTTTAACACATTAGGCATTTTTACTTTCCGAACATGTAACATGTAAGGAAAGTATTGTAATCATGAAAAATTTTGACTTCGAGATTTTGGTGTATTTACACGTTTTGAGGTCTTCTGAATTCATTTATGCTATTTTTACGAGATGTATGTATGTGTGTAAGTGAACACGATAGCTCCTAAATGGGGCATTCGATTGAGCTCAAATTGGGTATATATGTTATAAATCATCGTCGTAAGACCGGTATTGATTTTGATGTGTATAGGACTTACATAGTTTTTCTACAGTTTCTATAGTTTCTCTACAGGGCTACGACAAAGGTTTCTTTTACATTAGGGCATATGGGGAAAAATTCTTGAAAGTGCGCTAGCGTTTTAAGGATTCATTTCATTGAGCTTCAATTTGTTATATATGTTTGAATTATTCATCGATTAAAATTTATTTATATGCTTGGTAATGATCTTAATCGTAAGGTTTTCGGAAAGTCAAGTGGAGTCACTCCAGATTTTTTAATTTCCCGCAAAATAATAAAAATATCGCGAAAATGGATTCATTCTTCGAAACCTTTTTCCTTGTACAATATTTGACAATTTATCGCAAAAGTCGCCAATACTGGCGACTTTTGGCGCAAATTTTGATGGAGGCACACGACCGTTGTCAGATCATTAACTGGTCATAAAGTAGCATATCATTATGCTTTAAATGAGTGCCTATCTCTATTCTGCTATTCACCGTAATGTATTGGAATTGTCATGAGAGCCCCTCTAGAAAAACAATTATGATAGAGACTCCATTTCCGATAAAGAACTTTATTTTGTAATCTTTAATAACATATATTGATTTTGTTTCGTTCAAAATAGCAGAATAACTCTAAAATGCGTTTAAAGTATGACCGCCCATAGAACGTAATGGTTTGGAATTCGTTTGAGTTACTCCTGTAAGAAATTTATTAACGCTACATGCACCATTTTCAATTGGGCATTATGTACTGTATGTAGGAATAACTTACGTAAATTTCGTAGCAATCGTTGCATATTTGCGAGAGTTAGAGCACGGACTGACAGACAGACAGACAAACCGATATCATATTCACTTTTCAACCTTGTTGGAGAATGTGTTCAAAAACATAAATATTCTTTTTATACAACATAACGGTATCGCACGAACACGGAGAGCGAGAAATTTATGCTTTTTAAATGTTAGCAGTCTAAAATTAATGTTCCACACAGTAAAAGACCAAAGTTTGCAATTTTGTTGCATGTAAATCGGTCCCATGAAAAATTTTCCGACCAAAGCAATCATCCCCCCCCCCCACACACACACACACTTTCTAGGCAGATGGCCCTTGCGTAGCTTCACCTTTAGACAACATAACACGCTAAATCGGTTAATTAGAACGCGAGTAGCGAATTTTCAAAATTTCCATTAGCTTAATATTATCACATTAGGTACGTTTTCGATTTGCCGCCAAATAATTAAAATTTTAACCAAGCCGGGATCGTTTTCCAGAACATTTTTTTCTTCCCATATTTGGCAATATATTGCAAAAGCCTCCAATATTGGCAACTTTTGGCGCAATTTTGAGGAAGACACGATCGTAGTCGGACTACTAGCTCATATCATATGAAGGGTCCACGGGAAGAACGATGAGAGTCCAATACAGCTGATTTTCAAAAAAAAATCGAAATCCAAAAAATCACGGGACTTTCCACGTTCTTCCCCAGTAAACTGTGGGCTATTTTTTTCAGTGTATTCTCATCGTTCTTTCCCCTTATGGGTTCGGATATTAATAGTTCCACTAATGAACAACAGAATGCAGTAGAAGCCTCAACATTGACGAAAAGTTGACTCTCATAGTTCTTCCCGTGGACCCTTCATACATTAGGATAGCATTGTGATGGATGCCTGTCTCTAAACTGCCTTTGAACGTAATACATTGGAATTATTTTGAGAGCTCCGGAAGAAGAAATGTTAATGATACAGGTACTACTTTTAATGGAGAACTTTATCTTTTAATCCTTAATAACATGTATCAATTTTGTTTCATTTAGAATACCCAAATACCTCTACACCTTAAAGAATTACTGCCCATACAGCGTAATATATTAAAAATATTTTGTGCGCTCCTTTAGAAGAACTATTAATGCTGCATAGGAATAACATACATAAATTTTGTGGTAATCGAGGAATATTTATGGGAGTTAGAACACGGACGGACAGACAGACAAACCGGAATCGTAAACACTTTACATCCTTGTTGGAGAGTGTTAATAAAATGAAAACATGAAAAAGAAAAGAAGTTACTTATTAAAAATAGCTCTGAGAATAAAATCTTCAGTAAAGAAATAAAACAGAATTAAGGAAACTAACAGTAAATGAATCCATGAATTGTCTCCATATGTGCAATAAAGAGTTGTGACATATCCTATTTTGATCAGTGCTGCTCTCACTTGTATACAAGCTTCCGTTAAACTTCTGTAGAAGTGTTTTTGCTACCATTTCCTGCCTTACAGCATGAGGTGTTAATATTCTGCAGAATTCTCATGCATTAAACCAATTTTATTTTTTTTATTTTATATATATATTTTTTTTTTACAAAATATCTCATTTTTATGTTTGTAACCTTAGTTTTGGACACCGTGTATAATGTTACTTCTCTGAATATTTTCTTTTGCACTCTATCCTCATTTTTTAAAATTTACTTCAATTCTAATAATTTCTCGCATGAATATTTTTGCAAAATCAAAATGTATTGCTTTCTATTTGAGCTGTTTAAATAAAATTATCTCAGCTGATATTCTTCAAGAAAACTAAAATTTTTACGACAGAGTAACTGCAATAACTCTTTCTAATTATTGTTTAAGGTTAAAGTATTTTAGAAACTTGCCATTTTGCCTTGCCTCAGTGAATGGTATGAAATTCTTGCGCTTTTGTTGGTGTAACTATTTTGTATCTTTTCTCTCAGTACCAGCCAGAAGACCATCACCACATAAAAATTTCACTTCGTTTCGCTAACGCCGGTTCTTTCAAAAGTATGGCACTAACAGTAGTTAAGGTGCAAGAAAATTAGAACTAAGATAATTGTTGCGAAAGAATTCTTTAAACAAGTTTCATTTTGTCACTCAAATATATGTAACAGGTTCAGGTACAAAGTTTGTGAAATAAAAATTTTCTATACATTTACATGTATTTAAATTTTCCGAATTACTTTGGTAAAGGCAGTGTAATAAAAGGCTTCTTAGGATTAAAAGATACCAGTGCTAATCATACTATAAATTACAAATTGATGCCTCAAAAAATTATCTTTCGTGTTTTAGTGTATTTTAAATTGATAATTCGACATCTATGAGATCAGACAACCACTGGATTATCGAAAAATCCTGGATTATCAAGATCTCTTGTTTTTGACAGAAACTTAGTTACTCATGTGCTTTCATTTGGTCGACATTGTAGATCACTAATAGCAACGGAAAAATGGCATTAAAAAATTCTCTGTCGGCGATGAATAAAAAACTCATTTAAACTAATAAAATGAGACGCCTAAACTGTCGCAAGCAAATAAAATGTTCTTTTTAAATAGTTAATATTTATTTGCATAATTAAGATGATTAATTTACAAAACTATTTACAAATAAAACCGCATTCTGAACTTACTTCGCACATAACATCAAACCATGGCTCACTGAGATAAGTACAGGCTGTTCGAAAAGCTCCGTTTTTGCGTACGAGCGAAGTTTCGCTCCTTCGCCGATTTGGCGCTGTTACTCGACCATATCACTGTTGCCAACTCTGCCGGAGAAAACATGGCGGCTCAAAGCAACATTAAAAGTGTCCAGAAATGGCTAAAAATGTTTTCAAGCTGAGGAAAAAAAAATGGCGTTTACGTGCTTGTGCTGCTGAATGCTTATCTGCTAATGCTCTTTGAGTCAATTAGACTTTCATTTCCAATTTACAAAATACTTCGGTATTGCCAGTTTGCCAAGATTTTTTTCTCCCGCAGAGTTGGCAACAGTGATATGGTGGGGTAACAGAGCCAACTTGGCGAAGGAGCGAAACTTTGCTCGTACGCAAAATCCCATAGGAGAAACTGGTTTTTGCACAGCCTGTACTCATCTCAGTGAACCATGCATCAAACTATATAAAGACCTAATAATAATGACAGTTATTCTATTTTCTTTTCATTTTTTTCTGCCATTGCCACTCAGTTTAAAGGAGAATAAAGTAATCTGACTCCATGGCAACCTGGAAACATGGAGTCCATTAGTTATCTCAATATCAACCTGGCGCATGCTTGCATCCACTGTTGTCGGCGGATCTGAAGGCGGTATGACACATTTCCCCAAGAGCACCGGATTATTGAACACGCCGGACTAACCAACCGCCAGATGAAGAGTGTACTGTACTGCTGAAATTTTTAACTATGCTAGAAGATAATAAACACACCTAATTTAAAATGATACAAAAAATGCCCATAAATGTTCCTAGTACACACATAACTTTATATGAGAAATTTGCTTCCAGCCATGTTTATAAATAAACTGTATGTCATAATTTTAATGCTCGCTTTTTATTGCCCATGTAAAAACAATGCAGAGCATCAGAAAATCCAAAAAATGAATAGAAAATGCTTTGTTCCTCCTTTTTTATACGTTAAAAAATGTTTACATGATAACTAATGGTTTTGTCTTCTTTTTGTGAATGGTAAGTAGTTAATGTGTCTTGTTGGTAAGCTAATCTTCTTCTTAAAGCAAAAAAAAAAAAAAAAGAAATATAGCTTATGGTAAAACAATGGCTTCTTTTTAGGGTGCGCATGAAAAATTTAATAATTGAAAAATGTATATCTTTGTATTTTTTTAATTAAGAAAGTGCACATCAATGATACTTGAATGAAAAAGAAAACACCTAATACACACGTAACTGTTTTTGCCAGACATTTTTTTCTATTTTTTTTTTTCTAATTTTTTTTTTTTTTTTTTTTTTTTGATAGTGTGGATTTTCCAAAATGAATTTTCAAAATTTCAACTATCAGTAACGTTTTGTTTCATATTTCAATACATAATACAAAAATATGAAAAGAGACATAGATTTCACATTTTCCCTCAGTTTTAAAAAATTAGCTTTAAAAAAAACACCGTTTTTTCGTAATAAGTTCTTTACCACTACTCATTAAAAGGAAGGACATTCTATACTTTTATACCTTTATTTTTTTAAACACATACACATATGCAGAGAGAGAGAAATACTCCTTGAACTGGTCTCAGTGGACTAAAGCCGATAAACAACGCTGGACACCTGAGGAAGCTAAATCGTTGAGTATTTGTAACAATGGCATTGAACAAATTAATTCAATGGGTAATTGAGTTCAATGGGTGATTAAAATCTGAATTCGTTAGGGAGGAAAAGCATCTTTTTTGTCCTCCAAGACGCTCAAAGATTTAAATAAGTGTGTTGCAACTAGAGGTCTGCACCGCATGGAAATTTGCGGCGGCGGCGTAACGACCTCAGAAACCCGGCGCGCCGCGGCGTGAGAATATTTTTGAAAAAGAGCACATGAAAATGGGTGTATGCGTACAGACATACACATATATGTATAAATTGGAGCTAAAATGAGATCTTTTAAGACTAGAATGAAGACTAGAGTTTTTTATGAAAACTAGTCTTGATTATGATGTTGTGCGATTGCGGCCAATTTGTTGCACATGAGCTCTCGGCCGAGGGGTGGGATGTAGAGATCTCTACTATGTTCGGGCTCGGGCGGGGTCGATTATATTTTTCTTTAATTTGTACGAATGGCAAAATTTATGATATTCTATCAATGAAGTAATTGTATTTTATTTATCTATTAGATGAAATTTCGGGAATGAATTTTTTTTCGAAAAAAAAATCACTTTTAAAAAATATTTCTGCTGCAAAACGGAAAAAATAGATTTTTTCAAAATCGGGTGGGTTTATGTTGTTTATATGCACATTCACAATCACATTTTTAGTTATCAATATACAAATGACACATATTATTTGCTTAAAAACATTTTTTTTTCTCCATAACCTTCTCATGAACCATTCCAAACCTCTAATGTTCTTTTGAGGTATAATACAATGGGTGCATTCGTATACGACAAACTCGTTGCACGAGTTTTCGTAAGAAAACTGGAATGCGTGTGTTTAGTGCTGTCACTGGTTATCAGTTTCTTTGGACTTTACGAACATCTTCAGTTTATTTAGTTTCGTCGCCTAGGAGACGTGTTTGTTTACAATTCGCGAATGCGTTAATTTTGCTGAGGCGAGTTTTTAGTACATACTCAATATAAAATCAACAGGACTTTTAAAAGAAAGAGTGGCCATAATTGAAGTGCACAGATCAAAATTTAGAAATTTCAACTTCATTTTTTCAAAAGTATTTAGTAAAAGAAGTTCAAATTTCTCTAATAACGGTTTGAATTAACTTCAATCTCAACACTAAAACATGCATTTTTGAATTTACTAAAATTAAAAATACAAGTAAATGATTACCTTTGAAAAATTATGTACCTTCGTAGCAGTTTCTAGCGCATGATTGAATTTCCTCCTCGAAAAGTAATATTTGCAGCTTCAGCAAACGTAAAATACTTTTCATAGCAACATACTTTTCCATAACAACAGACGCCATTTGTAAACAGCAACAACGTGCAGCAAGTAATCTTCTCAACAAACTCAATCAACCTAAATCGCTCTCGGTTTACTTCGTTTGAAACTAATTGCACTCAGTTTTGTATACGAACGTTCGAGTTTTTAAACTGAATGTGAATGCACTCACTTTCCTTTACGTGCACCTTTCGTTGCACGAGTGCAACTCGTTTGGATTTTACGAATGCGGCCAATGTTTAACCAGTTTTTTAAGAAATCAAATTACGCCATTGACTCAAAAAAATTTAAATTGTATCTTTACAAGTTACTAGCGTTAAGAAGTATCCAAACAAAAATAAGCAACTGAAAGTTTATGTACAGTTTTTTTTTTTTTTTTAAGTTTTGAAGCAACTGTACGCAGTGGTGTAAAATCACCGTTTTTCGACGGCGCGCCGGCCTAGACCTCGGCGGCGGCGCAGACCTCTAGTTGCAACATACATGAAAGCTTTAAACTCTACATTTTGTGAACCATTATACAGGATTGTTCACAATTCCCTCCCGGATTTGAAAGGCTTTTAAAAGAAATATATTACCAATACAGCAAAAAAATTTATTTTATTGGATAAAGAAATGTTACAAGTTTTGTTTCATGAATGTTCAATATGTGAACCTTTCGTGATGCGGCAGATATCAGGTATAAAATCAAATTCTTCCCTCCCCACACTCGCTTTAACATGTCGCGATCAACGCTAGCGAACGCGGTTGTGATCCTTTGGAGTAAATCTTTTAAATCAAGAAGCGTAGAGGCAGGCCCTGATTACCGCAAAGACCAACTAGGTCACGGCCTAGGGCCCCCAAGTTTTAGGGCCTCCCAAATAATTATTAAAATAGTTTAAGTTCTATTCCTCAAAGAAATGAGATATGCTACATTTTTAACAGTAATGGAAAGAGAATATAGGGATGGACGCGAGATGACTTTTTGCGAGACGAGAGAGACATTTACAGCTTTTTTGCGGGACGAGACAAACATTTTTAACATTATGATATAGGGATTTTTGAGAGACGAGACACAGCTTTTCGGCTGTTTTGCGAGACGCGAGACGCCAATTTTTCGTCTCGCGTCTCAAACATAAAAATGAGCGTTTCTAAAAGATAATACAGAGATGCGTTTTGACAACGCATACCGCTGAGCAAAAGGGTTTGTTTACACTATATTCAGGGATAAAACAAACGTCATGTTAAAATCTCCAGAATTCCACTATGGAGTATTCATTGACGTGGCGTCAAATTGCGTCACATGCACGTCACACACACGGTTCTGAAGTATAACTTCTGCATTAAAGGCTAAAAATTTGTGAACTTTAAGTTCAAACTTTTTGTATAGAAGAGAGTTTGAATCTAAAGCACCTCCCCGTCCCCTTATGTAAGAAATTGTAAAGAAAAATACTGATATCTTATGATTGTAAGTGGTATTACCAACGAGAAATGACCGCACAGGGGCCCCGCAAGTGCTAGGCCTTGCACCTCCGAATGTCTTAGCCGGGCTCTGCTTAGGGGGAACGAATACACGATCTTTTGTGCAACCCCATTAGAACAAAGAAAGCGATTGTCAGCGTCAGAACCTCGACCAATCCAACGACCAGGAAACTTTTTTATTTGTGAAACAAAACTGGTGCTGTTTCTTCCTCCAGTAAAGTCAACTTTTTTGATGTATTGGTAATATATATTTTTTATAAACCCTCCAAATTCTTGAGGAAATTGTGAATATTGCTGTATATATATTTTAATCAACGCTTTTAAAACTTTCATAGTTTGTTTACTGAACTCCACCTGATTTAAGCCATTATACTACATTGTTTTAAAAATCCATTTCAAAAAGTTGAATAAACTTGGCGCTAGCTACATATCTTCCATATTAATCTGACACATATGCAGCGCAAATGAAGACGTATGAAGTTTAGAAAAGTTAAATTACGAAATCCTTTTGCCGTGAAAGTGCTTGTAAAAATAAAAGTTTAATCTAAAGTACGCGTGAGTGCAGTTTGTAAATGCGCCTAACTTAAAAAAAAAAAAAAAATATGTTGTTAAGTAAACGCTTTTGTGTACCAGTGGCGGATCCGTGGGGAGTTGCGATTGCCCCTTCCCCTTGAGCATGCTTGAACCTTAAAATTCGTGAACTATTAATTTTAGTCTAGCGATTTTTGTGAAAGAGGCATTCGTTTTTAATATACCATGATCGTTAAGTTCGTGATTGCTTCAATACATTTTTCAAAGGGATTATTATTAACTCTTTGAAGCGCACCAATTTCCCAATGCCGAAAAATGTGCAGCCGTTGCCATCGCTTGATTTAACTATCAGCAACATGGCTGTCGATTGAATCGCCCATCGCACTGCTAGTTGTGTCAAAAAATGTCCTTTAGCTCTGTGGCACGCGATGGGTGATTCAATCGGCCGCCATATTGCTGATAGCTAAATCACGCGATGGCACTTTTGGCGGCATTGGGCAGTCTATCTAGTTATTCGTAGCAGATGAAGGTACTGATAAAAGGTAATTCTGAAAGCCACTTGACAAATAATCGATAATTTTTACGGGAAATTGTGCTACCTAGAAAAAGGCTCTTGTGTATGTAACTATGTCCTCGTCTTCCTTAAGCATTTTATTGAAATCAAATTGATTCTTCTTGAATCAAAGTCGAAACGTCTGGGCTGTGTCCTCATGGCGAGGACACCGCGTGTTAACCCTTTAACGCGCAGTGTTCCCGATCTGGGAACACCAAACTCTGACGTTTTGAGTCTTGCCAGTCACGAAGAATAGATCTGATTTCTATAAAAATAGTTGCGGGTGACATAGCTCCACGAGAATCCTTTACTTTTTAAGTACGTCATTTCCCGAAAAAAATTGTCACGATTATTTTTAACAGAACTGACATCTGCTGAAAATTGGAAGAATACGAGAACAGCTGGATAGATCACCCAATGCTGAAAAAAGGGCAGCCGTTGTCATCGCTCGACTTAACTACCAGCAAGATGGCGGACGATCGAAACGTTCATCGCGTGCCACAGATCTAGAGACCCTTTTTTTACGACAGCTGGCCAGCACAGCCAGCTGTCGTCAAAAAAGGGTCTCTAGATCTGTGGCACGCGATGAACGTTTCGATCGTCCACCATCTTGCTGGTAGTTAAGTCGAGCGATGGCAACGGCTGCCCTTTTTTCAGCATTGGGAAAGGGTTGCGCCTCAAAGGGTTAAAGGATTAATAGGTGCATGAAGAAGACTTTTCCGGCCCCCTATGGCCATGTGATTTTAAATCGTCTTAATTCCCTTTACCAGCCCTTATATTTTTTTCCGAGGAGTTACGAATCATCCTGTATATATACTATAAAAAAACAAAGCACATAGTAAACAATTTTCATCTATTAAATGATATTTCTATTTTTGTTCTTCGAAAGATAATCGGTCCTTTTTAAGGAACTATTTACTTATTTATTTTATTTTTTCTCGTCCTTAGAGTAATTGAAAACTTGGTAGCAAAATAAACACCAAAAAGTTATTCTGGAAGGAAAAACATTTAGGAATTCCCTTTATTACTTTTGGTGGATATGTTTTCACCAATCTTTATACGTGTTTGGGATTTTTATTTGTTGTATACAGGTTCTGGAAATATTAACTTACTAAACCTTTATAGATTGCGTGCCGATGCTGCAGTAAAGAAAGTAAAAGTTATTTTTATCGATAAAAAATCCGCATGTTTGTTGTATTAGTGTGATGACGTAATGTTCGTTCTTGGTTAATTGAAGAAAGAATTTCAAAGATCTTTTGTTTTTAAGTCACGCAGATGCAGTCGAAGCAGTGAGAAGTAGTAATACAGGTCTTCATGAACCAATTTGCATCTTGAGGGTGTGGGAAAATAAGGATTTTATCTGCAAATTTCATCGATATCGTTCCGTATCGAACCAACAAAGTTGAGCATATGCATCGGCTATGATGACAGTGATCAAGAAATTCGAGCGTATATACAGGGTGTCACAGAAGGTCTTTGCCAAACTTAGTTTGCTAGTCTGTCATATCATGACAAACGAGATTTACACACGAACTTGTGTCCGGAAATTCAAACGGCGGCCGCTAGAGGGCGATGTTTGCAGGTTTATGGAAGCTTGATCATTTTAGACTAGGACTTTGCCGGAGATAGATCTCATCGATTTACTAATTCAGAATTGGTCGATATGCATTATTACGTGTATGGTACCGCGGATTGGATGTCATATTAATAAAAGTCACGCCTAGTTTGACATCATTTCTCCCTCCCCTCTAAGCCTGCGAACATTGCGCTCAGGGTACCGACGCTCGTCCTTTGCAATTCAATAGGATTTTTTTTTTTTTTTTTTGGGGGGGGGGGGGAGGCTCAGTATGTTGTCATCAATTCTGGAAACTTAAAAAGAAGACGTATTATGCTGATCTGTGTCTACTTTCTCCTTTCTTCTAAGAGTGTGGGAGGGGGCGTTTCCCTACGCCGCTGCCAGTGTATAAAATGAATTTGTAAACGCACTTTTTTTTTTTTAAATGTGAAATAAAAAGTTCGGGGGACAAACAAATTTAAGCAAAAAACAAAATTTTAAATTAAAAAAAAATAATGCTTCTGTTTGAAATAGAACATGTACTAAAATAAAAAATAAAAAAAACTAAAGTAAACTTATTCTTATTCTTTCGTATTTGACTTTATATTCAATACAATATGGTTTATTTTCAGCGTATTTTATCTTCCGAATAACTTCCGAATGGGTTGTTTCAATATCTTTAAAAATATCCTTTTTTTTTATTAGTTTCTTCTAAGAAAACTATCTATCCTATAAGAATAGAAAATATTGATGCGTTCGTCCAAATATAAAATAAGTAAGATCTGCACAAAATCAATAAAACGAAGAATGATCTTGTTTTAACCATTTCAATAGAATAAATTCAGATTATTTAAACTGAAATAAAATGACCAGCTGTCCTTTTTTCCATAAAAGCTTTAAGTGATGATGGATTAATATAGCATTTTTGGATTCATTTCAAAATTTAAATATTCAAGAGTCTTTGAAAAAGGTCAAAAATGTAAAGTTCTTTTTACTCTACTAGGAGCCAAGGCCCCCAGACTCGCTACGCTCGCTTTTCGTATGAGGCATTCGGCCCCTAATCAGGCTTATTCGTAAGAAAGACATAATTTCAACAGACAAAACCCGAAGATTGGATCAGATAGAATGTTTACTGACCTACACATTGCTTGGTTCTTGCAGTCGAAGATATTTTGTTATGGGAATCCGTGTTGTACGGGTCCTGAGCTATACTCCACCTGGAGTGCGGACTCCGCTTATAATCGCTGGAAAAATTATTTGCACTCCTCAGAAACACAATGATATTTAATGTTGCCATTCAAAAGTTATGTTTATTAGGAGCTAAAGCGTAATAAAATCAGAACATCTGCTTCAGCTGTATTTTTAATAATGTAAAACCTATTGGACACCTTGCGAATTTGCCACCTTGGCGACTTTGGAATTGGACACCTTGCGATATTTCATTATTTGGCGACTTGCGTACATGTAAAGTTAATAAAAGCTACGGAACAGATAGAATAGCCTGCCACCAATGGCGACTTTTCATTATTCGGCGATTTACACATGCTCACAACCTATATTTACTGTTCATTTAAGGTTACCGGAAAACCGTTATCTATATTTTCATTTACATAATCGTTTGCAGATTGGCGTTCTTAGCACCACGAATTATAACATCTCGTCGCGCTAGCAAATATCCAAAGTGTACTATAACTGCTATAATGGCATAGTTAACGCCGCCCAATATTTCTACTGGTTGCAAATAATTCAGCTGGACGAGAACCGGCTTTAAAATAATCTGCATTTTAATTATTTTTCATTTTCAAGATATTAGTTATTCTGTTTTGGAAAAACGAATAATCGCTCATTCTAAACTCCTGTTGTCTTAGAAAATTGTCAACTTTATGTAACACATTTTGAATTACTTATTTCATATAGTTTTTATTTTGGCGTAAAATGGGCGTAATTCTAAATCATGTTTGTAAATTTCACGCGATTCTAGATACTTGGAAACGCTTTGTTGCAAAGGAATGCATGATTTTATGCCAAATCTGGCAACCATTCGGTTTGTTTTTTCAGTTTTTTTATTAATATCTTCTAAAATAATTCGATTTTCGAAATTTAAATCAGCTTAGCAGGTTCCTCGGAATTTTTCGAATCTGTGGGCACCTTAGTCGAAACTCAAATCCCTACGGTTTAGGAGGAGTTAGGTCAACAAGCTTTGACAGAGCCAGCGGCGGCGACAGCGGCCTTTACTTTTTTTTAGAATAGAGAGACAATTATTTCAGTCAAAGGGGAGGAACTGTCATTCGGTATGGCATGCATGGCGATTTCCTTCCTGTGTCCAGTGTCTGTTTCCTGGAATAAGTGTTGACAATTTACGGGATTTCTCGCTGAATTCGGCAACTTCTCATTGCACTTGCGGCTAATGAAATGCAGTACATGATCAAAAAAAAATATTACATTATAAAATAAAAAATATATAAGCAACTTTTAGGAGAGTTTAGCGACAAAGAACACCTGGCAACACTACACTAGGGCATCTGAATGTCCGGGAGGCATCAGAGTTGCACTTGCGAATCCTTAGAAGACCCCTTACGGAGGGCACCCCACCTCTCGTCCTAGATCCCTCGTGCCGTAATCCCACAACAACAACAACAACCCATAAATACCGCCCAAACTCTGCACAACCAGATTCCTCGTTGGGAGTACATAAAAAATGCCAAAACGAAAGTATGTGTACGACCCATAGTTTTCGAAAGAATAGGTAAATCAAAGTATGGCGTCACTTCCGGTGCAAGGAAAAAAACATTTTGTTGGGCACATCAATAGCAGTATTTGCATATCTTGATCTCCAGATTTCACACGGTTGGATTTTTTCATATGGGATCATCTGGAAGAATTCGTGCATCGAGACGTAGTTGCACACAAACCGACTCTAGCTCGTCTGCATGCTGCTTGTACTTCGGTGGACACCGCGCTGCTGCCACGTGTGCAGTCATCCATTCCATGGAACGCTCAAGCCTGCCTCGTTGTGCATGGCGGTTACTTCGACAATCTGCCTTTATAATTTGCAAATACTGCTGTTTATGTGTCAAATAAAATGTTTTTTCCTAGCACCGGATGTGATGTCATATATATTGTTTTTCCTATTTTTCTCGAAAACTGTGGGTCGTACAGGTACAGTTTTTTTATCTACTCCAATCGGGGAATCTGGCTGCGCAGAGTTTGGTCGGTATTTATGAAGCATCCTCAGGGGCGTAGCCAAGGAGGGGGTTAGGGGGGTCATAAACCCCCCATGAGGAATTTTTTGCCATACAAAATGTATATTTCTTCACTCCCTTATCACACACATGTATGCATACATGTGAATTGCAGTAGTCGTAAACCCCCCCCCCATGAAAAAATTTCTGGCTACGCCCCTGAGCATCCTGTATAATGAATTTCACGATTAAGAGTTGGAAACAAAAAGAAGATGCTCGCTCGAAAACAATTCTGCAAACGCTACTGAGTTAACACAGTTTTAACAATAATTAAAAATATTATATTTTCATAAAAGTAACACATTTAGAGAAAATAAGTTCTGAATACCGTGCTTCCAAGCTTTAAATCAGAAAAATAATTTATGATTGGTGTGCATTTCAATCAAGAAAAAAATGTATGTGTACTCCACTGAAAACTGAAAATGAGTGAACAGTGCATCAGGCAGTGCATCGCATCTCAGACGCTCAGAGGGTTAATCACCAGCACCAAAATAAAATTAAAAAGTCAAACACTTTTTATATTTTAAACGCACTGAAGTGCTATATATTAACCCTTTAACGCCCAGTGTTTCCGCTCTGGGAACACCAAACTCTGACGTTTTGACTGTTGCCAGTCACGAAGAATAGATTAGATTTCTATAAAAATAGTTGCGAGTGACATAGCTCCACGAGAATCCTTTACTTTTTAGCACGTCATTTCCCGTAAAAAAAAAAAATTTGTCACGATTATTTTTAACAGCACTGGCATCTGCTGAAAATTGGAAGAATGCGAGAACAGCTGAATAGATTGCCCAATGCTGAAAAAAGGGCAGGCGTTGCCACGAAATTTGTATTAAAATCGCCTTCTAAAACTGTTTCATATTATCCGTCAATCATATTCTACTATACTTCTCTTTATAATAAACTGTAGGGTTTGTTAGTTTCTCTCTAAATATGGAAGATATCGCCAAGCTAGGTTCAGTTTAGAGGACACATTTTTTCAAGCCCAACTTGGCAATAAATCATCAAAAATTGCAAACCTTGCCGACTTTCAACGTTTTATATTCCCCATCCGCGCTAACTGGAAACCCTATTAAAAATGCAACGAAAACTTATCGGCGTAAACCATGTCGACAGTAAAACCTGACGTTAAAGGAATAGTACTCTCGTGCAAATAATAAATATATATATGTATAAAATCTTATCAGACCGATCTAAGCAAATTCATTGAAAATATTAACTCTGTAAGCTTCCAAATAGTTTTTTTTTTATTTTGTCTTTGGAGTGCCTGGAAAAGTTTCCATCAAAAATGAATATTTTGCTTTATAAATTTTTTCTAACATATATTGTGTGCGTTAAAATTAAACACTTATTCTAGACTAGCTGCGTGCCCGTTCTTCGCACGGTAGGAAACGAAAAATTTCCTCACATGTGTAATTCGAATTAATTCCAGTGATGTGGAATCTAGAAAAAGCAAAATTATTTCACTCTTGACTTAAAATTTGCGTCATATATGTAATAACCTGAGATCATTTCAATATAATGACACAAAAAAAAAAAAACTATGTCAGCATCATTCGGTATCAAAAAAGTGAAAATGGACCGTTTGCAGTGAACTTCTCACTTTCAAAATGTCTTATTTCCTCAGACATGCTGTCTTTTAGGTTCACGTTTTAGCGTTAAATACCTCAGACACTACATGAAATGGACATTTTTTTAATTTTAAAAATACGTCACCCTCTCTTGCAACCCTTTACAAAAAGAAAAGAGATAAGAGATAAGACTGCGCTATTTATAAAGGCTTTAAAATTGTTTTTCTAGATTATGCAGTTTAATTTTTCTTCTCACAAATAAATCCAGTATTTATAAATGGAAATTGAGCCAAGCAAAGAAATCGTCTGCTCGCGGGACCCGTTTTTTTTTTTTTTTTTTTTCAACTGGCAATTTTAATCATTGTTACTGTATCCATGACAACCAAACCGCAAGATATCAAACCGAAATTGATAAGCAGGTGCTACGGAAATGAAAATCCTTCTTTACTTAAAAATTCGTAAAAATTCTCCTAATTTATATTTTCCCTCCGTTCTTCTTTTAAAAGTGGGTTAATTGTGTGCTCCGTCTTTTGCCGAAATATAAAAAAGTTATGACAGATAGAATTCAAGATGCAGCAGTTTTTAAAATATTTTACGAAAGTCAGCGTCAAATTTAATTTTATTTGAAAAATTCCCAAAAATCTGCAAATTATGTTACACAGTTCGAATAAACAGTTTTTAAAAGAAAATTTTCTCCTCTATACGATGATGTAACTACCGTTTTCTTGCGAGTGCAATTACCGGCGTTATTATGTATTACGCAAGAAAAATCGCTAAAAATCGGACAAAACATAAAATAAAACATTTTCTAATTCGAATTTCGAAAAAATCGCTTCGAGGTGTGTCGAGACCCGTCTTGGAGAATTTCCGTACAAAATTTGGTAGGTCTACGATCACCCGTTTCGGAGCTACGCGAGACACAGACAGACAGACAGACAAACGGACAGTTTACACTCTGTTTTATTTATATAGATACTTTTCTATAAAATCTTGATTTAATACATTTGTCACAATCCGGAGTAAATTCTTTCAACACTGTTCGACGGAATTATTTTTTTCTGCTTTGTTTTCCTGAAAAATCAAATTTTAAAATATCAAGATGTCAGTTTTACAGGAGAAAAAAAATATCTTTCAGTTTTCCACTTGACTCAAAATTTTACACGAGAAATTTTTGATTTCAAATCACTTTAAATTAATCATCTCGACTTAATTTTTCCCCGTTCCACTTTTTTCACGTTTTATTTGTCCAATCCTATTTTGTCATCTTTTGCTAATTATTGCTTAAAAAACACATTAAAAGTAACTTAGTTTTCAATTGATTTTCTCTTTTGAAAGTTAATATTTTTAATTGCATTAGCTGCCTGTCATTTTAAAAAAAAAGTAAAACAGACAACTAAAAACCGGTCAAAAATTTTTATTGTGCTATATAATTGAACTAAATAAAAAAAAAAATTGATGGGCGACTCCAAAAAGACTTTATAGATAATGAGCACTAGTTGACGATTAAATAGGGTGAGGTAGGATAAGAGCATAAATGGGGTAAGAGCATATGCGGGTTCTGAATCGCTTATTTTTGCACTACAGCAATGAGGTTTGCTGCAAGCCTCCTTATCCATTATATCCTGTGTATATTACAACATTATTCTTCGATGGACTGATTTCGCTTTGTGACATATACTTTTTTTGAGATCGTGTCATTTATCCTCCGAGCGAGATCTCGCAAGGGATTTTTAAAATATTTATTTAAGAAAAGTAAATTAATATTTATTTTATTTTTACTGGATCATTTTTTTACATTTTTACGCTACTTTTCCGGCATATTTTTATTTTCTTTACATCTACAATTGTTTATAAAACAAGGTTCGTAGTGCACTTGCCCCCTACTTTCGTTGGTACGGGAGAAATGCATACACTAAATGTGCACTTAATACCTAAGGAGAACAGTGTTTATCAGAAACACTCATTAATACCACCTGGAGTTGTATTTAACCCAATTTGGTCAGGAAAATCAAAATAATGTTTCTAAGAATTTTAAAGATAGAGTTTTCTTGCTTTTTCAAAGTAAATTTAGAGGTAGTCAAAATTGATTTTTTTTTTTTTTTTTTGTCAAATTCTAGATACCGAAATTTTTCACGATCACATCACTTCCTTTTACTTCGTACTAGGAATTAAAAAAGAACTGGCCGGTATTGACAAATCTTTCCAAGCTATACCATTATGCCCATTGAAAATCATCTATTTTCCTGCTTGAAACTTGAAAAGGAGGATTTGCTTCGAAGAATTTTTTCTCTTTTGGACTTTTTGACAGTTCACAGTCTCATGGATATGGTTTAGCCTATTGGCTAACCAACCAGATAGGATAAGAAATAAGAACAACCATTGAAAATAGGAGGGTTCGGCAAATTCTCGCCAAATATAGAAGATATCGCAAAGCGGAGTTCGTTTATGGAAACTTATTTTTTGTCTCCAAACTTGGCGATAAATCGCGAAAAGTGGCAATCTTGGCGGCTTCTGACATTATGACCAGCGCCTTTACGGGCAATCATTTAAGCAATGGTTTAAAAACATGTGGTTTTTCTATTTAAGAGCCGTTGCAAAAGCAAATCGGGCAGGTCAATAGAAAAAAGTTCCCATCACCATCTCAGAATTTCATGATTTTCTTTTATTGTGTTGCCTTACCCAAGGAAAGAACAAATCTGATATACTTTTGATTTACCTCTTTTAGTTTTGGAGTTATGGGGGGTCAAAGTACCCCAGAGGAGCAACGTTGAATTAATTTAGGGCCATTTTTGCCACTTTATTGTCCCGACTGTGACTGGCTCAGAGGTGCTTCAGCGAATTTTTTCTTTTTATCCTATAATATACCTTGTATATTAACATTTCACATTGAAAATTCATTCGAAAATTGTCAGAGCCCCGAATTAGGGCCCCCCAAATACCCCCAATTTCATAAAAAATACAGTTTTAAGAATGCTTTCAATCTTGGCTCTGGCGTGATACAGAAAATTTTTTTGCACAGTGCAGTTACATATCCTCATACAAAGTGAATCCAATGTTAAAAATTTTTGAAGGCCCCAAGGGCCCCCCGGTACAGGGCCCCAAACAGAGTCCTTAGTGATAATTTACGCAATTTCGAAGCATTGAAACAGCAATAGACGACTTCCCACAGGAGAACTATTGACATGGAGATGTAGTATCAACATAGTAGTTTGATATTATGAAAAAACATTTCTTGAAGGTGCAGCTGTTTCCAAGAAAATCCCAAAAAGTACCTCCCTATTTGGGACATTCCACTGGCACGCATGGGGGCATTTCGGCGTTACTTTAGAAGTTTAATCGACAGTGGCAATATTGAAAATTAAGTTATTCTTCAAATATCTCAAATATATCCTCCATATATCACAAATAGTTATTTCACAGGGGCACTCATAAGAATTACATTACGCTGTATGGGGATCTCTGTAACTACTGAACCGATTCGAAAAAAATTTTCACTGATAGAAATCTACACTATTCCTGAGTAATATACGCTACCTTTCAGCATGCATCATAACTAGTTCTTTTACAGGGACACTCAAAAATTCTAGCACATGACGCTATATGGACATCTCTGTAACTACTGAATCGATTCTAAAGATCTTTTCACTGAAAGCTACACTACTTCGCCACTCAACTTTATTCAAATTTTATTGAACTCCATTCAAATTTTTGAAAAGTGATTGTAAAGATCTTTTCACTGAAAGCTACACTATTCCTGAGTAACATAGGCTAAAATTCATGCATGTAGCATAATTTACGTGAACACTCAAAACAATTCGTAAACATGGTCGTAACTGTCTCCATTCGCCACTCAAATTTATTCAAATATTATAAAACTTCATTCAAATTTTTGAACAATGCAGTTATATATCTTCATATAAAGTGAATCCAATGTTAAATATTTTTGAAAGCCCCAGCTTTGCGGCCTCTACCCAGGGCCACCCTTACGGTTGTGCAGGTTGTGCGTCGCACAAGGGCGCCTCGGTGCTAGGGGCGCCAAACGGAGGCAAGACAGACAAGAAATTTTGTATATGAAGCTAATATTGTTAAGGTGCGATTTTAGTGATTCTGTTTTCATATCACCAAAAGTGGGACTTTAAGTCCTATAAAGAATTATTTTTAGCAGGGTCGGTAGCTAAAGGTTTGGCGGGACTCAGGGGCGGCCCGACACGGTAAGCGAGGTAAGCATTAGAGATGGGCTCATTTTTTGAAGCCCGAGCCCGAAGACTTTTAATCCGAGCCCGAGCAATATTATTAAAGTTGGAGCCCGAGCAGCCCGAGCCCGAAATTTCAGCTAAAGACAAATAAAATTAACTACTTCATTAAGAGGATACAATAAATTTTGGAGCTTCACACACCTTCTAGTCCCCCGTGCCGCTATTTTTTGAAATAAGTACGTCTATTTATCCCATGAATCACTTTTTAAAATCTGTTTCAAGGAGTATGTTCAACAAAGAAGAAATTTTTCACGAGCCCGAGCCCGCCCGAGCCCGAACGCAATCGTGAATTACAGAGCCCGAGTCGGGCCCGGGCTCGGGCTCGGGCTTTCGGGCTCGGGCTGAGCCCGTCTCATCTCTAGTAAGCATGGTATCGGGCGCCATATTCGAAGGGACACCATTTCGAACTCAAAAACGGGAGAACTTGATCAAGAGAATAAAACGCGGGGCCTTTTTCACTTTTGCAGGGGGTCGACACGTACCCTAGGGCCACAAGATCAGCTGAATCACAAAAAGTGTAGGCAGAGTTTCACTGTTTTATGTTTTATTTACTTTTTTATAAATAGCACATCTGTAAGAAGAATAGGTAGGATTTTGTTAAGTACAATAATTACGAGGGAATTAAAATTTATTATTGAAGTTGTTCAAAAAGTAGTGGAAGGGGGCGCAATTTGGAGTGTTCTGCCAGGGGTGCAAAACCACCTATCTACTCTCCTAGTTTTTATCCCTGAAAAACACTGTTTTCTATATATTCTCGACCAGTGTCGCAACTGGAGATTGCGTCAAACGGGACAAACTTCAATTTTACACCCTCTTACAATTTTCGTGTTCACGGCGTCCGGGGCATGTGCCCCTTTTGCCATACCTGGATTTGAATACCATCCTCCTTGGAAATTATTCTGCCGAAGACCATGGGCTCTGAGCATGAATTATTTTATTTTAATGAAATGAAGTACTGCACCATTTTTTTTTTCCTATTGGGCGAGGGGGGGGGGGACGAAGTAAAATGTGTAAACTGGAAAGAACACTTTACAAAGAACAGGCCTAGAAGGCGCAAACCTGTTAGAGATATAAGTTCATGTATACAAGGCACATTCAAAAATTTACAGACAAAGTTTTTTCATGGAACTTCCCAGTCTACCTACCTGAAATTATTGCAAAGCTGCTTTCATTACTGGATCACATAACTATTGTTTTACTAATAGTACTGGTCAAGGTTTATGTGATTTCATACAGACATACCTTAATTCACTGATTTTAATATTTTAGATTTAAGGGGCCAAGCCTATGACAACGGTGCAAATATGAAAGGAAAGCATAAAGGACTACAACAAAAACAAAGAAATAAATCCACGGGCTTTTTTTATTCCATGCGCTGCCCATACATTAAACCTGGCTGTTAATGATGCAGACAAAGTGACATTTGAAACAGTAAACTTTTTTAGCGTAATATAAGAACTGTACAGTAATTATTTTTCAAGCTTTGTTAAACGATGGGCTATAATCAAAACATATGTTAGAAATTTACATTTAAAGCCACTGTCCACAACTAGATGGGAAAGTAGAATAGAGGCAATTAAACCTCTTAAGAATAACCTCAAAGAAATTTAACAGGCTCTTTTAGAGATAGCGGAAGATAACTCCTAAGACATCAAAAGTAGGGTACAACCAGATAATTTAATAACGAAATTATTTTCATTTAAATTTATTTGTTCAATTAACATATGGTACGAAATTTTAAGCCATATTAAAGTAATAAGCAAGATGATGCAAGATCCCACATATTGCATTCAAACCGTCATACAAAGTCTTGATTCTATTTTACAGTATTTCAAAGAACAACGGAGTGATGAAATGTTTGAAAATTTCATATCGTCTTCAGTGAAAATAGCAACTGACCTAAATGTTGAAAGCTCTTTTACCGAAATTCGAAGAAGAAATAGGAAAAGAATGTTTGAATATGAAGCACCAGATGAAACTATTAACGATGGAAAAGAAAATTTTAAAGTGAATTTCTTTTTCACAATTTTAGATACCGCAATTGCATCAATTACAGAAAGGTTCCTATTGATCAAAGAATACAATGACGATTTTAAACTCATTCACAATATAAATAAGTTTAAAGAATTTGAAGATTTATTAAATATTTGTCAGAGTTTGCATCTGTGACGAAAAAAATTCTGAAAGCGATATTCATGTGAAAACCTTGTTTGAAGAACTGAAATTGCTTCAACGATATTAAAGACAATATGACTCCAACTTATGTACTTGATTATTTATATAAGCATGTTTTAACAGAAACCTTTCCAAATGTCACTGTGGTACTGAGAATTTATTTGACGTTACCAGAATCTGTAGCCTCAGGGGAAAGAAATTTTTCGAAATTAAAAATAATAATAAACTATTTACGCTCAACTATGTCTGAAGAACGACTTACAGACTTATCAAAGACTTTTGAAACGAACTTTTGGATAAATTTTGAAAACGAAATTTTGGATAAATTAGATATAAAAATCTTAATTAAGAATTTTGTTGCAATGAAAGCACGAAAAGCAAATATTTAGTTTTAACACCAGTTTTTTATGATATTAGTGAAAAATTTATTTAATTTTAATGTGCTTCTTTTTTAAGTACTTGATAATTTTAATGTGATAGGTAACATGTTACATGTAATGCTACGAATATTTGTTTTTGTTTTCTATTTATTGATAGTATAAGCAAATGTTACTTACGTTATAGGCATATATATGGAAATTTTAGCTATACATTTATATGAAAATTTAAAACAAATCTTAATTTTAGGAGACGAGGGGGGGGGCACCAAAAAAGTAGTTGCACAAAGGCGCAATCCACCCTAGGAGCGGCCCTGCCTCTACCTTCCAGTCATTTTAAGAGGCATCGCAAGAGCAAATCAGGTAAAAAAAAGAAGAAAGTTTCAATCACCATCTCAGAAGTTCATGAATTTTTTTTTTCCTTGTGTTGCCTTACCCAAGGAAAGAACACATCTGAAATATTTTTGATTTAGCTTTTTTAGTTTTGGAGTTATGGGGGGTCAAAGTACCCCAGAGGAATTTAGGGCCATTTTACGCTCTCGACTGTGATTTGCTCTGAGATGCTTCAGATTTTTATTTTTTTTTAATCTGATAATATACTTCGAATATTAACATATAAAACCGGAAATTCGTTTGAAAATAGTCAGAGCTCCCAAATAACGACCCCCCCCCCCAAATATCCCCGATTTCATAAAAAATACAGTTTTAAAGAATGCTTTAAATCTTGGCTCTGACGTGATACAGAAAAAATAAAAATTCCCGGGCCCCAAACATGGTCCTTAGCGCTAATTTATGCAATTTCGAAGCATAGATACAGCTGGCTCTGACTTCGCACATGAGAACTATTGGCATGGAGATGTAGTTTCAACATAGTAGTTTCATATTATGAAAAGATATATTTTTTAATACAGTAATACAGTAATCTGTGAGAAAGTTTTCTTGAAAACGGTGATGCTTTCAAAAAATATACCGAGGGGCCCTGGGGACCTTAAAAGGTTTTTAACATTGGATTCACTTTATATGAAGATATATAATTGCACTGTTCAAAAATTTGAATGGAGTTTAATAAAATTTGAATAAATTTGAGTGGTGAATGGAGACCGTTACTACAATGTTTACGAATTATTTTGAGTGTTCCTGTAAATTATGCTACATGCATGAATTTTAGCCTATGTTACTCAGGAATAGTGTAGCTTTCAGTGAAAAGATCTTTAGAATCACTGTTCAAAAATTTGAATGGAGTTGAATAAAATTTGAAAAAATTTGAGTGACGAATGGAGACAGTTAAGAAAATGTTTACGAATCATTTTGAGTGTTCCTGTAAGTTATGCTACATGCATGAATTTTAGGCTATGTTACTCAGGAATAGTGTAGCTTTCATGAAAAGATCTTTAGAATCAGTTCAGTAGTTACAGAGATGTCCATATCGTCATGTGCTGGAATTCTTTGGAGTGTCCCTGTAAAAGAACTAGTTATGCTACATGCTGAAAGGTAGCTTATAATACTCAGGAATAGTGTGGCTTTCTATGAGTGAAAAAAATTTTCGAATCGGTTCACTAGTTGCAGAGATCCCCATTCAGTGTAATGTAATTCTTATGAGTGCCTCCGTAAAATAACTATTTGTGATATATGGAGAATATATTTGAGATATATGAAGAATAAGTTAATTTTCAATATTGCCACTGTCGATTAAGCTTCTAAAAGTAACGCCGAAATGCCCCCATGCGTGCCAGTGGAATGTCCCAAATAGGGAGGTACTTTTTGGGATTTTCTTGGAAACAGCTGCACCTTCAAGAAATATTTTTCATAATATCAAACTACTATGTTGATACTACATCTCCATGTCAATAGTTCTCCTGTGGGAAGTCGGCTTCAGCTGTACCAATGCTTCAAAATTGCGTAAATTAGCGCTAAGGACTCGGCCCCAAACAGAGTCCTGGGGGCCTTCAAAAATTTTTAACATTGGATTCCCTTTATATGAAGATATATAACTGCACTGTGCAAAAATTTTTTCTGTATCACGTCAGAGCCAAGATTTAAAGCATTCTTAAAACTGCATTTTTTATGAAATTGGGGGTATTTTGGGGGGCCCTAATTCGGGGCTCTGACAATTTTCGAATGAATTTTTAATTTGAGATGCTAATATACAAGATATATTATAGGATAAAATGAAAAAATTCTCTGAAGCACCTCTGAGCCAGTCACAGTCGAGACAATAAAGTGGCAAAAATGACCCTAAATTAATTCTACATTGCTCCTCTGGGGTACTTTGACCCCCCATAACCCCAAAACTAAAAGAAGTAAATCAAAAATATTTCAGATTTGTTCTTTCCTTGGGTATAAAATATTCTTCAATTTCCAGTTACTGTACCAAATACAAAACTAATTCTTTTAGTAAACTGAAGTTGGTTAAAAATAATTATCCTTGTTCAGAGATACAAAAATGCAAGTTGAATAATATGCGGTCTATTCAAGTTATTACATGAACTTATTTGAAAATGTGGTGCTGCCATCTAGGACTTTGAATCCATACAAATAAGTAGAAAATGGTATGTGATTTAATTGATGAAAATCAAATATCATCAATTAAATCACATACCATTTTTGTATCTCTGAACGAGGATAATTATTTTTAATCAACTTCAGTTTACTAAAAGAATTAGTTTTGTATTTGGTACAGTAACTGGAAATTGAAGAATATTTTATACCCAAGGAAAGAACAAATCTGAAATATTTGAATTGATGATTGATGAAATTGATGAAAAATGGTATGTGATTTAATTTGACATAACACCCGAGATGAAATAATTAAATCTTTGAGATAAAATAATTTTTAGAAAAGAAATAATTAAAACTTTGTAAAATAACGCACATTCAAATGTATTTATAGTTGCAGAACAGACGTTTTGAGCAATACAAAAAAAGTTTCACCTTTCAACAGTTGCTGGGATGTATCCAGAAAAAAAAAAGAAAAAAATTCAAAGTGGGTCCAAACGGTGGAAAAGGTAAATTTTTTAAAGAAACTTTTGCATTATAATTTTGCTATCAAAATCAAAATTTTTGGAAGGGGTAGGGTCTGGACCATCTAGACCTTCCTTCCCCTTAAATGCCTGATTAGCTGTAAAATGCCCACTCATGTGGAGCTAGATCATTCTTACAGCTGATAATCGGTAAACATCTTTTGCATCACCCAAAACCTGCATTCTGCAATGATATTACCATATAAAATGTTGTTTTAATTGTTTCATGATTCACATTAGGGGTTTTTTTTTTTTTTTTTTTTTTTTTTTTTTTAGGTCAAGGGCCAAGATAATCAGATTTTATTTATTTTTTCCCTAAATCCAATCAAGAAAGTTTCAGGAGGAGAGTTCATCTATTTCTGTTAAAAATCTAATATTTTTTTATTAAGAAATGTTAAAGTTGATGTTTGTGATTAAGGTAAAGTTACACAAGGACTATTTTCCAAAAGAGAGAGGATGCCTCAGGCAGAGGACTTTTAAGGAGCTGTAATGCATATTCACATTACATCTGGAGAAAACCGTAAAGAACTCCTAACTGTTAGATCAACAGCCTTACAGTAGGCCAGAACACTGGATCTGTTTATAAACTTTACAAGTGGTGTACTGATATTAGGAGATGTATAAGGTATGTGATTAAAGTCGAAGCAGGTGTTTTCTTGGTTTTTGAAGTGGGCTTTTAAAAAACTCACCCGGGTTTTTTCAGGTTGGGCAAAATGATAACAACTAGCTGAGTGATAACATAATCACTCAGCTCCTGTCATAACGAGTATAACAGAGCTTTTAGGGAAAAACCAATAAAAAAAGAAAGAACCAATTATAATATGAGAAACTTCTTTATTGCAACAATTACATTGCACAAAAATATCATACATATGTTTATAACTTATTATCACTTTATGTGTTCTACAAATCTACATAGACAATTTTCTATTTATGATCAACATTTGTTAACATTTACTGTTTTTACTTGCAAATGAAAATTACTTTAAATATGACTAATTTAAAGTTACAATAAAATGACCCTTCAAATTTTATTGATGATAATATTAGGCTATTTAATAATTACTGAATACTAAATGAATGAGTGTGTGTAAATATTTTGAGATTAATGAAACTGAATTTAGAAGAAAAGAAATTTATGTATAGCATTAACGCATTGATATATTTCACATTAAAAAGTAATTAAATAATAAATTTACATCAAAATCAATCATATCATTTTTCATTACTATAATATGCTTACAATATTATATAAAAAATTAATCTATTCTAATTTAAATACATTCGAATATCAAGAATATAAAATAATTTTCTATTTAATTTGTAATTATTTGTATCAAGAATATAAAATAATTTTCTATTTAATGGCCGCATATCTTAAGATATTAAAATACACTTTACATCATAGTAATACAGGGTGCCCAAACAAAGTTTCTGTACAACTTCAAAATTCATTTTTTTTAATTTGATGAGCTATGAAAATGAAATTATTTATAGATAATCGATTATTAAAATTTTTACTATTTGTTTGTTTTAACCCCCCCTTCCATATTTTAAATAACATTTTGAAGAACTATAATCAAAAGATATCAAAATGCCTACAACCTTAAGAGAAAGTTCAATGTGTTTCTAATTTATAAAAACAAAATCACATACTTGGATTACTAAATTTCCTTAATGGAACATTTCTAGGTCAATTTATTGGACGAGATGAACCAATTCCCTGGTCACAGTCTAAATTAATACTGGTCACAGTTGAATTAATATCATGCTGCTTGATTTCTTTCTATAGGGATATGTTAAAGATCATCTATACCGAACAAAAGTGTAGGATATCACTGACCAAAAGCAAAGAATAATAAATGTCATCAGCACCATAGATTACGTTATACTGTACAGGACATGGCTGGATATCTAGTATCGCCTTGATTTACTTTGTGCAACTAATAGTGTGCCTATAGAGGTGAATTAATTGCTGTAAAAAAACTTTAATAATTGAACCTTAAACTAAAATAATTTTCAAGTTTGTATCTGTTCAGTGTTTTATTTAATAAATGTCTGTAACTGTACAGAGACTTTGTGGACACCATGTAGATTCACATTAGATGCTCACATAATCAAAAGATTCTTAAATATTAAAGCTAATAGTCATAAGATGAAGAAACACTACTTTACAACTCAAATTGTCATACAACAGATTCTCTTTTTAAATGGACGGATCATTCTTCATCATCATATTGCGAGCTCTCACACATCTTGTCTAGCAAGTGAATAGTTGAACATTCAAACAATTGAATAAATGGATCATCCACTCTAGTCTTGATTTGGCACACAATAACTTATTTCTGTGCCTGAACCTCAAAAATAAATTGTATAAACAACGAATTTCATCAGAAGACACTGATGCGTTCAAAAACCATATTTTGAAAATATCTCAAGCGGAATGGAAAAAATGTTTTAAGAGGTGGCTCAAACATATTTGAAAGTGCATAGACCATAAAGGAGAAAATTTTTGAAAAACAAATTTTCAGTGACAAATTAATGTGTTTGTATTATTATGCTCAAAATATAAATAGTGCCCTTCATATGACATTATTTTCATCACTTGAAACATCCAGAGCCTGAGTAATATTCCACAATTTTGGGTTCATTCGTTTCAGTTTTTGATTGTAGTAACTTTTTGTTGTTGTTGGTACCCTCAATAATTCTTGGTATTGAACCATACAAATATGCCGCGTGTCATTTTGAAACTATGTAAAAACAGAATATGGTGCATAATAAACACAATTCTATTAATGAAATAAACATTAAAATAAAGTTATCTGTAAAATGAAATGAGATAAATAGAGAAATCTTAAATTATTAACTTCTATATATAAATAAAATTCAGCCTTTCAAATGTTACATCTATAACATAATAAAGAACAATCCTTAGCCACACACTGTAACCATATCAGATAAAAGGACATGTTTGTACAAAACAAAGCTGCAGTTGTCAGTGATAAATTAAAAACAATGCATACTGACACACAATCCAATGTGTAAATATATATCATGGAACAGCCAAGAAATATTTAATAAACCATTTTCAGAGTTCCAATAATATGAAATCTTCACTAACTGAATATTCTTCGATAATCTTTCCCTTATAAATAAAAAGTACACTACATACATAATGTCACACACTTTTTTTTTTTTTTACTTATGCATTTGTGAGCTTAGTCCTATAATTTACTGCATAGTTAATATATAACGATATGAGACACATCACATATAGTCATGAAAATAGTTATAAAAATGATAAAATATTTCCTTTACACAGTACAGGTAAATTCTGAATTTCATTTATATATCTTTTCTATTGATAAATTTTAAATTTTGAAAATTTTACCACTCAGCAGAAAAGAATAATTCATATTTTTTTCTGCCCATACAAATGAATGTAGTGCATTTTTAGTTAAAAACAGTTAAATCTGTCTGAAAACTCTCCATTAATTGATTATGCTAATATTTTATTCGACAGACAGACTTAATTACCTTTGATAATTATCATAGGATGGTGAATGCCACGTTGCCTAAAAGCAAAAAAAGAGCTGTCAAAAATAAGTAGTTGGTGAAGTGGTGTTGACTAGAATTCAACTAGTGTAATTTCCAGTGCATAGTCTGCATCAGATAATCCAAAGCAGCAGATTATCTACAGTTGTTCTGACTAAGTTTCGACCAAAATCGGTGATTTGTTTTCCCCCATCAATGATGGAAAGCAAAATTAAAAACAGACTCATTTTTCTGAAGTCTTTTGGGTTTAAAAAATTATCCCTATTTTAGTGTACGTCATTAAGTTACATAGTGATATAACAAACCATTAGTTTCTCTAGCTTAATTGATTTTTGAAGCTCTTCATGTCAGAAATAATATTTTGCAATTCTATTAAACTACTAAGGATGCCCCAAGTGTAAATGACTCCTGTAATTCATTTGAGCATTCACCATCCTATGATAATTATCAAAGGTAATTAAGTCTGTCTGTCGAATAAAATATTAGCATAATCAATTAATGGAGAGTTTTCAGACAGATTTAACTGTTTTTAACTAAAAATGCACTACAACGTGAAAAAAAGAATGGAAGAATGAACAGTTCATTTGGAAAATAGCGTGCAAAAAATAAAGAGTAATAACTTATAAAATGTTTCTTACAAATTTTATAACACTTTAATAAAATCTTCAGAAAAATCAAAATTGTAATTTTAAGCAAAGAAAAAAAAACTTAAATAAGATTTAAAATTAAAAACAGACACTTTCTACAGAAGTGAAATATGTAGACAATGGTATTTAATAATCCGCTTATAAATCCACATCAGAAGGAAAAACTTATTCAGGTGTATTCTTTATCCAGGCATAGCAGATGATAAAATGAATTTATTAAAAACTGTGTATTCTATAAGTTTGTGCTATCTGTCGACTACTCTGTAAAATAAAATCTCAATTTTATTCTTTTTTGGGGAGATAAAAGATACGTTTTTTTGTATATTATAGGAACAGTGTTTTTTTTGCACGCAATAAAAAGTAGCCTATATGTTAATCCAGGACTTTAACTGTCTTTATTCCAAATTTCACCCAAATCCGTCAAACCGTTTCAGCGTAAAAGAGTAATAAACATACATACAAACATTGATATTTATAATAGTAAGATTGACGTGTATAATATAAAATGTATTAAGAAAATGCATACAGTGGCACACTATTTATGCATGTTTTCTAACAGCTTAAAATAAAAATCCGTAAATTTACTTCTATAAGTTAAAAATATACCAAGAAGTTATAGTAACAAAACTTTTAATGTATTTGATTCCAATTAAGCTATTTTTGTTTGTTTGTATGAACATATATTGAGTTGTAATGCATGACAAATGTGAACTAAAGTAGGTCCTTGGAAAGCCTTGAATTTTCTACAGGTGTTTATAGAAACCAAATTGCTGATATTATTAACCATTATTAATGTAATTATAATGACATAATTTGAATTCTCATTTTAAGTTTAATGTACATTTAATGAAAATTCATAACTAAGTAGACATCCACAGGGTTTTTTTTTTTTTTTTTTTTTTTTTTTTTAAATGAAACCTCTCTTACAGCATTGCTATTAGACTACAAACCAAATTTAATGTCATTCTGAATGGTAGAGAGTCTGTGATTTTTAAAAGAAAAGGCAATTTAATAAGATTATCTTTTAAAGCAACTTAAAATCCTACATCAATATTTTCATAATATTAACTTAGATATATTTTTAGTTAACACTCTAATTTTGATTAATATAAATGAATACTTAAGCTGAATATTCTATTTAATTCAAAATCAGTGCAGAGTGCTTTAACAAATCTGCATAAAAACAAATTTTATCACATTACAGCAAACTGTGAAACTAAAATATGAAAACTTGAATCTCTATAAAATAGATTCAGTATCAGTACTGTAATTTCATAATGTCTCTCCATGAGAAACTTTTATAAAGAAATAAAATACAGGTACTCTGAAAATGGGAAGAATAAACATTCAATTACAGCTATTGCTTAATTCCTTTGTTATGTGTCATTTTTTATTAAAACCTTAGGCCTAGAGAATATTTTAATCCCTTCTTCAACTTTTGCTAGTTGGCGTTCTAAATCTTCTTTGTACTGCTGAAGTCTTAATGTGTCGTTTCTCACTGGTAGAGATGCCAGACTCTGAAGTAATTCTTCTTGATCTAAAAAAGAAGAAAAAAAAAAAAGAACATTAAATCACTAACGTTAAAAGAGCATGCTGAAAGAAATGAAACTCATAGTTTGGAAATAAAAGTATGAATCAAGTCACCTAATGTAAATATTATTGTTGGAAATTTCAGGCTGATATGTAAATTAATGATAAAAGATAATGAAACTTAAAATATGTTTAAATGAAAGGCAAGAATCAGTAAGAATAAAATATTGAACCAATACGAATATCAAGATCTTATTGTTGTTTATTGACCAAAATATACAAAAAAAAAAATTAAGTACACATCAGTTTTGAATAAAATATTGAACCAATACGAATATCAAGATCTTATTGTTATTTACTGACCAAAATATACAAACAAAAAAAATTAAGTACACATCAGTTTTGAAAACTAGAAGCACATTTAACTCTTAGATAGACTATTTTTTAATACTAGCTTACAAAGTCTTTTTCAAATTGTGAATGAGTGTCGGCAAATAACCACCTGAATATCTTTTCCCGTTATAGATGTGTGTCAACAAAGGACTCCAAATCAAGAAAATGTTCAAAGTGTATTTTTCTCAGATGTATGCCCCAATACCATCAGTCTATGGCAATACTACTTTATGGCTACTTTCATTCCTAAACTTAAGGCTTTTTTTTTTTTTTTTCAGAAACAGCATTACATAATTATTTTTAAATTTATCACAGCCAAACTGCATTACTGGACATCTCAATGACATTGGGTGTTCTTTGATTGGAACTAATGACATATGAGGAAAGTGTGAGTAAAAACAAAAAACTAAATTCAAACACTATTGAACCTTCAACAAAATCTTAAGTAGCCGGTCACTTTAGGAGAATAAACATTTCTTCAACATGTATAACATAAATTTATCAATGCTTGTCAGTTAAGCCAGTTTAAAGAACATACACTACATACAAAGGAATCCTTCCTAAATTTATAACTGCAAAATATAGTAAAAACTGCTTTAAACTGTAATTTTAATACTCAAAATTCTTTCTTTACTAAAAACAAATCTTGTTTAAGTAAAAACTATATTCAATAGACCAGAGGAGTCATCAAAACAAGCAATATTTCTATTTAAAACAAATTTTCTATTTAATCAATAATTTGCCTAAAACAGATTTTATTGCATCTCATTTAGGGGTTTTGGACTCTAACCACACAAAAAAATGCATAATGCTATGTGAACATTAAAAGGTATATTTTACTACAACAAAAAATCCACTACCCCGGCAGCACAACAATGTTCTCTGAACATTACTGAATGTTAATAGACGCTTAGAGAACTTATTGTACTGTCTGGGTATGAGCTCCTAAAAGAGAAATATTTTTCAGGTACAAACAGAAAAAGTAAAAAAACAATGCCTATTTTGACAGAGCGAATAGTTGTTTAAGGAACTATTCTGAATAAGCAATGCCTGTTTTCAGCAATTAATCCTAATTCATCATTGCTCATTCATAAAAATCAGAATGATTTTATCAGGATTATACAGATTCATCAATACATAAGTAGATTTAAAATTAAATAACTAAAAAAAAAAATATTCATGTTGTCAAATAAAAAAGAAACATTAAAAACTTAAACTTATCATTGCAGAAATTTTGTTTATTAAATTTTTTAAACTATTGAATGAGAAGTCAGTTACACAAAGGCTTATACCCAATAAAACAACTGAATTCGAAAAATATCTAAAAAACATTACTTTTCTTCAGTAATTCTAAAGTTTCTAATCTTTCTTCATCAGGCAATAAAGTATGACCAGGAGGAATACTGGCTTCTTCTAACAATTTTATTTGCCTTTCTCGCTCAAGCTCCCATTGTCTTTTCCTTTCTGTTAAACTATAAAGAACAACAAGAAACTGATTATTACAATTGAATGGCACTAAAGCATGGCAACTTTTGCTCTGAATTGAGCATTAATTAACAGGAATATTGAATAAAAAAATACTTTTGAGATTATTAATGACAATAATATGACAATAAGTTTAGAAAAGTGCTGCTATATTTTTAAAGAAAATATGGGAGGGAAAAGGTAGATTCATATCAGGAGTAGCTAATAGTCAGCATGCATGCCAAACTGGTACACAAAAGATTGCTGTGTTAGTTTTGCAATTTGTAATATACATTGAGTAACATATACTTTAAATTAAAAGTATGGAAAAAGTTTGAAACTAACCCAGTATTCAATTCTTCAGAGAATAAAAGTTCCTTCTACACTGAAGAGCCAAAAAAAAATGGGTACAGGCATTGATATGCAAATAAAGAGATATGGAACCAATCAGAGTACGGCGCTACGGTTGGCAATGCCTATATAAGACGAGTGTCTGGCACAGTTGTTAGATTGGTTACTGCTGCTACAATGGCAGGTTATCAAGATTTAAGCGAGTTTGAACATGGTGTTATAGTCAGTACACGAGTTTTTTTTTTTTTTTTTTTAATGCGCCCGCCTACGCTCTTTTGAGCGTATGGCACCTTGCAGTCCAATACAAATAAGATATTGCTCCAGTAGCTGGGAAAGTCATAAAAAAAGTCTGCAGAAAGGACGTCTTGTAGAGCAGAACAAGAATAAAGATGTTTCTCAGTCATTGGTCTCCCAGAAGTGCACAAAATGCAATCTGGGGTGTCAACAAGATTAAATCTGAAGAGGTGGGCCTATAGGTAGTCATGTCCAGTTTCAAGTCTAAAACAAGCCACACCAATAGCTCATGGCAAAGACGTGCATATTCGTTTGTTCAGAAGAGTAGACCAAATCTTCCCAATAGACACTTCCCTGTAGTTCCAAAGTCTGGTTCAATTTACATGCTCTCTAATCATTCGCTTGACATTTCTAAGAGGAGCATCTACATTCAGCTGGTCAAGATCACACCCAGATTTAGTGAGTATGTCTGCCTGTTCATTTCCAGGAACATCACAGTGACTAGGGGTCCATTGTAAGGTGATATGCTTTCCTTATTCGTTTAAGGAGCTAATCCGTAGTTTGCACTCATATTCAAGAGAGGTAAGAGCAAAATTACAGCTCGTAATTGTATGAATAGCAACCTGAGAATCCACAAACAGAACAATTTTCTTTTCAGCAGTATTTTCAATAGCCCCAAGGGCCATAAAAATTGCATGTAACTCAGCATCAAAATTATCACGGAAGTGACCAACAGCCTTTGTCAGATAAAGAGTGCCTGAGAACACACCAGCACCTGCTACTCCATTCACTGCAGAGCCATCAGTATAGATATGTGCCCATTCCTTTGCAGGTTATCTTTCATAGATGGTAGCCAATGCTTGAGCCCTACGCTCAGCAGGAAGAGAAGAACTCTTTGAGATAGGAATGATCAAGTCAAAAGCAGCTCTTCCATAATGAAGAAAAACTGGAAAATTAGAAGGTCTAAAAATAGATTGGTGATTCAAGGGAAGCCCCATGTTATTTGAGAGTTTGTTGATAGCAGTAAGGAAGGTATTTTGAGTCTTTAATCTAGGTTGAGCAGACACATAGCTAGACCAAAAAGTATCCTTTCGAAGAAGTCTTTCATCCAGGGACAGGGCAGCTATCAAACGACAATCAGCCGAGTAAGTCAGTCTGCAGCTCCATGACTGCCACAGGAGTTGAAAAAGCAGCACCAGGATGAATCGGAGAGCACGGTTTTAGATAGTGTCCAAATTTGACAAGGCAGAATGTGATGCAGTAATGAGAAGTTCAGCACCATAATCAATGTTTGGGAGAATGTATGAAGTATAAGTGGTAGTAAGTACATTCTGGGATGACTCCCACTTCATGCCAGCAATTCTCTTTAAAAGTCTCAGTCGAGTAGCGCACGAGAGATGAGACATAGCATCTCCGAGGTAGCGATGAAATTTGGATTTTCACGTACGACCATTTCACGAGCGTACCATGAATATCGGGAATCCAGTAAAATATCAAATCTATGACATCACTGCGGATGGAAAAAGATCATGCAAGAATGAGACCAACCGACGACTGACGAGAATCATTAAGCATGAGAGACATGCAACCCTTCTGCAAATTGCTGCAGATTTTAATGCTGGGCCATCAAGAAGTGTCACTGTGCGAACCATTCAACAAAACATCATTGATATGGGCTTTCGGAACCGAAGGCCCACTCGTGTACCCTTGTTGACAGCACGACACAAAGCTTTATGCCTCGCCTTGGCCCGTCAACACTGACATTGGACTGTTGATGACTGGAAACACGTTGCCTGGTCTGATGAGTCTCTGTTCCAATCGGAAAAGCTGATGGACTTGTACGGGTATGGAGACAACCTCATGAATCCATGGACCCTACATGTCAACAGGAGACTATCCAAGCTGGGGGAGGCTCTGTGATGGTATGGGGTGTATGCAGTTGGCGTGATATGGGACCCCTGATACGTCTAGATATGACTCTGACAGGTGACAGGTACCAAAGCATCCTGTCTGATCACCTGCACCCACTCATGTTCCTTGTGCATTCCGACTTGGGGAATTTCAGCAGGACAATGTGACACCCCACACCTCCAGAATTGCTACAGAGTGGCTCCAGGAGCACTCTTCTGAATTTAGAACACTTCTGGTCACCAAAATGCCCAGACAGGAACATTATTGAACATATCTGGGATGCCTTGCAACGTGCTGTTCAGAAGAGATTTCCACCCCCTTTTACTCCTACTGATTTACAGACAGCCCTGCAGGATTCATGGTGTCAATTACCTCCAGCACTACTTCAGACATTAATTGAATCCATGTCAAGATGTGTTGCGACACTTCTGCATGCTCGTGGGTGCCCTACATGATATTAGGTAGGTGTACCAGTTTTTTTTGGCTCTTCAGTGTATTAAGCAATATTCATTTCAAATAAATGAACATTCTCTATATTAAAAAAGGAATTAATACAAATATAGTGACTTCTATTTCAATCTCAGATGTTATCTTACTTTCTAATAGTAAGTGTTCACACTTAATGAATTACTCTTACGCATCTTTAAATGAATGAATCAAGCTGGTACAGCAACTATTTAGGTTACTTTTGCTATTTTATTTTAATTTAATATTATATCAAATTTATATACAAATGTAAAAATTTGTATGGAAGCAACATCCTTACTAATTTAGACTACAAGCTCTCACTTTTAGAGGCAGGGTATTGTTTCAGCTTCCAAATAAAAATTATTTAAATTATTTGACAGTTATAATGGGAAAAAATTTTGTTTCATGCTTGACAAATTATCTATATATTGTTATACTAAAATGAAAAGGAATAAGTTGGTAACACGTTTCAATGCTTTATCCACTAGAGCAGCGTTTCTCAATCTGTGGGGGCGCAGAGCATTTGCAGGGGGGGGGGGGGGCAAGAAAAACCAAAGAGCAAGTAGTGATGCATGTTTTTTAAAAATCTTCTTACTCATTCTCATTTTTACTCAAAAATATATCCATTTTTTCTTAAAATGTTCATTCAAACTTTACTGATAACATTATTTTGTAGAAAATTTGACTAAATGTTCATTGTTAAAGATTAAAAAACTGAATGCATGCTGAAAAATGTGAGGGGTGGGGCGCCACCGGAAGTTAGTCTTTGTTGGGAGGGCGCGACCTTAAAAGGTTGAGAACTGCTGCATAGTGATAAGTGGGCAAAGTAAATTGAAAAAATGTTCAAAACTAGTTTGGAAAGGAGATTAGATTAAGGAAAAATTCCTCTCCAATAATAGTTTTCCTCTAATAATTTTTAAAAATTTATACTTTTCAAATTTGTATTCGACCCCTGTACAAAGAAATTCATGATTAGTAAAATATGCCGCACACACTAAAGAGGTAATGTACAAAACTTGAGAATTATATCTTAAAAGTGTCTGTGATATGAAGATAAGCCACTTTTCAATGGCTCTAGAAGAGAAAAAATTAGGTAGGATAGGGGCGTAGCCAAGGGGGGGGGGGGTCATAACCCCCCCCCCCCCATGAAAAATTTCTGGCTACACCCCTGGGTTGGATGACCACATTTGTCATGGGTCGCATAGAAATTACGAAAGAAAATAATTTTTGGAACTCTAGCAATAAACTCTTACATTCAAATTCAAGTACAGACCCTGACCATCTTTGTTTAAAGATATCTCTGAGACATTTTATGATGAAAGGTTGAAATTTTGTAAATCACCTGATTAGTGTATGGGCAGAGTTAAAAAAAACCCGGTCGCTAGGGTTGCCAACTGTCCCACAAGAGCCGGGATGTCCCGTTTCTAGGGCTTTAGAAGACACGTCCCATGAAAGGAGTGCGTGGGATGTGCAATTAATTTAATAATTTCATAAATTATAATGATATCATAAGAGATTTTAAACATTAAGTTTCTTTCCTAAATAAACATGATGTCAGCAGATGTGATTGTATACTTCAAGATTTTTCTTCTAAATAAGTAATACTGCGATCTCAGTAAAAGTGGTTTAATATATCTTATGATACCTATAGTTTTTCTTTTTTTTTTTCAGATAATGAATTATCATAATCTTAGTAAAAGATATGATTTAAGACTAAGTTTCTCTTACAGGTATATTATCGATACATACTTATGGGTTATTTTAATTAATTTTTAAAAGCCAAAGTTAAAGGGTTTTGTTTTTGTTTGTGAAAGGAAAGAAAAATTTAATTTAATTGCAAATGTTGATACTATTTGTTTTGATTATAAAGAGAGATAGAAGATTAATAATTAATGTTAATTTTCTATTGGTTTGCCTGATTGTTTTAACTTTTGTTAACTATACTACTATATAGTTATGCTCCCTGACTCACTCAGTAACCATTCCAGGCAACCATTTCAATATAAATATTTTACCACCATTACTCCAAGAAGATTAAAAAGTTCAAAAAGATTAAAAAGCAGAAACAGTGTAAAAACACCTACACTGTTTATACACGATCTGCTTGAAATTTTTCATAATTACACATAAAAATATAAAAAACAATCTGTGCTACTTTAAAAATCTGAAAATCTACCAGTTCCCAAACGATTTTTTGCTATTTTCAGCTCCATTTTATTTCCAAGAGTAAAAAAAATTAACCATTTGCATGACAAAATGAGCTGTTGCAATCGATTCGACGTCATATTCATCACGGTCATCAGGCTTTGAAAGGAAAGTGCGATTCCAATTTCTTTAAAGTATATTTTCCAGATTACATAGTTTATTTTATTTTTTATATTTTTTTACAAATAAATTGTCTGCATGAATATGCGAAAGGCTGTGTACACAAAACCGAAATCTTTCAAATGCCAAAAGTTTCTACCCAACTAGCACACATACGTTGGGTTATTGATGGCACGTGGTTGGCACAAGGTTGTTACGTTGGGCAAACGTTGGATGTCCATATGGAAATGTTGGTATTCTGTTGGCTAAAGGTTGTGTTGGGCAACCGTTGGTAAACAACCGCTGGCCACGGATGGCTGAATGTTGTGTAGGGCAACCGTTGGTAAACAACCTTTGGCCATCGGATGGCTGAATGTTGTGTTGGGCAACCGTTGGTAAACAACCGTTGGCCATGGGATGGCTGAATGTTGTGTTGGGCAACCGTAGGTAAAACAACCGATGGCCATCGGATGGCTGAATGTTGTGTTGGGCAACCGTATCATTGCGCATGCGCAGAGACACACATTCAGGAAACCGGGAAGCGATAGATTCATGTCCGTTCCGTTTCCGCCATTGCTTGTTATGATGTGTTGATACACTTTTATAAAGTGATTGATAGTTGAAATCTGAAACGAATATTTATCTTTTCAGCTATATTTCTGTGAATTTTAATCGTTGCATAGGTTCGTAGAAACTTGAATCACGATAACTATTAATATTGATGCATTGATTATAGTTCGATTGTCCATAAGCCTAACGATCTTCGAAGTATGTAAGCAAACAACTTACTATGCAGCTATGGTAATAAATATATAATAATTGCACAGTGATTATTAAAAGATGCGTTTTGGATTACTAAACAATACTAGACAGCTTAAAAATAAAGTTTTATTTGCTCATAGTTGTACAACAGTCGAGAAGGTAAAATTGGACACAATTGTTTTCTCCTAATAAGATTATTCTGAAAAAAAATCAACTTGAGCCGTGCTTATATTTTGCAAGATTATAATGACTAATGAGATTTCAGATTTAGAAGTAGTTATTAAACTAACACTACTTCAATTTTGAAATCTCGTTGGTTCACAGTGGTTAATCAACAACAAGGATTTAAATTTGTGCATCAAAATTGTTTTGTTGTTAAAGGTATGTATAAAATATTTTACTGTTTTAAGAATTCAGTTATTTTAATATTTTACAAATGTGTTATAGTACTTTACAGTTCATATATATACCTATATTTACCAACTTCATTTTGTTATTTATTTATTATTTTAGAAGAGATTTTTGTATCTACACCTGTTATATGCTACAGGACTCAAATTTTATGGAGAAAAATACATAATCTATACGCAATCAAATACTCTTTGAGAGTACTGGAAGAAAAAACATTTTTATTGCTTTGACAAGTCTCTTCTACTGCGTATTTTAGTAAAAAAGTTCTCTCTCTCTCTCTCTCTCTTTTTTTTTTTTTTTTTTCAAAATTTTCTGCAATGGTAATTATGCGGGATGCGTCGTAACTTTTTTTTGTGTACCATCAACGACTTTTTTCATTTTATGTGCTATAGCGTGTAAGCAGCATCACTAATACATTCTGTTGTACTGATATCTTTCTCATAATCAGATAATATAGATGCACCTGTGTGTTGATACTTGCATGCGTAATGCATATGCATTACGCATGCAATATTTTTTTTTCTTTGCAGTCAATATCTACAGTTAACTGAAAATAAAAATAGAACTACGAAATGTCATTGTATTCCATACCAAATTTATTCGGGCAAACTAAAAATTAAGAATCTAAAAAATTACGTAAATTGAAATAAATGTAAAAAATAATAAATAAATATTTTAGTAAAGAATGATTTCTGTGACATTCTTCAGTGACTATACTCCTATTGGATTTCCCCACATGAAAAAAAAAAAAAAAAAAAAAAAAAGAGATTAAGCCTCCTTACAAAAGTTTCAATTGAGTAAATTTTCAGAGGTTTTGAGGGACACTTTACAGAAGTAACTATCAAAGGAGAAGGAGGGATGTGAATCATATTTCAAAAAATAAGCATTCTTTCCTTTACGTTATATGTTTTTTCTTTTAATTAATTCGAAAAGTTTTTATGATTTTGTTTGCCTGCCGTCCTGGTTCTCTAAAACTGTAAAGGATAGCTTCTGAAAGAACCCTCTAAATATTTTCCTGCTTCCGATCTCTCCCCCTGCCTTTTTTTTAAACAGTTCATAAGTTGCACCTGCAATATTAATTTTCCTCATAGTGCAAAAAAGCTTAGTTTTCTACAGATTAATATAATGTTTGTAACTTGACAGATCGTTTACTATTTGAAAATAACACATTTCTGTTAGTGACGGGACTAGAGCCGGTTTTAAGCAAAAATGTTGGGAGTGGGGTGTAAAGACAAAATTTTCTGACGATATATACCAATATTCTTTCAAAAATATACACCGATTATCTGGCCTCTTGGGCGGTTTCCTCCAGATGTAGCGTGAATATGCATTAAATCTCCTAAAAGTCCTTCGCCCGAGGCACCCCCCACCCCAGGCAGATACTTAATGTGCTTGTTTGCCTTAAATACACACTACATTACATGATCTGGAATGAAGTTGGCATGAGGGGACAAAAGGGACTTATTTACTGGCACAAAAATCACTAAAAGGAAAATCGTAACAAGACTATGTTCATGATATAGTATAACTTATAATAAACTGTCGGCAGAACTGGTAATTTATACACTGAGCATTTTACAGATTGGTGATTAAAGCTGAAATTTGCTGACAGTCCTTTGGCAACTGACGATGTTGTCGACAAAACTACTTTTTAGGGGGGTGGGGTGTCCGCTCGCCCTCCTCCTAAGCGCACAGAAACCCACTGTTGAAGTGGAACCATATTTGATGAAAGAAAAAATGTGACTATTTGATAATATGCTTCGTTCTACATATCTGCCGTCCCTTAAAACTTATCTGAATCCGTCACTGCATTTGCTGTTAGTAAAATAATTAAAAACTTTAATTTCAAATTTGACAGTTTTTGATATATCTATAGAAATGTTATGAAATAGCACATCAATTTGTCAAATATAATTATCCAAGGTTTCTGCATTGGCCTAAAATATGAAACTAACTTATAAATGTAACGGTTAACAATTATGAAAGCTAAATGTTAAAAATAACCAATTTCCAACAGTTGGATAATAGAGTGACAACATACAGATTTTACGCTATCCAGATGTATACATTTACACGTTAACCCAAGGTATGCATTTATATGTTAACATAACGTATGCATTAATACGTTAGCCCAACGTATGCATTAATACGTTAGCCCAACGGTTGGCAAAACGTTAGAGCATACGTTGGCCCAACGTAAGAAATAACCAGTTGCCAACCGTTGGATAACCGTAAGCCAACGTGTCATTTCAACGTTGTCCCAACGTATGCATTCATACGTTGCCCCAACGTATGTGTGCTACCTGGGTACACATTTCCAGAAAAGCATGCAATTTGATTTGGGTACATAATAAAAATTCAATATGAACTTATTTATTTTAGATAGACGAAGATGAACTATATTGAGTGTAGACATATTTTCATCAAATGCTTTTATTTTAGCACTCATTGTAATTGCCTCCACAACGGGCTTTGACTTCGAGTGTTGCATGTTAATTATACAAAAGTAGTAAGCATAATATTCAATAAAAGTTATTTAAAATGTAAAAATGAAATCTCGTTTTAATTGTGTTTCTCACCTTCCAGTTGGCTCCTAAGATTTTACAACTTTTTTTTACCCCTGTGTACGGGGCACATTTTACTAATTGGGATTTTCTTTTTTTTTTTTTTTTTTTTTTGTATTGGGGTTATATACAAATTTAAGAAGTGTTACTTTTTTAAAATTAAAGATAGGAATTTTTTTCTTAAAAGTCTTTTTCCCTACTTTATTTTGAGCATTTTTTCAATTTGCATTGCCCACTTATTTCTAATGGATAAAGAATTAAAGTGTGTTACCAGCTTTTTGGTACAACCTGTGTATACACCAATATATCACAATTTTTCTTTATAATTAATAATTCCTTACTATGAAGGAATATGTCCGAGCCTGTGCTTTAATTCTGACTTTGTATCACATTTTTGTTTGCTTTTCACAGAAGCAAGATTGTGAGAAGATTTGTGACACGGTGAATCTCTTCCATCGTTCTTTCTTAAGCTGCTTGAGCAGTGAGATCCCTGTTTCAAAAGAGAAAATACTTTTAAATCACAGGTTATATATGCAGATATTCAACAGGCACATTAAAAACATTTAAAATGTATAACTGGTGTTTGCAAAATCCAACACAGTTGCATCATCAAACACTTTAAAATTAAGTTTTAAGTTTTTAAAAAGCGAACCGGTCTATAAATAAATGTAAGAGAAATGAAAGTTTCCTAAACTTTTTATTTTAGATGTGAGACTAGTGGCATTAAAAATTCAATTAATTTTAAATTTGCACTGAAGCTATAAAATGTACATCCAAAAAGTTTGGAGCAATAGCTCTTTTTTCCCAAATAGAGCCAAAGGGAATAATTTGGGAAATTTAGAGTTGACACATACATTACAGATAAATTAATTTTTACTTATCAAAACATATCATAAAAATATTCATAACATTCCCAATTTAATCAACAACTGACAGCCCAATTTGCAATGCTAATGTTTAGGGTAATATAAGTGCTTCCACCACATATTATAGTTTTAAAATGTATAATAAGGTGAAACTAAAACTGAAGTATGTAGCGATATTTATTTTAATGTAATCATTTTTTAAAAATTCATTTCCGATTTTGATAATTAATTTTTTTAAACTAAAGTGCATGGTGCTTTTTTTTTTTCTTTAAGGGGTAACTTTCTATTAAAACACTTTTTTATTAGTTCACTTGTTTTCTGGTTGAGCACAAGTGCTAAAGTTTTCCAATTCAGCATTTTTTATTAAACTGTAACACCTATGCAGAATTGAAAATAAATTAATTTCCAAAGCCAGTATTCAATTCTTCAGAGAATAAAAACTCCTTCTTCTAAGCAATATACATTTCAAATAGATGAACATTCTCTAAATCAAAGAAAGAATTAATGCTAATTGAGTTTTTATAGTAATTTAGTCATCTGAAAAGGAAAAATAAAATTAGTGTTACATAGCAAAGGAACAAAACATGCAGATTGACAAAAAAAATTGTCTTAATTTTTAAATGCAAAAATTCTCAAATTATTTAATATGAAAATATATACACAATCAGCAGCAAGTAGAAACATGCATGAATTCGTAGTACTTACTTTATCATCTTCAGTTATTTGAGTCAACTGAGGTAAAGATTTGTACTGTTGAAGGGAATGATGTCCCTCTGATTTTGTACTTAAGCAAGGTGAAAGAGGAGGTTGACTTCTGTAGGGGCCGGCAGTTCTAGGAATATTTCTACGCTCAATTTCTCCTTCCTGGAATCTTGATCTGTTGTAATTAGCCTGCAAAAGTTAGATTAAATTGTATTAAAGCAAACAATGAAGGAAATAGCAGAGCTTAGATGACCCAAAGTACCTGTTGTCTGAACACACTTTAAGAAGCATAGAGTTTTTTAAGTTGGAAGTGTGTATACTATAAACTGAAATTTAACAAATTTCAAGGGGGATCAAAGTTCAACCTTTTTCTTTTGAAAAATACATAAAATTAAAATTTTACTATGCTTGAAATTATTTGGGAAAAAAAAAACTGATCTAAACTTTCAAGAACATATTTCTGCACAAACATCAATATTCAGTTTAAAAAGAATACAGCAAGTGTAAACACATTTTGATTATTGCTATCTAACACGGTTGAAAACATAAACACAAAAGCTAAATTTAAACAAGCTTGTACTTTACACAGATAAGGAAAACAAATTATATACAACTATCTGTGTTGCCTGGGTACATTAGGTAATAGGGCATAATCTGTCCAAAAAAAAATTTGTCAGTTGATGTCGATCACACTGATATGGTTTGTTCATTATAAATATACATTTTTTAATATCTATGTGTTTTTCCATTTCTAAACATATATAATTTCGGTATATAAGACAGCTACATTTACTTAAGCATTCTGTTAACTTTTTACTGATTACTGAATTACATTATATCAATCACAGTATAGTTATATATTTATATTTTATTTACCTGCAGCTCCACAAGCATGATATTTGGTTTTACTAGATTACTTGCTTTAGAATGTGCCACAAACTTTAGAAATCTATGAAATCATGGGAACAGGGTTTGTTTGTTATTTCCCAGATAAAAGGTAGCATGTGAATTAATTCATGGTATAAGCTTATCTAAACCTGACCAGACATTACAGCATGAAAGAATAACACACAAACAAGCTTTTGCATTTATAATATTAGTAGACTATAATTAAACTTTTATAATTTTAAACATGAATTACAGTACATATTTAAAAGTTCAAAAGAAATCATAGAGAAAACTTTTCACTTTCTTTTCTTAAAACAAAAATTTCATAAATTGCACAATGCAAGTTTAAAGGTTAAGAGAAAAAAAAATATATTGACATATTTTAAACAGATTTGCTTCTTATAACAAGTTGCTTTAGCTTATTAATAAAGCTAAAATACTTAAAATTCAAAATTTTCATTAGAAAGTTTGGTTTACTAAGTTTATCATTTTTATAATTATATAGATATATTTTCTATCATCAGAAATAATTTACTTGATTATCAGATAATTTTGCAAAAGTGTTACAACAAATTTTTATTGTGCTGAAAACATATGAGAAGAAAAAATACATGCACAGTGGACTTCAGTTTTCTTATGCATATTGGAGCTAAAGCAATTTGGCCTAGTTAAGCATCTGCTATAATAATCAGGAGTTCCTCAAATTGTAGTTCACAACTTTTTGCTACATACATGTAGTACACTGTAAGATAAGATTTATTAATGTTACATTATACCGTAACATCTTAGTTTTTCAACTAGCATGAGGTGATCATGGGATTCCTGAGTTTAAAAAAAATAATAATTAATTATCCATGATTTGTGATAAGGGAAATTCGTTGGACTTTTAAATAAGCAGAGAAAAGAGTGCCTCTTTATTAAGAATTGGCTTTAATGTTTGCAAACAGTTAATTTTCCTGAAGCATAATATAAAAGGTGTGCCAAACAAGCACAATCCAAATGAACTAGCAATGAGGAAAAGGGACAAAAATTGAAAGGGAAAGAAAAAAGGAACTAGATTAAGTTACATATCAGTCCATGTAGTACTCTAAAGGTTAATGTGAAAGACTAATAAAAAACTTATAAGATACATTACCAGTAACTTGACTCAATTAAAATTCTTAAAATATTTATTTACTGAAGCAAAATTGAATTAATTTTTCTGTCATCATGTCTAACTAAATAAAAATAATGTTATTATCTTTTTTTTTTTTTTTTTTTTTTTACCTAGACTTTTGTCCCCCAAAAATGGCTGCCTGAATAACAGTAATCTACTCTATACAATTAAGAGTTACAATGTTATAAAGTAACTTACATTGAATACTTCTGACACTTTAGGTTGCACCTGACTGTATTTATTAAGAGCTCTAACCGGCTTTAAAGGCTGCTTTTCTGCAGACTTCTGTTTTGCCTTTGCCTGAATATCCTTCAGTCGCTTAAAATTTTCCTTTAAGTGATTCTTTTGAAGAATTTCTGTAATTCAAAACATTATAAATAGTGCATAAAAAGTAATAATCAGCTAATTCAGAATTAAAGCATTGTTGAAGAATGAAATGATGCTCAAATATAAAACAAACACAGTGTGCAATGTATAATAAATATTGTATAAGCAGTGATATATTTTTTAAAAGCTTCCTGGTCTGTGTCTGAAGACTTTCCTCGAATGTAAAACTTGTGTTTTAAATATTTATTTTGATTTGAAATGTGTAGCTACTTTAGCAGAGCATTTTCCAGTTGTTAACTTCAATTATGTGCTGAATGATATTTTTAGCCAAAGGAGGAGGGCAGGGTTATTGATTCTTCTTTTCTAGCCTTCTCTAAACACTTTTCTGCAGTAAAGGTGGATTGAAGAAATATCTGAAGAAAAACATGTTTCAAACAGATTAGCAACTAATTTCTGAAAAGCAATAGGCAAATTATGCTTATGTTCACAAGTAACTTCAGTATTATTGTTTATGGAAAGAGTTCATGTTAATTTTCATCTATCAAATATTTCATCCACTAAATGAAATTATTTAATAAAAACTAAAATTTTTAAGACAGAAATTAAGGAAGAGAAAATGGGCAACACGAAACACAAAAAGAACCAAAAGTCTTTTACAGTATGAAAAATTTAATTTTTCCCGTCATATGATTGTTGTAAATGGACCTGGAAATTACATCTTGTCAACAGGGCCAGATTATTCAGTGGGTTTTGGCCTACTGATCATTTCAGAGGTAACAAAGGAAACCAAAGTGGCAAATTGAAAGAGAAAATAAAATAAGTTTTTGGTACGTTGCAATAGAGTTATTTTAAGTTTAAAGGGGGGGGGGGAAGCCTTACACATTCAAAATGTTATGCACATGAAAGTGCAGCAGAAATACTAAATAATGGCTCATGTGTAGTTCAATTACAGAAAAGAATAAGTAATTTTTGGAATACTTAACTGTAAAATTAATTTCATAAAATAAAAAATAAATCAGGCTAATTTAAATAAAATTACTGCTATGATGAGACAAAACAAATATTTAATCAAAAAGAGAATTATTAAAAAAAGTATTAAATATTTTTTGCACATTAGCCTTAATCTAATAAGCCCAAAGAAAAGATCAATTATAGTGGAATAAATAATTATGTAGAATTCTTTGTAGGAAAATTAATTATATTTAACAAAATATATGAGTTTTTCAATATTAATTACATTGTTACATTTTATATGAATACAAAAATAAAAACATTTCTTTCACATCTCAGTTTCTATAAGCCTTTTAAAATCTAATGCTCAGAAAATAGTTAATGATTTTATAGTTATACTTTTTAAATTAATAATATGTATAATGATTTTGTTTAGAAGGAAAGAAGAGTTTAAAATTCCTTTTATTTTTTATGTTATGGCAAGGCTACACAAGGGTCACCTGCCTAAGGGAGTTGCCTTAAGTGGAGGACTTTTTAAGGGGTTCTAACACGTATTCGAGTTACATCTGGAAAAAATTGCCCCAAACTCCACACTGTTAGATCAATAGCTGTGTGATAGGACTAAACCGGGGACCTTAATGAATTTAACTGCTGAGTAAAAATGTTAGTAAAAGTTAATACTAATGAAAGCATAATGAAAGTTAATAATATGCAATTATCAAATTTTATTCAATACAAACAAACTCAGTTATTGTGAGCTTGGATTTAATGAGAGCCCAGCACCCAGGTACATAATCATATGAGAACCCCACAGAACATAGTACATTTGCAGTTGAACTTGGTTAGATTAAAATCAGTGAAAGAGCCAGGTTATTTATTATGATACAGTCAAATTTGGATAATTCAAAATTGAAGGGACCAGAGATAAAGTTCAAAATATCCAAAAATTCAAATTACACATATTCTCTCAGGGACGTAGCAAGAAAAAATGTTGGGGGGGGGACCGAAAGGTGATAAAGGTAGAATTTCTCTCAAAAATGCTTGATTTATTGGCATTCAATTAAGGAAAATCCAATTTTTTTGGGGGGGTGGGGTTCCAGGCCCCTATGGCACCCCCCTTGCTATGTATCCTCTTAAAGAGATAAATAAAAAAGATTTTTGGGTACCGAGCAAAAATTTCCAATTATCCAGAATTTCAAATTAAAAAAATTGAATCAGCAAAGTTTCACTGTATAACAAAGTGATGTTATGAGTTATTTTTTGTGCTGTAGGTGAGTGACTGAATGATGTAGATCATTTTGATGGTGTAAGAGAGTTGTTGCAAAATAAAGGTCAATGTAACCGAGTTCTGTTGTATTTGTAGCCCCACCTAAACTAAAATCCTGGGTGCACCACTGATTAAGAGTATACATAATTACAAACAAACCGTCTTGCTCTCTACATTTTTCATTATATCTATCTGAGTTTGACTGTATGTATCTACATTTAAACACACATTGTATTTATAGCAGGAGAAGGAATGCAAAATAAAGCACTCTTACTTGGTTTAGAGGGTGACATATTAGCTTCTTTTTCAATCTCTTCTAAAATTTTCATGATATTATCTGAATATAGATAAGGATTTGACATAGCTGCAACTGTATGAGGTCGCTCCGGCAATGTGCATTCCATCACTATAAAAACATAATTTTTTTTTCAAAACAGTTAAGGTCTGAGACAAAAGCACTGTTCATGCATTTGGGCTGCAATTCAGATCAAGTTCTAGTTAAGAAACTTCCACAGTACAGTTTTTGTGTTGTTAGTGTGTGTCATAGTAAGTAGCAGAAACCAGGCCAAAATGCAGCAATTTCACTAGCTTTTATTTACCGTTAGATGCAAAAATGTGCTTTAGCCTAAAGCTTGACGATGTTTGTTTTTTTTTTTTTTTTTTGTTTTTTTTTAAGTGACGATAAATGGGCTAAATATTACAAAATCGATATTTTAGAGCTGTGGAAAGATATGAACTATTTTCCATTTTTGCGCATGCAAAATTGTTATTTTTTATTCTAACTACTGCTTGGCACAAACAGTAGGTAACAGTAAGTTGTAGGCAGTGGCATAGCCAAGGAGGGGTTAAGGGGGCTATGACCCCCCATAACCCCCCCCCCTTGAGGAATATTTTGCCATACAAAATGTATATTCTTCACTCCCTTATCACACACACGTATACATATATGTGAGTGGCAGTAGTCGTAATCCCCCCATGAAAATTTTCTGGCTACGCCACTGGTTATAGGTAAAAGTAACGAATATGCTCGCTCAATCTGAAGTCATTGAGCTGTTAATTTGCGTTTGTGCACATGGGTTATTGTTATTTCATAATTTAGCTATTCTAATTTGCTTAGGTTTGTACAGTTAACGAAAACTACACCCTGACAAAAAATTATTTGAGTAAAAGTGATACTTCTTATGTTTGTTTCATATATGAGACCCAGAGATGTTTTATGGGGTCTTGCAAAGAACCAGCAGTAGCATTCTTTCGAGAAACTCCTACAGCAATGGCCCGACCCAGGGATGTTTTTTTGAGTCTCACAAAGGACCAGCAGTAGCATACTTTCAAGGAACCCCTACAGTGAAGGACAGACCCAGGGATGTCTTTCTGGGACTTGCAAAGGACCAATGGTAGCATACTTCCGATGGCTGGTCACACTGATTTTTTTTTCTTTTGATCTCATAAAGAATTGCAGTAGCATATTTTTGATCCCCTCCCCCCTTGTTTGTTTTTAATAGTTTGTTATTTTTATTTTAAATACTTGTTCCATTTTTTAAATGTTTGGCTTTCATAAATGGCCATTTTGTTTATGTTTCTGCATATGCGCTGTATCTCAGAAAAGTGATCGTAAAAATCAAGCTCACTTCCTCATGGCTGAATCCCACAGCCTTTTGTGTCACACATGCATTGTCGAATAAGAAATAAATCAAAGTAACGGAGCCTACAGATTATAAACTGAACTGAAGAGTGCAAAAGAGGTTCCAATCCCAGAGATGTTCCACAGAAAGGAGCCAACTCGCCAGTTTGTTGCCAATTGCCAAGCAGTGGACTAAAGCACATTTTCTAAGTTTGAAATCGTAGAATGACGGAATGAGACACAAAATTACATTTTTTATTATTAGGATACAAAAAACAGGTCTATTACGAAAAAAACTAAAATATTTGTGAAATTTTAAGTTTTAGCTTAAACACTTTTTACAATATATCATGTTTAATGCATTCATTCATGTAAACACTAAAAATGTAAAGCTTACATTCTACAAAAATTACAGAGATCTTATTGTCTTTGTATATGTTGACGGGAATTACATCTTCTAAAAGGTGATAGCAAATAATAATAGCGCAAAGGCTTAATAGTTACTGTCTAAATCTGCAACATTAATTTTGTTTTCATAAAGAGATGTTAAAACTACAAATGAATACAATCTTTTTGAATTGTTATTTTATTACTCCCGTCAATCAAACTGTTTTCACATACATAAAGCAACGCTTGTTTCCTAAATCTATTAGAACAAAGAATAATGAATGAGTGAGGTTATAGAAACTGTAAAAACATTATTTAAACAAACTAAACTACTTGTACAACGAGAAGTTTAACGTAAAAGTAACAACTACGTCGATAAAATATAACTTAAGAAAATTAAATTTAAATTATTGTTTTAAATAGCAGACTGTCATAAAGCAAGGGGGGGAAAAATAAGTACTTTTAAAAGTTAATATAACCTTTTTATTACCAAGCAAAAGTGACTAAGTAGGACGTCCGTCAAGCACCGTTGACGTCTTATTTACAAACATTAATTGAAAAACACGTTTACATTACCGAAAAGCCGACAAAACTGTTTCCTGCCATTGTACCAGTTTCCACTCAGTTGTCCCTTGTGCTATGGGATCTTTAACAGCCACACTGATTTTTTCTGATTTTTTTCTGAATGAAAAGAGTACTTGTATTTTTAAACGACTTCAAGGAGAATAAGGGAGATTTTATCAGAGAAAGGACTTGATCAAAATGCTATGAAAACGATTCTAAGCTAAGATTTTTGAACATAATATTGGGGACCTGTCCCCAGATCTGAAACAAAATTAGGTACATTTTATAATTGATAAAATAATTAACAGCACTCTATTTTTTTATTGCAATAATTAAAATTTGTCACCAATTGCTTTTTTTTAATTTCGGGGACAAATCGAAAAAAGCGCAGAAATCGGGGACTGTCCCCGAAAATTCGGGACGTTTCGTCACCTAATTCTAGGTTCGTTAAAATTAAGGTGACGATATTTCTAAACAGTAATTTGGGGACAAATCAAGCATTGTCCTCGAATCCAAGGAAAACTTGGGGACACTAGAAAATATAAATCTTGACTGACTTAGATACTTAAAAAGGAACTCTAAAAGTTTTATATCAATTGTGTATTCTTATTTCTAATAAATTAATGGAAGTATTTCATTCATTTGTAAATATTTATTTAAACCAGAAATGTGAAAGGAACATCATGTTGAAATTTTGCAATTTATTCAAAATTTAACTCTCGGCATAGTATTTGTATTTTTCGGAAGACATTATTTTTTACAGTGGCTCATTTTGTGATCACTTTCATGAAATTTTGTACACCCTCAGGGGTGCAGCCAAAGGGGGGGGGTTAGGGGGGTCATAACCCCCCTTCCCATGAGAAATTTTTTCGCCATACAAAATGTATATTCTTCACTACATTATCACACACACGTATACATATATATGAGTTGTAGTAGTCGTAACCCCCCCCCATGCAAAATTTCTGGCTACGCCCCTGTACATCCTCTAAAAAAAGTATTCGAATGCAAGAAACTTTTCGTACGTCAATTTCATACGTCGTTTTCAGAGATCGAATTTCATTGTTTCTCTGAGTAGATGGCGCTTAGTTGGTTTATTTTTCTTCAGTTTTTTCTGAAAGAAATAAACTGAACGGGAACTTTCAGGGGGAAAAAGTGCAAATCTTTAAATTTGGGGACATTTGGAGACAAAGTATTTTTGGGGACAAAATGAAAAAAAGATCTATATTTGGGGACTGTCCTCGAATTTCGAGGACGTATGGTCACCTTAGTTAAAATGACCATATTTTTTTAACAAAGAATTGGAGACAGATTAACATGGTGTTCCCGCCTCATCATGGCACAGTAATTATGTCCCTGGAAATGGTAGACGGGCGAAGTGTGGAGGTCCCGGGTTCGAGTCCCATCGCGCGTCCGTCGACCTAACCGTTCGGAGTTTTCCGTGGTTTTCTCCGAAACTTTCGCGTAAATACGGTTAGAACCCCTTAGAAAGACCCCCTGCGAAGGGCACCCTCCTTGTGTTGTCTTTCTGATGAGGATTTATAAGTGGTTTTGAGACAAGCACACAAATCCGATATACATATTCAAAACAACAACAGCATGATGTCCCCAATTCTGAAACAAAAAATAAGGTCCTTTTATAAATTTAGTGCTTTGACAAAAAGGCTTATGTTCATTTAACTGAAGCATTACTAACATTCATAAAATAAAAATGATTTTTCAATAGGTGTGAAATAATTATTATAATTAAATTTTTGTCCTCAGTTGCATTTTCACCAGCTTTTCGTTCTCTCTCCTTCCACTTCTTAATCACGAAAGCCTCTGTCGATTTTGGAATATTTAACTCAAAAGGTATACTCCCCCTTAAGGATCAGTCATTTCTGTGATAACCAACAATTACGCCTTTCTCACAGTCATGCAGCTCTGAATTCCGTGGCATCTTGCATGCGACTAATCCCAATGCTGTTTTTCCTACACAATATTTAAGTACAGAAGGCGTGATGTGCATCGAAACCGGAGATATCCTCATTTGGATTGGTGTCTAAATACTTATTGGTAGATAGTGTAGATTGAAAGGCGCCTATATGATACAAGGTACACTGCATATGGAAAACGTATTCCATCATCCAGCCATCGATTTAACGGTTTAGAGTTTTGAACGGTTTTCTCCAGATGTAACGTGAATACTCGTTAAAACCCCTTAAAAAGTCTTCCACCCAAGGCACCTCTCCCTAGACAGATAGCCCTCGATTAGCTTTGCCTTTATACACAATACAATACAACACAACTCGGAAAACCTTAATATACAACTGCCATCCATCCAAAGCTCCGTGAGAACATGGCTGTTTAAGGCACTTCAAACGCACGGAAAAAAAAAATAAATAAATAAAAAATCAATGATCTCAAAAACATTTTCTGATGCGTTTCTGCCGCCATATTTCCAAAATTATATGGAAATTGTGTATAACTGGGTAGATTCTGGGTAATGTACCGTGGGGGCCCCTCTTTTCTGGAGGCCGAGGGGTTGCAGCCCCTGTTTTCCTAAATTTGGTCCTGTATATAAACATGATTATTTGAACCTTTGGGGGGGGGGTGCTGAAGCCCCTCAAGCCCTCCACTTAGCTGTGCCTGCCATGGGAAAAATTGGTTTTTAATTGTCCTTTGGCCAAAACCCGCATAAAAGCACATAATGATTCGGTTTTTAATTATCCTTGGGCCAAAAATCGCATAAAAAGCAACAATGAAGACGCCGGTTAATTATCGCTAGACATGTAGCAGTTAGGTTCAATGTGCTTTCCACTATTCTCCGCCACAAGCTGAAAGCGATAAAGAGCATGTTCCACAAAGATCGCAGTGTCTCGGGTGACGTTACTAATGTGTTACGTAATCCGTGTCTTCAATTCAGCTAAATTTGCAATCGGGCTACTGTACACAACATTTTTAAGATAATCCCACAGCCAGAAGTCACAAGGATTGAGGTCTGGTGATCTTGGAGGCTATGGTGTTGGACAATGACGGCTGATAAGTCGGTTATTTCCGAAATGCCTCTTGAGCAGTTGCATGACTGGCTTTGCGATGTGCGGAGGAACCCTATCTTGCATGAAAATGATGCTATCCAGACATGCACGCTGTTGAAGTGTTGGAATGACCTGGCTGCGCAAAAGACTCGCATACCGTTTACCATTCACGGTACAGGTAACAAGACCCGCAGGACCAATCTCCTCGAAAAAAAAATGGCCTAACATACACGATGCCGTGAACCCGCACCACACAGTTTCCTGTGGCGAATACATCGGTTTTGATACAGTTGCGAATGGCTTTTCCTTTGCCCATATCCTGCAATTTTGTGTGTTGAAAAACCCGTGGAGGTGGAAATGGGTTTCATCTGTCCACAAAATTTTCTATGGCCATTCATTGTCCACTACCAAGCGAACGAGAAATTCCAGAGCAAACGCCTCTCTTCTTGGTAGGTCAGCAGGAAGCAATTCCTGAACATGTGTCATCTTGTATGGATAGCATTGCAGGGTATTGCGTATAATTCTGTAAACCGTACTCGCAGGCATGTCTAAACCTCGGGCAATACCACTTGCACTGCACGTTTGCGCACCACTGCTCGTCCCTTCCTCCAATGCTGCGGCCACATCGTCCACTGCTGATGTCGAAGCAATTGATTTCCTCCCTCTGCCAGATTTCACTTCAAAACAACCCGTTTCTCCAAATTTCTGAATCATAATCTTCAGACCCTTTGCAGAAATTGGACCACGGCCTTTTTCATTCCCTTTAATGAACGGAATTTCTTTAAAGCTGCAGGAGCACAGTTGTCGTTCTTGTAGAAGAGCTTCACCAGAAAAGCGCGATTCTTCAATGAGACTCATGACAAGCTACTCAGATACGATATGATAGGAACACCACATACCCCGCGCTTTTATACCACATGCAATGTGTCGTGCGCATGCGTGTCTTTTAATTAATTTTCATAGTATGCCGCTTACAGCGAAATCTATTTGAACTTTTTTTTATTATGTCAAATCGTTTCCCCCTTCTTCCAGTATATTCAGTTCAAATTTGAAGTCATACTGACCAGTGGTTCTTTTTTGCGGCCTTTGAAAGTGAGACTAATTATGGACACCCTGTATATGTTTTTCATTTTAGTGTCTTCCCTAGTAGCAATAACCCATCGGTCGATGTGAGGCGGGTGATTTTAATCCGAGGAGAAGGATCACGGCTTTTCAACCAAAAAAGGGGAAATTTCATCGGCAACTGGTACAAAATGTCCGCTCGGGGGGGGGGGGGCTTTAAAGCCGATCATCGTTTCCCGATGACTCCGATTATATAACGAAAAGAAACCGATAAACTGTTTAAAATATATTTGTTAATAAAAAATAAACGACTGGCAACAAAATTTTCGAAAAATGTCCGTTCTGTTTATGTTTTCGTTTTTTGATGCTAACTTTCCGTTTTACTGAAAAAAAAATTCTTCCTCCACCGGCCCCGAAAGTACGGAGTCACAGACTAGAGCTCTACCACAAGGCCTCCCAGACTTGTCATGCACCTGCCAAAGATTGAATTCCTGGTTATTTTAGTCTCAGATTGGGACTTGGGGTTGAAATTTTAACAAAGTGCTGTTCAGCTATTATTAATAATAGTCAAATTATTCGATTGGTAAGAAATTAATTTCACTTTTTACCAATGTATGTAAGTAGCAACAACATTCAAAATCAATAATTAAAAAACAATATTGCAAATTGTATAGGAACTTTAGAGTGATTTTAACTTTCATATTTCTTGGTTAAAAATTAACTAATTTCTCGTCTTGCTGTTTACATTACGGAGGTGTTTCAAAAGAGTTGTACATTTTAATGAAGTTTCCGTTATTCTTATAATGCAGCTGACGCTCAAATAGATTTTCTTTTCTTTTTTTTTTTTTAAACATTTAAATATTACAAACGATTTTATATAATAAAGACTTACATTTTTTTAAAATAAATATTTCTTTTCAAATTTAAATATTGTGGGAGGGGGGCAGGGGGATATCACCCGCCTGCCCCGTCCCAACCCCAATATAAGAAATTTGAAGTAAATTATGCGATTAATTCAAGAATTGTTCAAAATTTCTATTAGATTATGCAAAGGCACATCTAAATTACGCAAATATTTATAGGAATCTAGGTAAAATGTAAACCACTGGGACACCTGCAAGGCCCGATGACTATAGAGCTGCAGTTTCGGATAAAAAATTGTTTGTCGGTTTCCCATCGGCGAAATTGCTCGTCTAGATCATCTCTATGCATGAATAAAAATTCATCTACTGCAGAAAATCAAAAGTGCTCTTGCCGATGTTTTAATTCGATGAGTCAGTGAGTTAATGATGTGTGAATGAACGCCCATGCAGAAAACGAGCAGTCATTGCTACTACGGTTCTCACTACCACTTTCTAATTTTTTGTTCTGTGGAAAATTAAGTAGGGTTTTTTTTATTTATGAATTATTTTTATTTATTTATTATTATTTTTATAATTTTACTGTTCCTGTCACACTATTATTGAAATAAGTAGTTATTGAATACATAGAATGTTTAATTTTTTATATTTCATGATATTAGCACAAAAAACGATAACAATATAATGCTGTAATTCATTGTTGGTAGCAAAATCACAAATACCTGGAGAAACCTTCAATTCAGAAGGGAAACAGAAGCCTTATATTATGTTTTCCTACATTACATTTACAAATAACAAACTTGGTTTTCACAAAAGTAGTAGGTATACACAAAAGTAGTAGTATTTTCACAAATGCTTAGTCGTACATTAACATTTATTTATTTTCTATACATATTTTTCAGAAAAAAGATTAATTCTTTTTATTGACATAATAAATTTATATATTACAACAGCCATCAGAACAGATTGCTAAATATATTATTAATGGTATGTCCTGACACTAAAAAGCTCATTTAGTGGACAAAAACTTCCATGAGGCCTAAAGTACACACAGCATGATCAAAGTACGAACAATTCCTGAAGCTTTATGTACATTTTTGACATCTCCATCCCATTATATTAAATCCAAGGACGTATTTAAGGGAATAGTCCAGGGGCGTCCGCCCCCCCCCCCCGAAATTTTGAATTTTGTTACTAAAATAATAATGATACAGTCTTGTTGCGAAAAATTCTGCCTTTTTTACCATCTGGACCCCTTCAGAAATTTTTGAACCACCCTCCAAATGCTTTTCTGGTTGCGTGCCTGATTAAATCCTTAAAATAAGTATATATTCATAGGAAATATATGCTAATACACTGACCAAAGTTTATGTCAGCATATGCTTGAAGGTATCCGAATCTGCATTTTTTTCTTTTTTAATAGGATTTATATGTTAAAGACCAGAAATATACTACAACAACGCCATTTGTTGAACTAATCGGCGTTTAGTCTATTTTTGCAGAAGGAATACCGTTGTCGAGAGGTCTCTTTTCTATGGATTTACTTTCTCCATGGGAGGAGGTTATCAATTAGTCGGAATGGGGGCCGTGGTAACCCAGTGGTTAAGGCGTTGGACTCGTAACCGGAAGGTTGTGGGTTCGATACCGGCGTACCACTAAAGACCACCGTGTACATGCGGTGTACGTGCCCGTTAAATCCATGGTTCCGAAAGTCCTCTCGGCGGTCGCTAGCAGTTTCCAAGGGGTGCCAATATTCAGAAGTCCCCCACCCTCTGATGAAGCTCCAAATTGCGGGAAATTCCGGGAAGGACGTATATGTAACCCTAAGCGACACATTCAGTGACGCGAGCTGTCCTCTCCTAGCAAATAAATAAATTAGTCGGAATCTTTTTCTTTAATGTCATGTTTAGCCATAACTTTTTACCACGTGGTCCGATTTGGATGATTCTTTTTTTAGTAGAAATGGAGTGTCTTAGTTGTGATCTTAAGCAGCGATTGATGCAGACGAAATTTGGGTCCGCTTTACGCCCACTTCACAAAATAACAATCGGTTAAAACAATCCCTTCACAAAATTATAATCGATTAAAACGACTCCTTCACAAAACTGCAATCGAATAAAACAATCCTTCATTGGCATTTTAACGTGTATTTCAGTTTGCTTTGTAAATTATTTTCTGAAAAAAAGTGACTTTTTCACAAAAATTAGTATAAATTCACGAAAAATATATTGAATTTCACAAAAGTTAGTTTTCACAAAAATGGAACCCTGGAAAAAATTCCTGGATTGACCTCTGCTAAGGTAGGTGGCAATTCGTTAAGTTCTGCTGATATTATCATTCAGATATTATCATCAAAATATAAAAAAAAAACAAGTTTTTAAATTATTCCCTAAAGATTTTTCGGTAGCGGCGGTGGTATTAGTACTTCAAAAGTCTAAAAGGTTGGTCACTTTTTGCGCTTTATCATCAATTTTGGCGCCAAAAACTATGTTCCCAAAACTGGCCCACACCATACCGCGCCAAGATATTGCTATAAGCGCCAAGCTGTCAAATAATGCTTACGAGACATTTTATGAATTGTAAAATTCATTGAAAATGAAGATCGAAAAGAACAATGTAGTAAAACACCATCGATGTCTGTGTATAACACGTCGAGTTTATATTTGATAATCAATTCTTTCTGAGTGGATATATTTTCTTGCCAAAGGGTGTATGAAACGGTCTAAAGTGGGTGATTTTTATTAAAAAAAATATACAATTAATTTTATAAATGAAATAGTAAAAAATCATTGGCCCTATGAAGTGCAACCATTTCCCAATGCCGAAAACGTGCAACCGTTGCCATCGTTCGATTTAGCTATCAGCAACATGGCGGTCGATCGAATCGAACATCGGTTATCAAAGAGCTAAAAACAGTTTTGACATAGCTGGCTGTGTGACAGTTAACCCTTTAACGCGCAGTGTTCCCGCTCTGGGAACACCATACTCTGACGTTTTGACTGTTGCCAGTGACGAAGAATAGATTTGATTTCTATAAAAATATTTGCGGGTGACATAGCTTCACGAGAATCCTTTACTTTTTAGCACGTCATTTCCCGTAGAAAAAAGGTCACTATTTTTAACAGCACTGACATCTGCTGAAAAATGGAAGAATGCGAGAACAGCTGGATAGATTGCCCAATGCTGAAAAAAAGGGGCCGCCGTTGCTATCGCTCGACTTAACTACCAGCAAGATGGAGGGCGATCGAAACGTTCATCGCGTGCCATAGATCTAGAGACCCGTTTTTAACGACATGCTGTACCGCACAGCCAGCTGTCGTCAAAAAAGAGTCTCTAGATCTGTGGCACGCGATGAACGTTTCGATCGTCCTCCATCTTGCTGGTAGTTAAGTCGAGCGATGGCAACGGCTGCCCTTTTTTCAGCATTGGGAAAGGGTTGCGCCTCAAAGGGTGAAATCGAGCAATGGCAACGGCTCCACCTTTTCGGCACAGGGCAGTTCATTTAGTTTTTCTTCTATATCGATGTACAATTTTATAACTTTCACCAATTCTCCGCAGATCTCGGTACTGATAAAAATAATTCTGACATCAATTGGACAAAGGAGCGATAATTTTTACGGAAAATTATGTGCTAAATAGAAAAGAATTCTCGTGCAACTGTGTTCTTCATTATTTTATTGAAATCAAATTTATTCTTCGTAAATTAAAACAGTCAAAATGGGAGAGTTGTGTCTTCACGGCGGAGATACCTCGCGAACCCCTTAACCCTCGTATTATTTTCAAGAAAACGGTCATAAAAGTGCTTATTTTTTTTATTCCAGAAAATTGTATAAAACAAGTGCATATATAGTATATTTATTCATTTTAAGGTTTTAGACATTTTAAGCACTAGAGGAAAAAAAATAATTTTTAGGAAAAGCCAACATTCAGGGTCATTGTGACTGAATGTGTGTTTTGTAGTAAGCAGGAAATCATTAAAAATATATGTTTTAAACACTAGAAAGTTTTATTAAACTTACTACGTAAAATAAGTAAACATTTCTAAAATTTTCTTTGAACATAAATTAAAAAAAAAAAAAAAAGTAAGCTAAGATTGCATAATGCATATCACAAATACACGTGTGTTTGAGTACTGCTACCATGTATTTAAAAATAAACTATCTCCGAATTAAGTTAAAAATACTCTGGTATTGTCATCTGTTGTGTAAAATTATATATTACAAAAAAATCCGTGCATCAGAATTGGAACGCTCTTATCTTTCTGGCACTTTTTTTTGAACAGTATTGCCCGGAAATTTGACGGGCGCGAGAAATAGAGGGAGAAAGCTTAGCCCGTGATTTTGACGGGAGCGAAGGTTAAGGGGTTAGGGGTTAAACAGCTTCGGTGTGCCAAGGTCAAAAATTGAACTTGCATTTCCCACTTAACTTCACTACAAAAACTAAAACAAATACCAGCGGTGGCTATTTAAAGTCCGATCGTTTATCTCAAACACTATCGCTAAAATTAACGCATGAAATCTAAAAATATATCCATATTGAACGCATTAACAGCAGAGGCGTAATTGTTTTGATGAGTGAAAGAAAGTTCTTAATGGAAGTTCATAAAAAAAAAGTTTCCTCTTTATTAGGCAGAAAGGTTATTTAATTTGATTTTAACAGCATTCACTTACTACTTTCAATCTCTTGGGATGGTGTAAATCTTCGAATTTTGAAATCATATGACTTTTTATGACATAAAACTGTTTGTTAAAAAAGAATCGAGATTAGTGTTTGATACTTTGTCAAAATACAATGAAGCTTCAGTAAAATATTCCTGGTTGGTCTAAACAGTTAATTTTACTAATTTTATTTCGAATGAAATAGTTTGTAGTCATTCTCAATAAATGTATGGACCGTAATGTATTGGATTTCTTTTACCCAATTATACATAGTGTCCACTAAATCAGTGGTCCCCAACTCCCGTTCCACGGACCGGCACCGCTCCGTTGATCAGATGGTACAGGGCCGCTCAGGGAACACTGAATTATTTCCATTTTATTTATAGTAGTCTATTTCCTTAGGATTGGTGTTAATTTATACTTTTGTAGCAGAATAAATCTTGTAACTATTTTAAATTAGTGTATTGTTTATTAAACATTTCAAAATTATGAATTAAAATTGCAGTCATAAAATCTATGCATATATAAATACGCTAAGCAAAACCTTTGTGTCCCTTTTGCAGCGCACTGCGCGAACGGATGATCGTGAAATTCGGCACAGTTAGTTCGTATGTAGGTGGTAACACGAAATTTGTCTTAAGACGAAGAAAAACAGTTTCCCAATCACACCTGGCCTATATCTGTTTTATCAGTTAACACGAATTTCGGTTACTACGAAAAGATTTTTGCTACTCTTCGACTTTGTCTTAAAGATGTTCAACTATATGTCTATAACGTTATTCAAACGATATCTGTCCATACATCGTTAATGTATTGGAAATCTTTTTGTGTCCTCTTGTAAAAGAACTACAAATGCTGTATACATTAGTCACAATAAAGCAATAAGGTATACAACCACCATTAAAGAGATGAATTTGGTAGCAATTGGTGCCCTTTTAATGGCAATTAGAAAAAGAACAGACCGCTAAACCAAAACCAGGCATTTTTAACAGTGCTGAAAATTTTATGAGTTTGACTTAACTTGTAGTTCTTTCTAAACATCCCTCTTTTTTTTTAACGCATTCATAAATACCTAACCAAATATTGACAGCTATAATAAATGAATTTCAGCAAAGCGAATTGTTTGTTTAAAATAACCAAGAATGCATTCTAAAAAAAAAAGACAAACGACTTTTCGAACTCTTACTTTTATCAGCTTTCCAGACTATGATAGGAATAAATGGTTTTATGTTAATGATATTAAAATTTCTTACGTACTTCCTAGAAAGGGGCAAATTCCTCCTATAATCATTACCTTTGATTCGTGCCGATTTTCCGCCATTCATCATAATTCTACAAAACCGCTTTTTTTATAGCTGTCTGCTATGGTTTTGGATTATGCAGTGTATGTATACTGTTTAAGTACAATGGCACGAATCAGTTATGCATGTAGAGGCTGAATTTCTGGAGACAGTTTTATCAAGTGGGATTATTTAAAGCTTTTATTGAAGACATACACAATGGACGAAACCGTGTTCGATTTTTAGTTTTAGTGTACGAACAATAGCTTTTTTATGATCTCAGAAGACAATTTTTTTTTAGTTGAAGCAAAATTTATGACTTAAAGAGGGTAATGCATCAATCTAAATATTAAGAATATTCTTTTTTTCACTGAATGTTTCATGATTTCATCGTAAATAGATGACGCACATTCGATGTTATACATGATTTCACAACCGTCTGAGTATGAAATAATTATGTTATTGAATTCTGGGAAATAATCTGAATTTATTATATGAAGAAAGTAATATTTTTATTATTATTTTAAAAAATTCCATTGTTCTCTTCCACGAAAAAACATAGACGTTTATGTACCGATTTAGAAATGAAATAGTTACAAGAATGATTTTTTTTTCTTTTAAGGAAACCGACTTCAAATTACTTCACCATAACGAAAAATTATTCAGGAACAGTTTGGATATTTGCCATATATGGCGACTGTTTCATTTTTTGGCGATTATCGCGTTCACAGAATCGATAATCAATAATCATTTCCTATCAGGGTTGCCATTAAAAAAAGTCCTAAATGTATTCTTATGCATAATCCGAGGCAGGTTGACGTATTTAGCGCGGTGAATCTTTCCTTTCGTCGTTTGGCAAACCACCACCCACTTTTATCACTTATCTTCCGTGAAAGAAAAAAAAATGCAGTTATCTATGAAACTCTTGCTTTAAAGTGTACGAAATACCAATCCATTTCAGGCACAATAACATTTCTGTCACCAAAAAAAAAAAAAAAAAAAAAAAAAAACTTGACAAAAATTTATTTGTTTGAACTAAAAAAAAGGACATTTTTCACGGTTTACCAAATACTTTTAAATAGTTTGAACTGATTGCAAGGCCGTAGCCAGGAAAATTTTTCGGGGGGGTTTCAAGTTTTATGTTTTAATATGGTACTTTTTTCAGCACACTGAAATTAAAATTAAACAAAGTATGATCTCCAGCTTTGTGTTTTTTCATTTTCATTTAAAACGCGAAAATAATGCATCCAAATTGAAACAGTGCTATGTAAGCAATATCCTATCGGCGTAGCGAACCTCTGTGTCAGTGCAGCCTTTAAAGAATGACAAGCACTGTGTGACAGAGCAGGGCCGGTTGGACCATATAGGAAAACTAGGCGACTGCCTAGGGCGCTGACTCGAGAGGGGCGACACTAGCCAGGCAGCGGATGTTTTTTTTTTTTTTTTTACTCCTGCTGTCCGCAGTGCCACTCTCTTTTTATTCTAAGGAGTAGCGGACTGGTTACGTGAATAATGCAACGTAGGATCTCCCTCCCGGTCCACATGGGTCAAGACTGGAGCTTACATGTCCCAAACTCCAAAAATCACAAACTTATCACTCTGAATTTTTTATTTATAGAGGTCATAAACACGATACTGTGAAACTGTTTCGTGTTTCGATCTCCGATGGAATCGAGAGATGACTCACTATTTTTTGTGGAAAGAGAAATTTTTTTATTTGCGATATTTCTTTTTTGTCTCTCTCTATGTGTAAGGGGGGGGGTGAAAGAAGAAGAGAGAGAACCAATGTGGAGAGGCATTGAGACGAATGTGAGCTTTTGCTCCGATCATACTGCATTCTAATTATGGGAAATGTAAATACGGTGTAAAATTGTGTAAATAAAGCAGCCGTACATAGTGTACTTAGGGCACATTTTTGCTACCACCTTCACAAATTCCTACTACTATGATACATTAAACACTGTTTATTTAAAGAATTATTTGATGAGAATGAGAAATTCTGCTTGCAAGTGCCACGGAAATTGCATTTCCTTTTGGCCATACTCATAAGACAGGTATGCATATAACGTACAGAGAAAAGAGTAGCATATTTAAGTGAAATTTATCACTTTGCGATCCTCAGAGAAACACAAGTAAAAAATTACATGCGGTTTGAATGTACTGAAGTGCAATAATTGTAGTTGGAATCACAAGGGATAATTCTTTTTCTACGAACAGTAAGTTATGTGACTGAAAATTTCGGGGGGGGGGGGTTGAACCCCCAAAACCCCCCCCTTGGCTACGGCCTTGACTGATTGCCATGCTTTTATTTAATAATTAAGTTGCAACATGCTAGAATCCTGTAACAACTTAAAATGTCAGTCAAATTTATAAATTCACAGTGCCAAACCAAGTCCCGCTCTTCGCTTCCATTTGAACATTAAATTGGATGTAAAAGAACGGTTTGTACTCATCATTACGCATTCCATTTGCTTCTCATCGAATTTCATTCCGCGTAGCAATGCCATGGGATTTGTACAATAGTTTTTGTTGAATTATTTTTTTATTCTACTGCAACGATAAATGGCGCAAGAAATACGTCTAGCAACGAAATAGTTTTATGGAAATTTCGTAACGCGATTACAATAGAGGGTTACGTGACGCCACACACTCACAGATCTTCCACCAAAACAACCCTAGGGAGTGTGAAATTCCTTTTGGACAGACTGAGTTGAAACTTTATTGAATTTTGCTGTGAGAACGAACTTCGGATTTTTGGAAGAACGTACAAGTTAGTGGGAATTCAATGCTTTTTCTCACTTGACGTTTCTTTTTACTTTCCGAACACGTACCATGTAAGGAAAGTATTGCAGTCATGAAAAAATTTGACTTTGAGATTTTGATGCATTTACACGTTTTGGGGTCTTCTAAATTCATTTAAGCTATTTCTAAGATGACGTGTGCATGTGTGTGTGTGTGTGTGTAAGGGAAGAAGAAAGCTCCTAAACGGTGCATTCGATTGAGCTCAAATTTGAATTTGAGCTTAAATATTTGAGACCACTGTCGCACGACCGGTAGTGATTTTAGTGATCATAGAACGAATAGTTTTTTACACGGCTACAAAAAAGATTTTAATATTGCGGTCAATGGGCGGAAATTCTTGAAAGTGCGCTAGCGTCTAAACGCTCCCACTCGATTGAACGCAAATTAAGTATGTTATAGGTCATAATGGTCGTTATAGGTCGTATGTAAAGTATAGGTCACGGTACATGACCTGCATAGATTTTGGATTTTGTAGGTCTGATAGTTTGCTTACAGGTTTGCAAATAGGAGTTCTTTTACATTCATATATAAAGGAAGGGGGAGGGGGGGGTAGGGTTTCAAGACCGCCTCCTTAGTCTACGCACAAATGCTAATTATAGCCAATATTCACCTATTGAATTCATCGCTCAAAAGTGTATACGGTAAAATTTTGAAAGATTTATATTAAAATTAAAAAGAAAATAATACTAATTTAGTTAATTTTATAGTTCAGTGCATAGCGAACGCATATTAAAAGAATTTAAAAATTAGGAATTTAAAAGTTTTTAGTGTAATTGAAATATTTTACCAGATATTTATAATATTTGCTGTCAATCAAGTTTTATTGTAAGGACGGATCTCCCCCCCCCCTCGCCCCCTTAGCTCGACCCTCCCATGAGAAAGCTATAGTAATTCCCGTGAGTATTTTCGTTTAGTACAGAGTATAATGCAGCTCATGATAAAGTATCCTGAATTTTTTAGAGTACTCGGCGCAGTTAATTTACTTTAATTTCTGAACTAAGACTTTCGTTTCAACGAGCTTCAGTCTTAAAGCAAAAAAGCATAGTTCTATCCTTTCTGTTTTACATCATCAGAGTGAAGTAAGCCACTGGTATTCCGTGCCGTTTTCGGATGCGTCTACTCTTCCCGCGTCATAAAATTCTTTCAATACAATACGCTGTGTTTCCAGCTGTGAAGGTCAATGATTTTATTACAATAAAACGAAAGGCATATAAATGTGCTAGGAAGCTTCATGAATATTGTCACGAGAAAAAAAATGTGGTGTTGAACTAGAACGAAATGTGTCATTCTTCAAAATTTAACCTTTTCTTCGCTAAAGCACAGCATTAAAATATTTGAATTATTACTTTATCGTCCGTAAAAGACGAATGCCACAAAGAAAAATTTGTTCGTTTTTTTTTTTCAAATTTATTTGTATGTGTCAAACATTTTGTGGCACATAAGCGAGTACCATGCAACTTCTGTGTTTAACCTAAATTTTATTTAAAATAATAACTCCGCTTCTTAGTCTTGAAATACTGTATGCATTTAAAATGTTTTCTGCATCATTATATTCGGAAGCAACAAAAATTATCTATGTAATTTAGTTAACCCTCTGAGCGTCTTGGAAATGGCATATAATGTATGTGCCCATATACTTTATATATACTTTATATTCACTTATACGCCCATATACTTACTATTAGTAAAATTTTAATGCAGCATTAAAATTATAAAAAAGAATAAAATTTTCATAGGAAGACTTGCAATTATTAAAAAATAAGCTCCTAAATTACTTTCTAACTTTAATATCAAAGCGTATTTTGTGATACCTAAGAGTTATAAATAATTTAAATTATAGATGCATTGCAGTGAAAACTGGGAAAAAGTGGACGAGTATATTCCAGGGCTCCATTTCGGTTATATTTATACAAAGGAAATATAGTACAGTCGAACTCGCTTATAACGAGTGCGAAGGGACAGCGATATCTGTTTATTATAACCGAGTGCTTCTCGAATACAAATTCACGTATAGTTACTTTGTTACTTCCTATATTATTATTTTTTTAAATTTTATGTACAGTGCAAAAGAAGTTGGTTAATTTGCTGTGTCTTTTCCTTTTGTCTTGCTCCCCAAAACATCATCATTTGCACCCCTGGCTTCAGAAAAAGTCTAGTTTTTCTGCACACTCTAAAGCCACTGAGTATGCTAGGAGGTTTGAGGTTTAAATTCTTCATATTCGTCACTTTCACTGAATTCGGAATGCCACATGAATTTTTTCAAGAAAGGATTAGCTGAATTGGGTGTCAAGAGGAATATTATGAGGTGCTAAAATATCGCTATAACCGGTGTTTACTCGTTAAAAGCGGGTGTTGCTTTCGTAGACTTAACATTGTACCAACTAAGTATTCCCGATTTCCTTGATAAATCCAAGTTCTCATTAAATTAGGCTTCTTTATGAACGAGTTCGACTTATATATGACTGAAAACAGTTGTATATCCGAAAGATAAGGAAGAAGTTATAATCAGTTACCTTCTTCGTGATTTATTAAATAAATCTACTTAATCCAGACTGTGTTCGGATATGTTTTTGCCACAATTGTGATTGAGACTATGATGCACAGTGGTCTAAATAAAAATGACATCGGCTGTTTTTTTAAGAGATGTATTTAATGAAAACTACGATTAAATAGCATGAAATTATTTTTCCAATTCCATGTTCTAAATGATCAAGTTGTTTAAGGCAAAATCCCAACAATAATGATTCGGACAATAGTATTTAGTATAATTTTGTCTACTGTCTATACTTGCGTAAATTCATAGACTTGGCACCCCTCCCCCTCCCGAATTTATCTCTAAATCTTTTGATTTTCAATATTTGTTTGATAATTGAAAAGAATCTTCTATTTCTATTCTTAAATTTGATGCTATGATTTCCTCAGGGAGGAATATAGTAGCTCCAAGACAAGACGAGCTGCTGTCAAGAGGTTGTGTCTTGAATCTTGAATTTGATATCTACTCCCTAAAATTTTTGGTCACACTACGCTTATTCTTGTATTGCACCAGTAAAGCTATCTGAACGATTTTGGTGAATTATATAATTCTTTTTTTTTCAGCGCGAAATTTCTGTATAATTAATTTACCGTCTTCAGTTTCGCCTAACTCTTTGTCAAGTCCTGGAGAATATACTTACCAAGTTATTTCTGAATTTTTAAGAGTCAAGGATAATACGATTTGCCACATTTCATTACAGATACTATCAGATATAATTTTAGAAACGAAAAAAAAAATATATATATATAGCAAACGCTTTAACTCTCTAATTTAACAATAAAATTTAGCCAAAAATATTACACGTATTTTCCTTCATATAACTATTCATTCATTGGATTCTTCTTCATCTGATTATATTTTTTGTTACAAACAAGTGTTTTGTAAATAAACTCAATAGTTCTCAGCAGCCGTGATAAGCTTACTCTCACCTTAGCAAATGAAAAAAGTAGTGTTAAAATTAGTTTTATGTAAAATGTTAAAGTAATCTTTCCTCCTTAAATCAATTTTGATTCCAAAACATGCATAATTAGAAAAAATAAGTGATAAGTAGCCTCGTACCATTAAAGAAAAATCTCCACGGAATGCTTCATTTAATCAGCTTTCATTGTGTCAGCAAGGTCTAGTAAATTAAGATTTTCTTAAATGGATAGCTTTCCGGTCACTTTATAATCACATCAGGCCAACGAAAAAATATGAGCATTAGTGCATTTTCAGACGTTGGTTTTATGATTAAAGGATTAGATTTCCCAAAAGTGTCTTATCAAAGTATTACTTGACTTTTTCAGTTTTGCTTGCGCTATACTCTTTTGAAAAAGACTCATATGAAGCAGTCATCAGATGTCTAACTAGTGTTTCTTTCTTTCTCTCTTTTTTTTTTTTTTTTTCTTTGATGTTAAATTAACCATATTGATCATTCATTGTTTAACTGAAACAAGAGAAAAGAAACACTTTCAATTTGATATTCTTGGTAGGTCTTAATTTGGAAGATAAAGATTTATAGGGTTAACTAAATGATGTTCTGAGTTGTTAAAATGCTGGATTTTCGGATACGGATAGGAATCTTGTGCAAACAGTACATTATCTCGAAGTAAATGCTAGCTCGCCCAAAATAATTTTGTACAGTTTTCGAGAAAAGCATTTATAAATCACAAAAGACAAATATTTAGATCAAGTATCATGCAAAGCACTGGTTTAACTTCTCGTTCTAAGCGGTCCACTTATGTAGACCTTCCTTTTCCCAGTGTTAACACGATCTTTTAAATTGTTCTGAACTGACGCACACATTCTCGGATGCTTTAATTTTTGAATATATGATTTTAACTCATTTGAATGTGTAAATTCGGCACACAGAAGCACACATTTTATTTTCGTATGCCATTATTTTATTTTTGCTTGCAATTATACAAAGATATTTGAATGTTATTGAAATTTCCTAAGTTAAATTTGTGTGTGTCTGTCTATCTATCTATCTATCTATCTTATCTATCTAATCTATCTATCTATCTATCTTATTTGTCTATCTATCTATCTTATCTTATCTTATCATCTATCTATATATCTTATCTTATCTATCTATCTATCTTATCTTATCTATCTATCTATCTATCTATCTATCTTACCTATCTATCTATCTATCTTATCTATCTATCTATATCTATCTATCTATCTATCTATCTATCTATCTATATATATATATATCTACATATATGTTTTTTTTTTAATTCATACAGATGAAAAGAACTTGTGGTACATCATTTATCTTTAAAAGTTTCTTGACAATCTTAAATTTATGGGTGACAACAACTTTTCACAACTGAAAGAGAAATTGGAAATTAGGCTATTATGGGAAATTACGCTTCCAGTTTATCGTTTTTAAGCGTGATAGTTTTATAAATACAATTATGAGCTTTCTCTTTAATTTGAGATGTGAGATTTATGTGGAGTATAAAGAGCTTAAAGCAAGGTGGGTCATTATTATTATTATAATTATTTTTTATTTCTTTCAAGGAGTAACTAAACATGTTGTCTTGAACTGTGCGTACTTCGATTATATTAAAACATCTGCAACGCTGTTGAGACACCAGCGCTATTTACCAAAGCAGCGGCTGGTAGAATTCAGCTAAAAATATGCACTAAGCAGAAAATACGATGCTTTTCATATACGCTCTATTTAAACATGTGCAACGATGATACACCGTGCAGTTAATAAAAACTGTACGAGTCGAATTAAGATTTTGGTGAAAGCTTTTTCTACTCCATAAAGAACATATGGGCAACCCCGGCCCGCCACGGCTTTTAATCAGGCCCGAGGAATATTTCAAATTTCCATAGATAATCCATATAAACTAAATCAAAATCCCACATAAATCCACTTATACGGCCCGCGACTTCGCTAACATCCTAAATTTTGGCCCGCAACTTTACAAAGGTTTCCCATACATGCTATAAAGAGTTGAGTATGAAACTTTAAAATTTATTTAACTTCCTTTCTGCTTGACAAAATGATGCTCTCTTATCGAGCTAAATGCAGTACAATCAGGATAATCTGGCGGTTGATTAGTCCGGCACAGGGATCGGCACGTTTAATAATACGGCCCCCTCGGCAAACACGTGTCCCAATTTCATTCTCTGCTCATGGTGCCATTTCAAGCGATGATATCCTAGTGATTAAACGTTTTGATAAGTTTTATAACTCAAAGAAACAAAAACAATTAATGATTATTTTCTCGTTCTATATCTTATTTTTTCCTGGAAAAAAAAAGTGTATTAAATCTGTAAATTTTCTGTACTCCCGATAATCCGGCAGTTACCTGCTCCCATATATGTCGGATTATCAAGATTGTACACCAAATAATAAAAGTATTCGAGTATAAGAGAAATTTCCTATTTTAGCTTTGCGAATAAATCATCAGTTAAAAAAAAAAAGCACAAGTCGACAGAAATATGGAAAATTATAATTATATGTAACCTGATTCGTAATTTATGAAAAATAAATTTTATTATATGAAACAAATGTAGGAAGTTCGGCTTTTGCTCGAATATTTTTTGAGAGGGGGTACTTTAACTCTTTTTGATAGAGCGAAATTTTGCTCCTTTTCAGTGATATGCATTCATGAAGTTTTGTTGTTATTTGGACTGATTTTTAAAAAACTTTCTGTTTAGCCTTTTAATTAATTTCCATGAGATTTGTGCGGATTTATTCAATGTAGTGATCACTTGATATTTTAGATTTCCTACACTAATAATTTAAGAGATTTAAAACTCTTTGCTTAAGGGATAAAGGGCATAGATTGGACGTTAAGGGCGTATTTAGTAGAAATAAAATTACCTTCACGGTCTTGTCACACAAATTAAAATAAACTAGCAACTCCAGGGATGCGAAAAAATCAGAATGATTCTTCATAAGTTGCATTACACAATGAAATCAATGTAATAACGGTGCCTTCTATGGAATTGTCAGATAAAAATATATTACACCTGGAATTCCACAGCAAAATTTTCCAAAGAGTGACACACTCTGCGAAATTTTTACTTTTTAAGAATTTTTTTTCTAATTGTTTCGTTACGGATGCAGGTTAATCGTTTGTTTCAGTGTACAGTACAGCTTGTAAAGCGACAATCAAAAAATTCTGAAATGCTTGACATAATTAATATGTGTACTTATATTAACTTATCACTTATATTTCCATAGTGACAGTTCATTATGAATAACTCTGAATAAATTTTAAAAAATTGGCTTAAGACAGCTGATATCAAGCACTCCACACGCTTTCTAACACCAGAGGTTTTTTTTTTTTTTGTAAATTACTTTATTCTTATTTTAAACTTAATTCAAAATGTCAAATTTTATCGATTTGAAGGACATAGTGCTGTTGAACAAAATCTGTACATTCAAAGATTACTTTTTACTTCACATTGCTTTCAAAACGTGTTTCTTTAGTTTTTTAAAAGTATAATTTATTTCGTAAATTTCATTGTAGGTTATAAGTATGGTAGAAAAAATTATCTCTTTTAACATTAAAATTTATTTTGATTTTATTTTAATGTGTTATGGTGCTTGAATGTAAAAATAAATAAACAAATAAATAAATAAATCGGTAACAAGTATAAAAGTTACAGAATTGAGATTTTAATAATAGCCACCACAGTGAAGTATATGTAACTGAATCTGCATAAATCTAACTATGCATTTAGCTAATGTGCATTTTGAAACTTGTTTAGTTTGGGTACAATTATCTCTGAATGAAGTTTTTAAAATTTGGTTAGTTATTTTCAGCGATGCTTCAGTTAATTGCACTGCGATATTTCTAAATTCCATAATTATGCAACAACTGTATAGTGCGTTTTTGTAAATTTTTATTTAGAAAAAAAAATGTGTCGCAGATTTCAAGTAGGGTAGGAAAAACACTCTTCAATGTTATCTAAAATTATCTTAAAGTTTGACTATGATGCTCACATTTATAAATACGCATGATCTGATCATAGGTATGCAATGACGTGCTGTGGATGATGTAATTTTTGCAGTACAATTTTATTTCTTTTTATGCATAAATTTCATCGAATATTTCTAATTGTGGCAATAGTAGGTAATATTTCTCAAGAAACTATGGAAAAATCATGCTAAGATGCAGATGTACTGGGAGGGATAATTTAGTAAATATAAAATCTGTGATCAAATATCGATATTCAATCACCGAAGGTCACTCTATATGTCCACGTGTGTCATGCCGGTTCCTTTCAATCCTAATGATAATCTAAAATGCGCTGAGAATTTCCGAGAATGCAACGTACACCAATATTTAAATGACTTAAAAATATTTTTTGAAGTATATAAATAAAAATATTTTTTATAAGTAAAGGAGAGGAGGTGATTATGGAATAGTCGGGAAATATGGAATACCGAATTTTTGGCTCTGTTAGTTGCTACTGCCATAAGGGAATACCATGAACAACTCAAGAAAGATTCCCTTCTTACAATGCAGTAAGAGTTGACCGCTCTCTGTTGCCGTACCACTCGCTACAGAACAAAGTATGTTTTGTGATTTTCAAGAGTTTTTGTAGATAAGTCAAACATTTTAACTTACTAGTAAACACGTGACATGAACATTGATGTTACGCATAATGTACACTAAGAAAATGGTAGTTTGTTGAACTGTGGTTATTTTTTAGATGACAGTGTTTTGCCAATTAGTTTTAAAGGTTCGTTTTCCGAGACGGCGTGTCGGGTATTATGGAATACGGGGTAATATTGTAATGGGTTTCATGTCATCCACTAAAGACCCGGAAAACAAAGACGCTGAATGCATCTTTTGTCACGAAAAATTCTCTAATGATCAACGACGATAAGTTTGGATTCAAAGATCCAGCTGTTCTCTGTGGGCTCACCATGACTGTACCGAGCAAAGAAAGAAAATTATATCTACAACTTTTCTAAATCGACTCGAAGCAGAAATGACTCCAGTATAATGATTTAAACTACAAAACATAAAAATTTGTTTTTTAGTAACAAGTAACTATATATGAAGCAATATAAATTGCTTTTAATCGGTTTAAACCATCTATTCCATATTACCCGACTATTTCATATTATACTCCATTCGTAACTTTTTAAAAAAATATTTTTTTCTATAACAACAAAATAAATTGTGTATTTCTTTGCAATTGACATTTCATTACGATTAATTATAGCATGTACTCATGCTTATTTGGGGGATTTTATTTAAAAATCTATGAAGTTACAGTTAGAAATGTAAATGGTATTCCATAATCACCTCCTCTCCTCTACTACCTTAAAATAGTGAGCGTAATCATTTTTAAGTTATAGTGAAACCTTTTCGCTCCAGCTGTCCACTTACGTGGACTTTCTTGTGTTTCCACTGTTAAAACTATCCTTTAAGAATTTTTGTTATTCTTAACTGATTTACGCATTCTTGGATGCTTTAATTTTGAATAAATTATTATACCTCATTTGAATATAAAAATTCTGCACACTCACGCATACATTATATTTTTTTTTTGCCGTTATTTTATTTTTGTTTGCTGTTACACAAAAGAATGTTTGAATGTTATTGAAATTTCCTAAATTGAATTTGTGAATATTTTTTTTTCTTCAAATTTCGTGTAGCTGAAAAGAAGTAGGCGATCACTTACTTATCTTTTAAGTCTTTTGACAATCTTCGTTTATGGGTGATAACTAATTTTTACTACTGAAACAAAGTTTCGGAATTAGACTTTTATTTGAAAATATGCTATCTACTTATCGTTTTCAAGTGTAATAGGTTTTTATAGACACAATTATGAGATTTATCTTTAATTTGAGATGTAATATTTATGTTGGGTCTGTTAAGAGATTAAAAACCACTGACATAGATGTACTAAAAATTAAGATACGTTTCATAAATTCAGAATTGTATTTTAATTGCTCCGCTTTTTACATACAACTGATGCACACATCGTTTTCTTCAAATAACATTTAACCTTTTAACGCGCAGTGTTCCCGCTCCGGGAACACCAAACTGTGACGTTTTGACTGCTGCCAGTCACGAAGAATAGATTTGATTTCTATAAAATAGTTGCGGGTGACATAGGTTCACGAGAATCCTTTACTATTTAGCCCGTCATTTCCCGTAAGAAAATGTTCACGATTATTTTTAACAGCACTGACATCTGCCGAAAAATGGAAGAATGCGAGAACAGTTGGATAGATTGCCCAATGCTGAAAAAAGGGCAACAGTTGCCATCGCTCGACTTAACTACCAGCAAGATGGCGGACGATCGAAACGTTCATCGCGTGCCGCAGATCTAGAGACCCTTTTTGACGACAGCTGGCTGTGCCGCACAACCAGCTGTCGTCAAAAAAAGGGTCTCTAGATCTGTGGCACGCGATGAACGTTTCAATCGTCCGCCATCTTGCTGGTAGTTAAGTCGAGCGATGGCAACGACTGCCCTTTTTTCAGCATTGGGAAAGGGTTGCTCCTCAAAGGGTTAAGTCCAGCAGTTGTCAAATTTAATTTATAAAAAATCCACTCACATAAATTAATTCAATAAACCTTGTCGGGGGGGGAGGGGGGGCAGAAGAAAAAACTTCTCTCGTCAGCACGAATTACAGTCGCAAAGAAATGTAATCTAATATCCACCTCGGAAATGCAAAACCCGATTTAAGGACTTTTTAACCTTCCTCCTCTGCCTTCATTTTATACATTATCGAAGCCTGGAAATTCAATTAATCCAGCAGGTACCTTGCTAGTAAGCTAACCCGTGGCATTATGTATTGCGTTTAACTCTTTTTATTATTAGTTTTTATTCCTAACTGGTTGAACGTGCTTCAGAGAGAAGTGTCTAGGAAGTTGTGAATGGAGGTGGGGGGAGTTAGAATTTAAATTATATGGAACTGTGTCAGTGACTCTTCTCAGATAAATTTAGAGCAACGATTTCTGAATCAGGAGGCTTCTTCGGCGAGAGTGTGTGGGAGCTGTAAGATGTGTAATGCTACAGATTGTACTCAATGAGAAACTTAACAATGATTATTTGACGCATCCATACTACACCGCCACCTAGATAATAGAAAGCCAAAGGTCTGAACTCTGAGGGAATTGCAATTTAACGTTCTATTTAACAAAGTTATTTTCTATAAAACTTCTCGTCAGTACTGTTAGAATTTTTTCTTCCACCAAATTCAACGTACGTTATTGAAATACAGTTTGTTCGTGCAATAATTTACTTCCGCATTTTTCGCATATTATAAAATTCTTGAAAACAG